>JAJTUV010000841.1:0-522898 GCA_021653895.1 Mastomys natalensis | reverse complement strand
TTTGCTAGACTCGATTATATTGAACAGTAGATAGAGGTAGACAGCCTTGTCTGCCCCGATTTTAGTGGGATTGCTCAAGTTTCTCCCATTTAGTTTGATGTGGCTAGTGGTTCACTCTATATTGCTTTTACTATATTTGGGGTTTAGGGGCCTTGAATTCCTGATCTTTCCAAGACTTCTATCATGAAGGGATGTTGAATTGTCTCAAATGCTTTCTCAGCATCTAGTGAGATGATTATGTGGTTTTTTCCTTTCAGTTTGTTTATAGTGGATTACATTGATGAATTTTTATATATTGAGCCATTCATGCATTCCTGGGTGAAGAACTACTTGATATGATGGATGATTGTTTTGATGTGTTCTAATTCACTTTGCAAAGATTTTATTGAGTAATTTTGCATTGATATAAGTAAAATTGGTCTGAAGTTCTCTTTCTTTGTTGAGTCTTTGTGTGGTTTAGGTATAAGCATAATTGTGACTTCATAAAAGGAATTGGGTAGTGTTCCTTCTGTTTCTATTTTGTGGAATAGTTTGAAGAGATTGGTATTAGGTCTTCTTTGAAGGTCTGATAGAATTCTGCACTAAAACCATCTGGTCCTGGGCTTTTTTTTTTGGTTGGGAGACTTTTAATGACTGCTTCTATTTCTTTAGAAGTCATGGGACTGTTTAGGTAGTTTGTCCTGATTTAACTTTGGTCCTGGTATCTGTCTAGAAAATTGTCCATCTCATTCAGATTTTCCAGTTTTGTTGAGTATAGGTTTTTATAGTAGGATCTGATGTTTTTTTTTTAATTTTCTCGGTTTCTGTTTTTTATGTTTCCCTTTTCATTTCTGATTTTGTTAATTTGGATACTGTCTCTTTGTCCTCTGGTTAGTCTGGCTAAGGGTTTATCTATCTTGTTAACTTTCTCAAAGAACCAGCTCCTGGATTTGTAGATTCTTTGTATAGTTCATTTTGTTTCTACTTGGTTGATTTCAGCCCTCAGTTTGATTATTTTCTACAGTCTACTCCTTTTTGGGTGTATTTGCTTCTTTTTGTTCTAGAGCTTTCAGATTTGCTGTCAAGCTGCTAGTATATGCTCTCTCCACTTTCTTTTTGTAGGCACTCAAAGCTATGAGTTTTCCTCTTAGCACTGCTTTCATTGTGGCCCATAAATTTGGGCATGTTGTGCCTTCATTTTTATTAAATTCTAAAAAGCCTTTAATTTTTTTCCTTGACCAAGTTATCATTGAGTAGAGCATTGTTCAGCTTCCATGTGTATGTGGGCTTTCTGTTGTTTTTATTGTTATTGAAGACCAGCCTAAGTCTGTGGTTATCTGATAGGATGCATGAGATTATTTCAATCTTTTTTTATCTGTTGAGACCTGTTTTGTGACAGATTACATAATCAGTTTTGGAGAAGGTACCATGAGGTGCTGAGAAAAAGGTGTATTCTTTTGTTTTAGGATGAAATGTAGATATCAGTTAAATACATTTGGTCATAACTTCTCTTAGTTTCACTGTGTCTCTGTTTAGTTTCTGTTTCCATGATCTGTCCATTGCTGAGAGTGGGGTGTTGAAGTCTCCCACTATTATTGTGTGAGGTGCAATGTGTGCTTTGAGCTTTAGTAACATTTCTTTTATGAATGTGGGTGCCCTTGTATTTGGAACATAGATGCTCAGAATTGAGGATTCATCTTGGTAGATTTTTTTCCTTTGATGAGTAGGAAGTGACTGTCCTTATCTTTTTTGATAACTCTTGGTTGATCCAATTTTACAATGTCTACTCCAGCTTGTTTCTTGGGCCCATTTGCTTGGAAGATTGTTTTCCAGAATTTTACTCTGAGGTAATGTCTGTCTTTGTCACTGAGGTGCATTTCCTATATGCAGCAAAATGCTGGGTCCTTTACATATCTACTCCGTTAGTCTGTATCTTTTCATTGGGGAACTGAATCCATTGATGTTAAGAGATATTAAGAGGTCCTTTGGCTGCGGCGGGCCCATTGCTGGTCTGCTCCTGTGGAAACACAGGATCCTGAGTCATCTAGGGGGACCACTGCACACAGAGCGGAGGGTAAGTCACCTTGCCCACTAGCCCAAAACCCAGAGTTACAGCCGGGAGCCAGGTGGGGTTTAGGGAACTAGCAGACACCCAAAGCCCGCCCCTCCAGACTATAACTTCCCGTGCGCCCGGACCCTGGTCCTTTGGCCTGCGGCGGGCCCATTGCTGGTCTGCTCCTGTGGAAACACAGGATCCTGAGTCATCCTAGGGGGACCCACTGCACACAGACCAGAGGGTAAGTCACCTTGCCCACTAGCCCAAGGCCCGGAGTTACAGCCGGGAGCCAGGTGGGGTTTAGGGAACTAGCAGGCACCCAAAGCCCGCCCCTCCAGACTATAACTTCCCGTGCGCCCGGACCCTGGTCCTTCGGCCTGCGGCGGGCCCATTGCTGGTCTGCTCCTGTGGAAACACAGGATCCTGAGTCATCCTAGGGGGACCCACTGCACACAGAGCAGAGGGTAAGTCACCTTGCCCACTAGCCCAAGGCCCGGAGTTACAGCCGGGAGCCAGGTGGGGTTTAGGGAACTAGCAGGCACCCAAAGCCCGCCCCTCCAGACTATAACTTCCCGTGCGCCCGGACCCTGGTCCTTCGGCCTGCAGCGGGCCCATTGCTGGTCTGCTCCTGTGGAAACACAGGATCCTGAGTCATCCTAGGGGACCCACTGCACACAGAGCAGAGGGTAAGTCACCTTGCCCACTAGCCCAAACCCAGAGTTACAACCGGGAGCCAGGTGGGGTTTAAGGAACTAGCAGGCACCCAAAGCCGCCCCTCCAGACTATAACTTCCCGTGCGCCCAGACCCTGGTCCTTTGGCCTGCGGCGGGCCCATTGCTGGTCTGCTCCTGTGGAAACACAGGATCCTGAGTCATCCTAGGGGGACCCACTGCACACAGAGCACAGGTCCCTCAGCTGGTCTGCTCTGGTGGAAACACCTGATACTGAGACAACCTAGAGATATACTGCATCCAGTGCAGAGGACACTTAGCTGGTCTGCGCCTGTGGAAACATCGAATCCTGAGACATCCTAGAAGACCTATTGCATCCAGAGCAGAAGGAGCTTAGGATCACAGGAACACAGAGACATCTGGAATCCGAGGAGATCTGACACAAGCAAGATAACTGGAAAGACAGACTCCAGTCAGACACAGTGAGCAAAGGTAACACTAGAGTCAACCAGATGGCGAAAGGCAAGCGAAAGAACACAAGCAACAGAAACCAAAGTTACCTGACATCATCAGAACCCAGTTTCTCCCACCATAGCAAGCCCTGGATACTCCATCACACAGGAAAAACAGAACTCAGAATTAAAATCACTTCTCATGATGATGATGGAGGATTTTAAGAAGGACATAAGTAACTCCCTTAAAGTAATACAGGAGAACACAGGTAAACAGGTAGAAGCCCTCAAAGAGGAAACACAAAAATCCTTTAAAGAATTGAAAGAGAACACAGGTAAACAGGTAGAAGCCCTTAAAGAGGAAACACAAAAATCCTTTAAAGAATTTCAAGAAAACACAACAAAACAGGTGAAGGAATTGAACAAAACCATCCAGGATCTAAAACTGGAAATAGAAACAATAAAGAAATCTCAAAGGGAGACTACTGTGGAGATAGAAAACATAGGAAAGAGATCAGGAGTCATAGATGCAAGCATCACCAACAGAATACAAGAGATAGAAGAGAGAATCTCATGCACGGAAGATACCATGGAAAACCTTGACACAACAGTCAAAGAAAATGCAAAATGCAAAAAGCTCCTAACACAGAACATTCAGGAAATCCAAGATGCAATGAGAAGACCAAACCTAAGGATAATAGGTATAGATGAGAGTGAAGATTCCCAATCTAAAGGGCCAGTAAATATCTTCAACAAAATTATAGAGGAAAAATTCCCCAACCTAAAGTACAAGACACCCATAAACATACAAGAAGCCTACAGAACACCAAACAGACTAGACCAGAAAAGAAATACCTCCCGTCACATAATAATCAAAACACCAAATGCACAAAACAAAGAAAAAATACTAAAAGCAGTAAGGGAAAAAGGTCAAGTAACATATAAAGGCAGACCTATAAGAATTACAGCAGACTTTTCACCAGAGACTATAAAAGCCAGAAGATCCTGGTCTGATATCATACAGACCCTAAGGGAACACAACTGCCAGCCCAGACTGCTATACCCAGCAAAACTCTCAATCACTATAGATGGAGAAACCAAGATATTCCATGACAAAACCAAATTTGCACAATATCTTCCTACAAACCCAGCACTTCAAAGGATAATTGATGGAAAACGCCAACACAAGGAAGGAAACTACAACCTAGAAGAAACATGGAAGTAATCGTCCAAAAACCTCCCCAAAAAAAAAAAAAAAAAGGTAGCTACACAAACATAATTCCACCTCTAATAACAAAAATAACAGGAAGCAACAATCATTTTTCCTTAATATCCCTTAACATCAATGGACTCAATTCTCCAATAAAAAGACGTAGACTATCAGACTGGATACATAAACAGGACCCAGAATTTTGTTGCATACAAGAAACGCACCTCAGTGACAAAGACAGACATTACCTCAGAGTAAAAGGCTGGAAAACAATTTTCCAAGCAAATGGTCCCAAGAAACAAGCTGGAGTAGCCATCCTAATATCAAATAAAATCGACTTTCAACCAAAAGTAATCAAAAAAGATAAGGAAGGACACTTCATACTCATCAAAGGAAAAATCTACCAAGATGAACTCTCAATTCTGAACATTTACGCTCCAAATGCAAGGGTACCTACATACATAAAAGAAACTTTACTAAAGCTCAAAGCACACATTGCACCTCACACAATAATAGTGGGGATTTTAACACCCGCTCTCTCCAATGGACAGATTGTGGAAACAGAAACTAAACAAAGACACACTGAAATTAACAGAAGTTATGGACCAAATGGATTTAACAGATATCTATAGAACATTTCATCCTAAAGTTAAAGAATACACCTTTTTCTCAGCACCTCATGGTACCTTCTCCAAAATAGACCATATAATTGGTCACAAAACAGTCCTCAACAGATACAAAAAGATTGAAATAATCCCTGCATCCTATCAGATCACCACGGACTAAGGCTGGTCTTTAATAAGGACAGAACCAAGGGAAAACCCACATCCCTGTGGAAACTGAACAATGTTCTACTCAATGATGACTTTGTCAAGGAAGAAATAAAGAAAGAAATTAAAGACTTTCTAGAATTTAATGAAAATGAGGAAACATCATACCAGAACTTGTGGGACTCCAGGAAAGCAGTGCTAAGAGGAAAACTCATAGCTCTAAATGCCTACAAAAAGAAATTGGAGAGAGCACACATTAACAACTTGACAGCACACCTGAAAGCTCTAGAACAAAAAGAAGCAAATATACCCAAGAGGAGTAGGCGTCAGGAAATAATCAAACTCAGGGCTGAAATCAACCAAGTAGAAACAAAAAGAACTATACAAAATATCAACAAAACCAAGAGTTGGTTTTTTGAGAAAATCAACAAGATCGATAAACCCTTAGCCAGATTAACCAGAGGGCACAGAGACAGTACCCAAATTAATAAAATCAGATCTGAAAAGGGAGACATAACAACAGAAACTGAGGAAATCCAAAAAATTATCAGATCCTACTACAAAGGCCTATACTCAACAAAACTGGAAAATCTGGATGAAATGGACAATTTTCTAGACAGATACCAGGTACCAAAGTTAAATGAGGAGCAAATAAACCATCTAAACAGTCCCATAACCCCTAAAGAAATATCAGCAGTCATTAAAAGTCTCCCCACCAAAAAAAGCCAGGACCAGATGGTTTTAGTGGAGAATTCTATCAGACCTTCAAGGAAGACCTAATACCAATTCTCTTCAAACTATTCCACAAAATAGAAACAGAAGGAACACTACCCAATTCGTTCTATGAAGCTACAATCACACTCATAGCTAAACCTCACAAAGACCCAACAAAGAAAGAGAACTTCAGACCAATCTCTCTTATGAATATCGCTGCAAAAATACTCAATAAAATTCTAGCAAACCGAATCCAAGAACACATCAAAACAATCATCATCATGATCAAGTGAGCTTTATCCCAGGAATGCAGGGATGGTTCAATATTCGGAAATCCATCAATGCAATCCACTATATAAACAAACTCAAAGGAAAAAAAACCACATGATCATCTCACTAGATGCTGAGAAAGCATTTGACAAAATTCAACATCCCTTCATTGTAAAAGTCTTGGAAAGAACAGGAATTCAAGGCCCATACCTAAACATAGTAAAAGCAATATACAGCAAACCAGTAGCCAACATCAAACTAAATGGAGAGAAACTTGAAGCATTCCCACTAAGATCAGGGACTAGACAAGGCTGCCCACTCTCTCCCTACCTATTCAATATAGTACTGGAAGTCCTAGCCAGAGCAATTAGACAACAAAAGGAAGTCAAAGGAATACAAATAGGAAGTCAAAATATCACTATTTGCAGATGATATGATAGTATACTTAAGTGACCCAGAACCTCCACCAGAGAACTCCTAAACCTGATAGACAACTTCAGCAAGGTGGCAGGTTATAAAATCAACTCAAACAAATCAGTAGCCTTCCTCTACATGAAAGATAAACAGTCTGAAAAAGAAATTAGGGAAATGACACCCTTCACAATAGTCACAAATAATATAAAATACCTTGGGGTGAACCTAACCAAGCAGGTGAAAGATCTGTATGACAAGAACTTCAAGTCTCTGAAGAAAGAAATTGAAGAAGATCTCAAGAAATGGAAAGATCTCCCATGCTCATGTATCGGCAGGATTAATATAGTAAAAAATGGCCATCTTACCAAAAGCAATCTACAGATTCAATGCAATCCCCATTAAAATATCAACTCAATTCTTTACAGAGCTAGAAAGAGAAATTCTCAAATTTATATGGAATAACAAAAAACCCAGGATAACGAAAACCATTCTCAACAATAAAAGAACTTCTGGAGGAATCACCATCCCTGACCTCAAGCTGTACTACAGAGCAATAGTGATAAAAACTTCCTGGTATTGGTACAGAGACAGGCAGGAAGATCAGTGGAATAGAGTTGAAGACCCAGAAATCAACCCACACACTTATGGTCATTTGATCTTTGACAAAGGAGCTAAAACTATCCAGTGGAACAAGGACAGCATTTTCAACAAATGGTGCTGGTTCAACTGGAGGACAACATGCAGAAGAATGCAAATCGATCCTTTCCTATCTCCTTGTACAAAGCTCAAGTCCAAGTGGATAAAGGACCTTCACATAAAACCAGACACACTGAAACTAATAGAAGAGAAAGTGGGGAAGACCCTCGAATACCTAGGCACAGGGGAAAAGTTCCTGAATAGAACACCAATGGCCTATGCTCTAAGATCAAGAATTGACAAATGGGACTTCTACAAAATTGCAAAGTTTCTGTAAGGCAAAGGACACTGTCAATAGGACAAAACGGCAACCAACAGATTGGGAAAAGATCTTTACCAATCCCACATCCGATAGAGGACTAATATCCAATATATACAAAGAACTCAAGAAATTAGACTCTAGACAACCAAATAACCCTATTAAAAAATGGAGTAAGGAGCTAAACAAAGAATTCTCAATTGAGGAAATCCGAATGGCCGAGAAGCACCTAAAGAAATGTTCAGCATCCTTGGTCATCAGGGAAATGCAAATCAAAACAACCCTGAGATTCCACTTCACACCAGTCAGAATGGCTAAAATAAAAAACTCAGGTGATAGCAGATGCTGGCGAGGATGTGGAGAAAGAGGAACACTCCTCCATTGTTGGTGGGATTGCAAAATGGTGCAACCACTATGGAAAACAGTCTGGCGGTTCCTCAGAAAATTGGACATATCACTACCTGAGGACCCAGCTATACCACTCCTGGGTATATATCCAGAAGATGCTCTAACACATAACAAGGAAATATGCTCCACTATGTTATAGCAGCTTTATTTATAATAGCCAGAAACTGGAAAGAACCCAGATGCCCTTCAACAGAGGAATAGATACAAAAAATGTGGTACATTTATACAATGGAATATTACTCAGCTATTAAAAACAATGAATTTGATAAATTCATATATAAATGGATGGAACTAGAAAATATCATCCTGAGTGAAGTAACCCAATCACAAAAGAACATACATGGTATTCACTCACTGATTATTGGATTTTAGCCCAGAAGCCTGAAATACCCAAGATTCAACTCATAGACCACATAAAGCTCATGAAGAATGATGACCAAATAGGGGAGCCTTCAGTCCTTCTTAGAAGGAGTAACAAAATACTCAAGGGTGCAAATATGGAGACACAGTGCAGGACAGAAACTGAAGGAGGGACCGTCTACAGACTATTCCACCTAGATATCCATCCTATGTGCAGTCACCAAAGGTAGAGGTTGATGTGGATGGCAGGATGTACACGCTGACAGGAGCCTGATATAGCTGTCTCCTTAGAGGTCTGCAAGAGTCTGACATACTCAGAGGCAGATGCTCACAGCTAACCATTAAATTGAGCATGGAGTTCCCAATGGAGAAGATAGAGTGAAGGCTGAAGGAGTTGAGAGGATTCACGACACCATGAGGAAAGCAACAATCCCAACCAACCAGAGCCCCCAGGGTCTAAGCCACCAGCCTGGGAGTGCTTAGGGAGGGACTCAAGGCTCCAGCTATATATGCAAGGGAGCTATATATAAGTGGGAGAAGAGATCCTTTGACCCATGAAGGCTGGACGTAGTGGGGGGGGGTACTCGAGGGTGGGGAGGTGAGGTACAGGGGAGGGTGGGTGGGGGTACACCAACATGGAGGCGGGAAGAGGGGGGAAGGGATAGTGAGTTACTGGGAGGGAGGGGGGAAATGGGGTAAGGAGAGAACATCTGAAATGTAAAAAATAAAAAATTTTTCAATTAAAAAAAAAAAAAGAGATATTAAAGAAAAGTGATTGTTGTCTCCTGTTATTTTTGTTGTTAGAGGTGGAATTATGTGGGCTATCTTCTTTTGGGTTTGTTGGAAGAAGATTACTTTATTTTTTTTAGGGTTAATTTCCCTCCTTGTGGTGGAGTTTTCCCTATATTATCCTTTGTAGAATGGGTTTGTGAAAAGATATTGTGTAAATTTGATTTTGTCATGGAATATCTTGGTTTCTCCATCTATGGTAACTGAGAGTTTTGTTGGATATAGCTTGGGCTGGCATTTGTGTTCCCTTAGGATCTGTATGACATCTACCCAGAATCTTTGGCTTTTATAGTCTCTGGTGAGAAGTCTGGTGTAATTCTGATCGATCTGCCTTTATATGTTACTTGACCTTTTTCTTTACTGCTTCTAGTATTCTTTCTTTGTTTTGTGCATTTGGTGTTTTGATTTTCATATGACGGGAGGAATTTCTTTTCTGGTCTAGTCTACTTGGAGTTCTGTAGGCTTCTTGTATGTTCATAGGCATCTCTTTCTTTAGGTTAGGGAAGGGTTTTTTTTATAATTTTGTTGAAGATGTTTAGTGGCTCTTTAAGTTGGGAATCTTTGGTCTCTTTATACCTATTATCCTTAGTTTGGTCTTCTCATTGTGTCCTGGATTTCTGGATGTTTTGGGTTAGGAGCTTTTTGCATTTTGCATTTTCTTTGACACTTGTGTCAATGTTTTCCACGATATCTTCTGACCCTGAGAGTCTCTCTTCTATCTCTTTGTATTCTGTTGGTGATGCTTGTGTCTATGTCTCCTGATCTCTTTCCTAGGTTTTCTATCTCCAGGGTTGTCTCTCTTTGTGATTTCTTTATTGTTTCTATCTCCATTTTTAGATCCTGGATGGTTTTGCTCAATTCCTTCACCTGTTTAGTTGTGTTTTCCTGTAATTCTTTAAGGGATTTTTGTGTTTCCTCTTTAAGGGCTTCTACTTGTTTACCTGTGTTCTCCTGTATTTCTTTAAGGGAGTTATTTATGTTCTTCTTAAAGTCCTCAATCATTATCATGAAATGTGATTTTAAATTCGAATCTTGCTTTTCTGGTGTGCTGAGGTATCCAGGACTTGCAGTAATGGAAGAACTGGGTTCTGATGATGCCAAGTATTCTTGGTTTCTGTTGCTTAGGTTCTTGTGTTTGCCTGTTACCAGCTGATTATCTCTTGTATTAGTTGGTCTTACTGTTTCTGACTAGAGCTTGTCCCTCCTGTGGGCCTGTGAGCCTGTGATCTTAGGGGTTTCGGCACTCTTGGGGAGACCAGCTCTCTCCTGGGCAGGATTTGGATATGGAGAGTTGTGGGATAGCTTTAGCTTCAAGGTGCAGCTGGAGACTGGAAGAATTCTGTCCCCAGCTGCCCCGCTGTTCCTGTGTCCTCTGCACTCCTGGAGGGTCCCTCTTTGGACAGTTATTAGAGTGAAATTGGTGATCTCACCTCTGGGCTTAGGAGTGAGAGCAGTCCTGGGAGACCAGCTCTATCCTGGCTGGATTTGAGTGTAGAGGGCTGTGGGACAACCTTAGCTCCAGGGCATAGATGAACACCACCAAATTTTTTTCTTACAACTTTTCTATTGTTGTCTCTTGCCCTGTTTATTTACAGGTTTTATGCCAAGGTTGTGTTACTCACTCAAAATAAGACTAGAAGAAAAATAAAATAAGACTAGAAGGTCTCTTTTCTAAGTTCTGACATATGTATGCATATCACTCAGAAGTTATATGCTTTTCGGTTTGAAATAGTCCATAAAACTAACTATTTGTGTCCAACCAAGAAAACAAACTTTTATGTATTGTAAAAGAGAATTGGAGCAAAGATTAATTACTTAGGTATTGGAAGGAACATAAAATCTAACCAAATGAAATTAGTAGTATCAGAACATATCCCACCCCCCTAACCTGGAGAGGATGAGGGAGGAAGAAGTGCTATTGGAGATCAAAAGTTGATGGGTAAAGTGCTGGCTGTGTAAGCATGAGGGTCTGCATTCAGATCCTAGCACTTATGTAAAGAAAGGGTGTGGCAACAAATTGTGGAACCCTAATTCAAAGGAAAACCTTGAAAGTGGTAAAGGAGGACACATGATATTGATCCTGGCTTTCACACACATGGGCACACATACACACAGGAGATACATACACCCAACACACACACACACACACACACACACACACACAGAGAGAGAGAGAGAGAGAGAGAGAGAGAGAGAGAGAGAGAAGACAAAGACAGAGAAGCAGCTACAAAGCTATGAAGTCATGGGGTAGAAGCTGGAGCCACAGTCATGTGACTAGAAGAAACTGTCACTACAGAACACAGATGAGTGAGGTTAGAGATTCCAATCACAGAACAGAACAGGACAAAACCCTGTGTTTTCTCTCCTCTCTCACCTCTAGCTTCCTATCAGTTCTTCTTACTCCTGAAATCTGCCAGAAACCAGCTGATGCAGGAACCTAGGCAGGCATCCTGTTAGAGTCAGCCTCTCTAGTGTAAGAAGCCAGGTTCCAAAGGGGAAGATGGCTCTGATCTGGCATTTATCCAGTCCAGAACCATTTTCTAGAACCAGTATTTCTTTCAATTTCTTGGTTATTTTTTAGCACAATGCCTAATTTTACAGAGGTTTTCAATTATTGGCATAAAATTGTGTGCTACATTTTACCATCTAAATTTAATCATAATCCATCCCACTTATTTTTTTTGTATTCTTAAACTTAAATATTTATCTGTGTTTAACAATTCCCTAAACACAGGCAAGGTTGTTGTTATAGTCACTTTTCCTGTCACCATGATCAAATCTCTGACAAAAGCAACTTAAGAGAGAGAGAGGATTCAGTGCACCTTGTTACAGAAGTCACAGTCAGGATGTAGAGAGTGATGGAGGCCAGGGCTCAGCACTGTCCTCTTCATGCCCTCCAGGACTGAGGTCCAGGAAGCAGCACCACCCTACTTTACTTAACCTAATCACCTCCATCCATTACAGGTGTGCCCAGAGGCTAATGAAGGGCCCAATGTAATATTACACTCTCCATTTTGCTTTCAGACTTCATATTATGATTAACATGCTCTCTGAATGAACTCAGCTACTGGGAAAACCCCAACTTTTCCAGGAGCCATGTCACCCTGGCAACAACTGCAATTCCCCTAAACAAACAGCCACTCTATCCCTAGCAGCAGCCAATCAGTTCTTCATGGGAAAGTACCTACTGTCATTAAGTAGATTGATTAAACTAGCAATCATTGTTTATAGCAAGCTGAAATCATTACTAGCCAATGGAAGCATGCCAAGAAAATGTCAACTAATTATGTAACTGCCAAGTTGGAAAGTCCTTCACTCTGCTATAGCAACCAAGATAAATAGGCAAGGCTTGTACCAGCTCAGGACCTTCCACAGCTTCCACTGTGCTGGAGAGGTTGGAGGGTCTGAGCTTGAACTTCAATGAAGACTCGTTGCTTTTGCATATGAGTTGGTCTCTTGATGGTCTCTGGCAGTCTGTGAGGACTTTGAGATTTGGGTATTAATCTAACAAACCCCTCACAGGTATGCATGATTCCCACCCTGTCAAGTTGACAAATGACAGTGGCCATCAGTTATTTAACCTGTTCCTCTGACTCCTCTGTATTCTTTAGTTAACACCTTAATTCTCTCCTTTACCTCTTCAAATAACTGACTTCCTTAACTGGAGTGGTGATCTTTTCTTTAAAGATCCAGACCACAGACTTTTGTCAAAGATGTTTATATATTTACTAATTTTTTAAAATGACATAAAATTCAAGTGTTTTCATAAGGTATAGAATAAAAAGTCTTACTCTCCTGCCTCCACTCAGTGTCCTATCTAGAGGCAGCTATTCCTATGATATCCTTTAGACAACTATTTTACTTTGTAGCCCAGGCTGTCCTCCAATTCGAGATTCTCATGTTTCAGCCTCCTGAGTGCTGGGATTATAAGCATGTCCCATCTTGCTCAGCTCCTGTTGCATGTTGCTTAAGGCTTCCCCAGATATTGAAACTGTATATAGTTGAATGACAAAACCAAATGAGATAAATTCTTTAAAAGTAACTTTTTGCCAGGTGGTGGTGGTGCACACCTTTAATCCCAGCACTTGGGAGGCAGAGGCAGGCAGATTTCTGAGTTCAAGGCCAGCCTGGTCTACAGAGTGAGTTCCAGGACAGCCAGGGCTACACAGAGAAACCCTGTCTCGAAAAACCTAAAAACCAAACCAAACCAAAACAAAAAGTAGCTTTTATTCTTCTGATGTAATTGTCATCTCAGAGGCTTACTGCTGAATAAGCTCACCCTTTCTAGTTCTTTCTAAACTCTGGCTGGCTGATTCAACATAGCTGTTCTGGCTCTCATCCTTTCCAAGCTGACCTATTCAATCTGGCTTCTCTCAGCTTCTCATTGAATTGCTGTACTTGGCAATTTGTTCTAATCTTCCGGCTCCTTATTATTCTCTGAATTCAACTGCCTCTGCTGACCTGAACTGAACTGAATGAATTCACAAATGAACTCAACTCCACTGCACAGTACTCACTGGATGATCTCCCTTCTGCTCTTAAGTAGCCTCCATTTCCTGTACTGTTCTCTTGAGAGTTGGGTGTATCTTATCTCTGACTCATTCTGTCAAATCTTTCTCTGATTTGTCACTTTGTCTACCTTTCAATTAGCTGTCACTTTCAAACATGGCTACTTCCTTCTACAAGCTAATTTAACCTTTAATGTTAGGAACTAAAGAAATGTACTAAGGGTATGTCTGCATTCCAGAGGAATCATGCAGACCCAGGTCTTTTGATGTGATCCCTTGCCAGAATAATAATGTTTTAATGTTGCAAGATTAAAATTCCTCTACAATGTTCATATTTAGGAAAGGGAAATATAGATATTCCTTAACTATTTTTAATTTTGAAGCTATAATTTCTAAGTAATAAATAATTTCTAAGTAAAAAATCATTATGCACATTAAGTAGCACATATATACTTTTTATTTGGTAACCCAAACACTAACTTTAGGTACTATCTTGCTCTTGATTTTTTTCATTGAATAATTTATTTGAAACATCTGCTCATTATTAGAACACGGAGAGACAACTTCATTTCCAAAGACTGCTGTCATTGCATTGCATGGAAATATGATATATTGCAGTTGATCTAAATAGCAATTAATCAGGGGATATTTAGATTGTTTAAATGTTGACAGAGCAAACAGGTGTGGTGAATTCCCTTTTATACAGGTCACTTTCTCATGTGTGTGAGTGAGATTTCTTATAGGATAATAATTTAGGTGTAGGCACCTGCTTCAAAAGGTCTATCAGAATCTAATATTTGAGAATTATTTTATTTTTATTTATGTGTGTTTGTATATGTGTATAGGTACTGTCCCCTCAAAGGCCAGAAGAGAATGATGGACCCCTTATAGAGGGAGTTACTACAGGAGGCTGTGAGCTCCAAGTGCTGGAAACCAAATTCTAGTCCTCTGCAAGAGCATCAAGTGTTCTTAATTGCTGAATAATCTCTCCAGCTTTGACATGCGACTTTTAAATAGTAATCACTTAGTTGTTCTCCTTAGAAGATATTCCATTATACATTTCCACTCTCTTCCGAGTGTCTTAGTTTCTATAGACTCTCACTTCCACGTTGGATTATAGAAACTGTTGCCATTTCTAGTTTGATGGTTGAAAACATCAACTTTATAGTTTTAGTGTGCATTGCTCGTTTTGTTAAAGAAAATGATGATTTATTTTCCCATGAACTGTCTGCTCATATTTCTAACTCTTTCTGTTTTGTTACTAGCTATTTTTAGTTGATTTGTAGGAGGTCTTTATCTGTTAAGAAAGTTGGCCTTTTGTCTGCCACTGGTATCACAACATTTTTGAGTTAGAATAATGACCTTCCAATAATCTAGTTAAGTACTGTAACATTCCAAATTTAAGAACCAACTCAAGAGTGTTTAATGACTTGCAAATGTTGTAGCCTAAGATTTTTTGACTCTTCTTTACCAAATCTTTATGCTGCATAACACAGAATCAACCCATCTCTGTCTCTCCAAAGATGTAAGAACTGGATGCCAGAACTTTGCCCCTCTTGACATCTCTGAGTCTTACCACCCAGAGAAAGATCTGCTTCTCAACTGACATTGTACAATCTGGATTCACCACATTTGTCTTCATCAGCTCTTATACACAGTGAGCAAACTGACTTCTTGAAATTTCCATAACTTCTAATTCTTGTGTCAGTCTTTCAGAGTAGATTTATTGAGATCTTCAATAGGGGATGGGGTGGGGGTTGGGGATGTATTGGGCATGTAAGAGGATATAAGGAAATAAGAACTTCAATTCCTGCCTTACTCAACAATCCATTTAAGAGGACAAGGAAAACATTTAATTTATAAAAAAAAAAAAATTGTAAATAAATACTTGTCAAAACTCTAGGCAAACAAACCCAGTGATTAAGTAGGCATATATCAATCATACAGGGGTTCTTTTTTTTTTTGGTTTTTCGAGACAGGGTTTCTCTGTATGCTCTGGCTGTCCTGGAACTCACTCTGTAGACCAGGCTGGCCTTGAACTCAGAGATCCGCCTGTCTCTGCCTCCCAAGTGCTGGATTAAAGGCATGTGCCACCACTGCCCGGCCATAAGGGTTCTTTAAGTTTTTCAGTTCTGACTTTAAAATCATACCTATGGACCATAATATTGTGGGCTAAAACCACATAGTCTGTTTCTTAGCAAGTTTCACAGACATCATGTTTCACTCTTTAAAGATCCTACTCTTTGCTTTTCTTCATCTTATTATAAGTAAGCTGAACAATAATAGATGAAATGACTTGTTTAGACAGCCCAGATGGGTCTTGAGCTTCTCACTCCAGGATCAGGAGTCTACCCTACTATGCATAATGCTTCAGTTTGTCAGAGAACTGGAGAGAAGAGACAAGGGTCAGCTGGAATGGATAAACAACAATTTTCTCATGGACTTGACTTCTAGTAAGAGACTGGAATACAAAGAGAAGACTACGATTTTGGACTAAGTCTTGACTTACTATTTTAAAATCAGAAGCATGAAAAACTTCCCTCTAGACCTCCATTTTCTCATCTACAAAATGGAGTTGGTATTATCTGCTCTTTAGAGAGGCCTGAAAGACAGTAGGTGTTTGATAAATGGTAGCTGCTTAAGCAAACAGTAGGCCACAGTGAGACCGTGACTCTGTCTCTCTGTAATTTCTCTCTGTCTCTGCCTCTTTGTTTCTCTCTCTCTCTCTCTCTCTCTCTCTCTCTCTTCTCTCTCTCTTTCTCTCTGTGTGTGTGTGTGTATGCATGCACACGTGTGCACAGATCCTGTTGCTGTTGTTGATTTACTTGGTAGAAGCAAACAGTTTGAGACAAACTTAGAACACAGAGCAGACAAGATCTCTCAGGGGATAAATATTCTTAAAATTATGTGCAATTATGTGTGCCTGTATGTGGGTCGATGCATGTCAATACAGGTGTCCATGGAGGCCAGAGATATCAAATGCCCTGAAGCTAGAATTTCGGTGCTTGTGAGCCACCCGTCATGGGTGCTGATAATCAAACTTGAGTCCTCTGAAAGAGCAGTAAGTGCTCTGAACCACTAAGCTACTTTACCAGTCCCAAGACCAATATTTTTAAAGGGAGAGTATTGGACAATAACTAGGTAAGTAGGGTTATAGGAAGGAAAGTAAACTGGAGCGCTGATATTGACTGGATGGCACCTCTTTTGACTAGGTTGATCTATGTGAAGGCCACTGTAGATGTGAAAATGAAGGTTCTTAGATATAAGCTCAATGTGAGTTTGAGTGATGTCACACCATGCAACAAACACCAAGAAAATTATCTGAAGAACTTCTGTTCAGATTTGGGACTATCGTACAACAGAAAGTTTCCTTCAATTATAGAGACATGATTGTTTAAGAAACAGGCTTGTAATCTTTGACTACTGTCATTGCATCAGGTAACAAGTTTAAAAGTCTTTCGATTTGTAATCTGTTAGAATGACTAGATTTAAATACTCTTTGGGTTGCCTACTTGATTCTTATAAAAATCATTAAATACATTTTGGGTTAGGATTAAGTTAGGTTTTCCAACACTTTCTGAAATGATCCTAAACATATTTATGCTCTGAACATGTTTGTTTGTGAAAAGTGGCCTTCTCAGCAGTGGCAAGTATAAGATCAGAGTATCAGTCCCCTCTGAAAAGCATTAGCAATTATCTGCATAAATATTCAGCCAAGATTTGATTATTTATGATCATCTCATTAGTATGAGAAATTGTTCTTATCTTTAATAAAATAATATATGTACAGCAAATATTTGTCAAAATTTTTCTTTATGATTTGTTACCAGTAAATGTTTGGTTGGCAATCTGGTTTATATACCTATATAACAAAGGCCACACAAAAATTTAGGCTTAATATGGCCAAAAGCAAGAAGATTTAGAAGCTTTGATATAATGTATTAGGTACTTTTCTCATTGCATGACAAGATGTAAGAGAGAAAGGTGTATTTTGGCTTATGGCTTGAGAGTATAGTTCATCATGGTGGTAGAAACATCTGGAAGCTGTGCTGGCAGGAATGTTAGGCTACTTGTCTATATCACTGTAGACCCTGAAGCAGAAATAACACAGAGAATCTGAGACAAGACCCCAAGCCCACCCCCAAAGATTCTCTTCCTCCATCTAGGCTCAAGATCCAAAAGGCTCCATAACCTCCCAAAACAATGTCACAAGTGGAGACCAAGTGTTCTAACATGAGTGCCTGTAAGGAACATTTTATATCCAAATAATAAGTAGGCCTAATATTCTCATGGTGAATGATTCAGGTTTTAGTGAAAGAGCAATGGGAAACTAATGAGGACATTAGGTCCAGAAAGGAAGGAAAAGAGGAAGGGAGGGAGAGAAGGAATTTTAAATTGAGGCAAAATTCATTTAACACGGACTAACCATTTAAAATGAACAGTTCCAGTGGTATCACTGTGCTTAGAGTATTGTGAAACCATCACCAATATATGTTTTCAAACAATCACTGTACTTGCCATGTAGAAAGTGGATGGAACATGCTGTGGTCTGGATGTTTGTATGTTATAGTCATGTGTTAAAATACTATCCTCCCCCCACCACACACATACACATTGTAAGGGTATTACAAGGTGGGTCTTTATGAGGTAATTAGGTCAAGAGCTCTCGTGAGTGAGATCAGTGGCCTTATGAAGGGCTTCAGAGAACTGTCATGACCTACCAAGTAAAGATACAAAAGTTTCCAGATGTGCACCAGTAAATAACCCACCTTCTGCTGGTACCATGATCATGAAACTTCCCCAATCCCCAGTCTCATCCCACCCCGCCCCAGCCTCCAAGAAGACAAGAAAACAATTTCCCATCATTTGGGACGACTATGGGGTAGAAGTGAACCTCCCCAGGCCAGGCTCTTGAGGAACCATCAATACAGCTGAGTAAAAGATTCAGTGCAGTGTATGAAACATACCTTGTAAATTTTATAAACTCTAAGATGTTAGGATAAGCCTCATGAAGAAGACTTTATGATTATTAAAGAGCAAATGCTTTTCTGGATGTCCTCTCGGGCTTCTCTGAGTCCTGAGAGCCTCTGACAATTTAAAGAGGGGTAAACTGCCTTTGAAACAGTGAGGAAGTTTCCTTGAAGAACTTCTTGATCTCATGTAATGCCCAAGGGCTTCCAGAGAACAGACCAGGACATTATCTGACCCAAGGTTCAGTGAGAACCAGCAAAGCCTGTCTTCCACCAGGACTACGTCACAGCCTGGAGGCGGACATGGGAATTGGCAGCTTTGATTCGGCATCCCAGACAGTACATGCTTAGAAATTAAGTGCCCTGACGCCTGGGCTCTCAGACCTCAGTGGTGTCCAGTAAAAACACACTGGGTGGTGAGGCACTAGGCCAGAGAAGGGAGAATGCTTCCAACACAGCAACAGTTAGAGAGGACTGGATGTCACCAAAAACCTCAGAAAACTGGAGTGCTCTCCCCACTATCCCTAGGGGGTTGGTGTCTGAGCTCTTGTGCCCAGTGGGGCTCAACTTCAAAAGCTGTCAGGGGATGCTTCAGTGATCAGAGCCTTCAAGAAAGACCCTCTCCAAAAGACAGAATGTCTTCTCTCTCTCCTTCTCTTGCCTTGAGGATCTTGCCATGAATCAACATCTATTTGGTTTATAATCTTTGCTGACTCCTCTGGAGAAAGTGACCCCCTTTTCACAGATGTCTTAGCATGGAACATAAAGGCCTTAAATGGTCTGGGAATCCTTTTTCTTAGTGGATATTTTCTCACCAAACAGATAAAGAAGCTGAATGAACCCCTAAAGTCAGTCAAGTAATAACGTTAGTGCTATTATAACCTATAAAATGGCCCTTCTTCCATAACCCCTCACCCTTACACAGTTAGAACTGTAAAATCCCTGCCAACACTATTACCATCTGAATCATCTGGTACTTGTTAGAGAGATGCAAATGCTAAAACTCTCTGGCTGACTGAGTGAGAAAGATGCACATTCAAGGGTGTTACCTGTTGAAAGAAATGGAAGTCTACAGAGAGCCATAGAATGTCTTTGTAGAATAATCGATGGCCATCTGTGCTGGCTGGTCTTATGTCAACTTGATATACAAACTAGAGTTATTTGAATGGCGAGACCCTTAACTGAGAAAATACCCCCATAAGATCAGGCTGTAGGCAAGTCTATATGGCATTTTCTTAGTTATTGTTGGGGAAAGGCCAGTGCACTGTGGATGGTGCCATCTCGGGCTCTATAAAAAAGCAGACAGAGAAAGCCATGGGAAGAGCACGAGGAAGCAGAATCCCTCCGTGGCTTCTACATCAGTTCCTGCCTTTATGTTTCTGCCCTGTTTGAATTCCTGTCCTGATTTCTTTCAATGATGGACAGGAATATGGAAGTGTAAACCAAATAAATCCTGTCTTTCCCAACTTGCTGTTTGGTCATGGCATTTTGTCATAGCAATAGAATTCATGACTAAGACACCATCTGATCATTTAACGAATAGAGAAAAGAAAGTCCAGCAAGAATAGGTGACCTGTCCTAGAAGACACCACTCACACAGCTTTCTGTTCCCTCTGGGTTCTCCCTTCTCCCATAGAGAAGCTCCGAATTCTTCTGAACTTACAGCCTTCCCCAGTTGTAGCTGCTCTCTGGCTTGTTAATTTTTAACCATCTACTCTATGGGGTCATATAAACCTGGTCATTTTACACAGGAAGAAACATAAAATGCTAAGAGATCTCAGAGGACACAGTTGCTGTTAGGGGATCGCACGTAGTTTTGTGTTTTGTGGTCCCAGAGATACTGCCACAAGGACTGGTAGGAAGAAGAAACTGCTCAGTGACATGGTTCTGACTGATGTCATCTCCAGTTCTACAGAAAGTTCTGGAGATGGGATGAGACTTCAGAATTATCTCAGCTAAAGTCAAGTGGTCAAACCCCTGTGTCTAGCATTGGCTCACCACTGACTGTTAGCCAATCCTTAAAGAAACCTTAATCTGAAACCTGGTAATTTTCTACCAAACATATCACTTAGGAAGGGACATCAGGGAGCAATTGGCAGACGGGAGCTGGGTAAATCACCCCTGATATATGGCTATGGGCAGAATGTGAAAATAGTCTCTAAAAAAAGGTATTCAAGATATGGGGCAGGGTCTATAAAAAAAATAAATAAAAAATAAAAAAAACACCTGTTAAAAGTAAAGTCACAAAACAGCAAGACACAGACATCATAAGCATCAGATTCTAAGAGTTGTGTGTTTCTGGTGAGACTAGAGTATTTAACACTTCTGGTACATCAGCAGCTCACAACCTGTGGGTCATGACTGCTTTGGGAGCTATGAGGACCTTTTCACAGTGGTCTCTCAAGACCATCAGAAAATGCAGATATTCCCATTATAATTCACAACAGTGGCAAAATTACAGTTATGGAACTGCATTGAAATAGCTTTATAGTTGAGGGTCATCACAACATGAGAAGCTATATTGCTTCATTAGAAACATTGAGAAGCACTGTACTAAATACTTCTAAGTCTAGGAAGAATGTTCCAGACTTTCCAAAAAATGTGCTAAGGCCTGCTGATGGTTATCAGGTCTCAAATGTGTGAGTCTTTTTAATTCCTTCAAACCTTGGGCAGAGTGGCAAAATTGGAAGTGGGTGGCCCAGCTCCCTCCATCACAGTTGCTGATTGGATGTGATGTCAAAGCTGTTCAGAAAGAGAGCTTCCATCCAATAAATGTACCTTGTTACAGAAGACACAATCCTGGCACTACAAAGGGACATGGCTCATATGAACTTACACACACACACACACACACACACCACACACACACACAAGGTTTGGACTGGGCTGGGTTGGAATCATTCTGCTCCCAAAAATCAATAGTTTTCATCCAGAGTCAAGAAGGACAGCTCATCCACGTACTCTAAAATGATCAAACAGTTTTCCAAGACAAGAATGTTCTCAAGGTTACATTCTTTTTATCAACATTGGAAATATTCATTTTGTCTCTATGATCAAAATACATTGAATAAAAAATGTAAATAATTAAAAGAGAAAATACTCTTTTCTGTTTGAGCATCCCAAGTGAGGTTGTCCTGAGGAGTGCCCTGAAAGGTTGGTCATCTGTGAGCCTATCTGAGATTCCCTCATTCATAAGCCTGGGTCTTTTTGGTTAACAAAGTTATTATCCAGAGAATCAGCTCCAAGTAGCCCCAATGAGACAGCTTAATACCCCTCATTAATAAGTATGTATACTATTTCAATAAAGCTATTATTTCTAAAAGCAGCTCCACATAATATGCTTGTCTTTGAGAGATTGATGGAATTAGTTGCCAACCCAGCAGAACTATTGTGGCAAGCTAAAAATGAAGGCTCTGGAGAACAGCATTTGGTGAGTATTAAAGCATCTCACAGCAAAGGGATGAGCCATTTATGAAACCCACACAAGGATGATAGCCAGACCTAGACAGGATGTGAATGAGTTTGCTGGTAAATATCTGGTCAGTACACCTTGGGCTGGTTTCCTAGAAGAGCAATTAAGTCCCTATGGCATAAGTACTTGGGTGACAAATACTAAAATGTCTGTCCTGGAGATAAAGAGAGGGAGATACTAAGCAGTCTCAGCCAGGTGGGAGGGAAGAGCTGTCCTAGTCTACAATTTTCTGAACTGTGCCCCTCAGAAAGGGCTTTAGACATCAGGAAACAGCCAGTGCCACAACCTATCAAAGCACTTCAAGACTACCCAGGAGAAAGCTAGAGTTGTGAACCATTTCCTGATCTCCTCTCTCCTCTTTTCTTAAGGAGGAAGCACTTTTCCTAATGTGACTATGAGATTTTGGTTAAACCAGTTGGCCTACCTGGCCACAGAGCCATCTAAAATTAGACTTCAGAAGGGTTTCAGGAATGTTTTGCCTTCCTGGTGGGAAACGTGGTTATCTTCATTCCTTTCTGAGGAAAAAGGGAATATCTAATAGTGGCCCCCAAATATCTTCCAAAAGATTCCCTACTAACCAGAAGAAACCACCCCATGAGATCCAACACATACCCAACAGATTTACACACCAGCACTGGAGACATGTAGGCCTCCTCTCAGTGGCACCGGGAAGGTTTCTCAGAGCAGGTCTAGACAGATCTGACCAAAGTTTTACCTGCACTTTTGGATCAAGGTCACTGAGCTGAGTGTAAAAGAAGCAGAAAGGGAGAGAGCCAGATGTGACCACAACAGTGCAGCTAGTCTCCAAAAAATCATTGTTGTTCTCTGGAATAATTCTGGCCAACTTCAGGAAAGAGGTGTTGTCTCTGTTTGGAGTCAGCCAGAGCCCAGTCCCTAGAGTTTTGGAGTTTCAAGCTGACCTCTGGCATCCTCTCCCCATTATGTTTTAACACTGCCAATCATCTCCACCCTAGCCCTTGAAGACAGCATCTGTCCACTGCCAAAGGCTTCATCTTCCACAGTTCCCAAAACAGCCAACAGCCTTCAGCTCCCAGGTCCCACCAGATCCCCAGGCCTCCATGGCACACTGTCAGAGGTTGCTGGCACTGACTTCATTCTAAGCTGCTGTTCTCATCTCTCTGCTGAGTGTTCTGCTCTTTGAGGACACAGATCATGACCTCATCACTTCTTCATGTAGAATGGCACCCAGTGCAGTACTGGCTACAGAGCAAGGCCTCAGAAAACTGCTGATGGGTGAGAAATCACATGCACAAATATATAAATGTGTGTGTGTGGGGGGGGGTGGAATACGTTGAGTCAGTGTGCTAGGCCAAAGATCTAAATCTAGAAGTTGGAAGCTACAGAATTAGTACCCTCAACTGGCAAATCCTCTGCCTGTTCATCTAGCACGTTCCTTTCTACCACAGAACACTAAATGGAATCAGAACACAGGGACAGCAAGGGAAGCCTCAGAAGAGAAGTCATCAAAGGGCCCTTACTGCAGGAGGTTGTATACAGGGAAGATGAGGCTATACCGTCTCCCCACTCTGTTTCTATGTCTATTAGGAATGTGGACATGTGCACAACTTTTGTAGGTTGGTTTGGAACTCTGTATTCCCAAATTTCACCTGGAAAAGCCTGAATTCTCTTACCAGCCCCCTTCTTTCTGAAACACATTCCAAGTTGCCATCTGAGCTTCACTGTGAGGCTTCCTGAGGAGATGATAAACACAAGTTCACAGGCCACCATCCCTGCAACAGTGCTTACTCCTGATTCTGCCTTCAGGTAGCTCACCTCTCCTGTTAACCTTCTCCAAACAAGGTTCTGTGTCTTTCCTTGAAAGCCACCACGCCAGCTAGCCAGCCCCTTCTGACTTCCAGATTCATGGTCCACCTGATGGACAGCTCTCAACAACTGCCTCAGGTGCATTCTTCCAGTTTGAGAAATAGCTCAATAGCTGTCTTTGTCAACCCCCTCAATAGCATCCCTCCAAGTTTTATACATACATGGAATGGGTGTGTATAATAACATCAATAAAAATACGTACCAAAGGATAATTACTTACAACCATCATCATCTTGGGGGACTTCTGATGATAGAGAAGGGGAGTAGGTAAGGGGACATCCAGCTCTCAGAAGCAAATCTTCTTACTCTCAGCAGCATGGACAGAATAGTCTTATTTCTTGTTCATGTCAGCTCCAATCAGGCACTTAGCAGATAGCATCCTGTGTAGTGGTACATAGGCTATGGGTTCAAAGTCCAACTGCTATGGGATTTACCTATTTCTTTGAGTCTTGGTGTCTTTTACTTTTAGATGACAGAAAAGGGACAGGAATGTAGAGGAGACATATTCATTTCTTTATTTGTAAAAGTTTTATTATTTACTTTTGCACAACCATATATACATGTGGATGACCCTAGAAGTCAGAAGACCATGTCACATTCTCTGTAACTGAAGTTCCATGTAATTGTGAGCCACCTGATGTGGGTGCTGGAACTCAACTCCGGTCCTGTGCTCTTAACTACTGACCCATCTCGCCAGCCCCTATATTTACTTCCTAATCACTTGGCCTGAAGGAGACACATTGTCACTTCTACCAACTTCCCAGTGATGGGAATACCCATGTCTAGCCCATGTGGCCCTGATGCACAGATGCCAGGTGTTTGAGAGATGTTCTATAAAACTGTCTGATAAGATGCTGGATCACAGATCTCCAGAGAGCTAGCTGACTCTGACATGATGAAATGACATGCTGCAGTGCTAAAGCTATGTTCAGGGAATGAGCTGCAACCTTTGGTGGCAGAAAGGACATGGATGTAAAGTGAAATTTGTATTACAAATCTGAGAAGTGGGGAGAATGAGGAGAACCATGTGCATTGTCATTCTTGAGAAGAGGAAATCGACTGAGCTGCTGCTGAAAGCAATGATCAAGAGATATTATGAAATGCTATGTTGTGTGATTGTTCCCTAATCAAGCATCAAGAAAGGTTCTGGGGTATGGGAGAAAAGACAGTTAATAAATTAAACAGTTAACAAAACCCGATATGGCTGAGTGTGGTTTGCCCATGTCTTTGTTCCCAGTACCAAGAAGGCAGATGGTTTTCTATTGTTCAAGGCTAGCCTGGACAATATGTGGAGTTCCAGGAAGCCAAGGCTACATAGTGATACCTTGTCTCATGCCTCTACCCCAACCCCCACCCCCACACACGATGCTATGCTGTTCTGAAATTAAGTAGTGGTAGGAGGTAAATATCTAAACCCACTGAAGTTGTCATTTTAAAAGGATAAATTTCACATATGAATTATATGCCAACTAGACAGTGTAAGAAGAGAGCAATCATTACCACTCTTGGGCATTTCTGAGAAAGGTGCTTCACATAATTCAGTCATTTCTGACCTTTACCTTGGCCTGAAAGGCGGCCAACAATGTCATTTGAAGGGTTGAAGAAATTGAGATTCACCTAAGTCTAATGTCCCAGTGTCACAAGGGCGCCACAATTCACATTTATCTGCCTGATAATGAGGATAGTTGGCATTCTCTCCGCTGGTCCTTACTGCTCCTTAATAATGCTGACTGTCATTGGTTGATCTGAGGGCTTGGCATACATGCTAGAACTCCCTCACTAACTCTGAGGTGATAGCAACAGCTTGAACTTCAAGCCTGGGCTCAGAGAGGCTCCAAATAGCTCACTAGTGTCTCAACTCAGCAGCTAAAAGGTGGGCTAAGTTTCAAAGCCCCTCTGTGTCCTTTCTCCTGGTTCAGTGCTGTCCCACCCATAGAGCAAAACACTGCCCTGTCCTCTTGACAAATAAAGCTTGCTTTTCTCAGCCCAATTCAAATCCAGATAACTTTGTCATCATTTTTAAGGTGACGGAGAGCATGCTGAGATCATTTGCCACTCTTTTTTTCACTAGTCAAAGTCCATTGTTTTTTTTCAAAGTTGGAGCGAAACATTTTTTCTCTGTGAACTCTATACCAACCAACCACACCACCTGAAGTTGCTCGCTGGCATCCTTTACACAGATAATCCATTGGTTTAATTATAACAGTGCTTCTTGGTATACTCCTTGCAGGGGTCTAGTCTCAGATTTATTTATCTAGGTCAGTTTATGTAAGAGAAGTAAAAACAGTTGAGTGTAGTTAGAAACTACAGCAACTTGATACAACTGTGATATCCAGTTATGTAACCAGTGGCTTCATAGTTGTTCCTTTTTTATTTCACTTTTAGTAATTTTTTATTGTCGCTTTTGAAAGAATCAGCCTGCAAAATACTGGAAAGTTTTACACACACACACACACACACATATATGTCCCTGCAGCACAGATAGTTTGAGGAACAGTGATCTGGACCAGAAGTCAATCCATATTGTTTGTGGCCAAGTCCATCCTACAGCCTAAGTCTGAAATTCAACTTTTATCAGAACAGACGCATTCATTCATTTATATGTTGTCGTTGGTCACTTTCATGCTACAATAGCTGCCACAAATAATTGTGACAGGGACCATATGTCCCATAAAGTCTAAACTATTTGCTATGCTGACCTTAATTTTTTTCTCTTGCTTTTTGCTGATTCCAAAACAAGACCATGGATTCTCAAGAATCAAGGACTACATATTAGGTACATCTGGGGGATAATTTTTAAATATGGATGCCAACTTTGGTTCCCAGAGCCTTTTGATTTCAATTGCTTGGAGTGTAGTCTGTGCCAGTAATTTTAATGTGCTATGAAGTTTTAGAATTGATGATCAAATCAACAATTTGATCAGTACCACTGTGGGTTCTAGGGCTTGACCTTACTGAATCCAAGTTCTGGGCAATGAGACTTAGGCATAATAGAATATTTTTGTCAAGTTAACTGCCCACAGGGAATTAAGATGCTTATCCAGGACTGAGAGCCACTGGTCTAGATTCAAAACCAATGTTTTCCAAACCTATATAATATGTCAAAATTACATGAAGAAAATGCTAAGAATATGGACTCCCAAGTTTCAACTTGACTGAGTCTAATTCAGTAAGTCTCCACTGGATATGACCAGAGAATGTGTGTATGTGTTTTCAGAGACCCTCAAATACATCTGTTGAAGGGACAGCCTCATCCCATGCTGAGAAACATGGCCTTCAATGTGACAACTTCTTGGTCTTCATCTAGGTGTCCACAGAATGACTCAGACTCTGTGCTAATTTCTAACCTCCCACCCCCACCTTTGAAAGATAAGAGATCCACTCCTCCCAAGCTTTACTTTCTGAGAGCTGCCCAAATCTGAATATATTTTTGTATATGAATATGTATATTAAAGAATAATGCATATAGTGGTGTTTATTTACTCTCACCGAGAGACTTGCCATGAGATGTACCTTGTTCTACCTCATGCAAATGTGCATACATCTCAAAGGAATCCTCAGTGGCCAATTTCATGCAACCAGAACAGGCTCCAAGGGGAAGATCCATTTTTTGTTTTGCTTTTGTTTGTTTGGGGTCTTTCCTTGGTTTTGTGTTTTAAGAGTTGTTTTTGTCCACATAATAAAAAAGGAGTAGAAAAGGAAACATTTTCACTATTAGCCTAAGTTCAGTAGTTTCAAGAAAACCTCACATCAGTCTTCTTTGTTAAATATTACTAATGGGATGATTTTAAAGGTAATAGAGCCATAGTTGATGTTGGTTAACATCCCCAAAGTCATTGAGAACTAGCACATGTCAGAGCTGTGATTTTGGATCTGAATTTTCAAGGACCAACTTCTTAAGCAATCTGCCATTCTTCACTGTGTCTACAGAATTAAATAACTGTCATGACCAGTGTCATGACCATCTGTCTGCACTGCTATAACCAAATACCTGAGTCTAAGTAACTATCATAAATGAGTTCCTTGTAGCTAAGGAGATTGGAAACTCTAAAATCAAGGTTCCTATGAATTCAGTGTCTAAGGGAACCTCATTTTATAGTTCATAGGCAGTACTATCTCACTGTCCTTCAGCAGGGAGGTTCACTGAGGTCTTTTCTATAAGGACACTAATCTCCTAGTAATCTAATCACTTCCCAAAAGTCCTACTCCCTTTAATACTATCACATGGAAGGGTAAAGTTTTAACAAATAAATCTTAGGGAAACAACAAACATTTAGACCATAGCAGTTGGGAAAGGAAAGAGAGGATTCCAAAAGTGTATTTTAGCTATTTAGGTGATTCATTCTTGTGCAATTTGCCTCAAGTAGTTGACTGAGGAGGTGCAGCTCTCAGCATCCTCTCATTCCAAGTCCTCATGCAGGTGTGGTTCATGCTGATGTGATGACATAACTGTAGAAAGGCTTTGTCCTAACCTTACATCTTCCCAGTCCCTTCCTCTGGCCCATTCTCTCATATCAAGAGACTTGGAGTCCTTTTCTCACCCAGTATCCTAATATTTCTTCTTGCCACACCCTCTGTTACTCCACGAGCCTCTATTCCTTTGCTCACTTTGAAGAGTGCAGGAGTGTTGAGCTACTATTGACCTACTGCAATGCTGGCCAACGTCCCTCAACCATGTTCCCCAGAGAAGACCAGGGTGTTGTGGTAGCTGCTCTTTTCAGCAAATACACACATATGCTAATCTAACTCAGCAAACTATGGCCTAATAAAGTTTTATTGAGACACATTTGTGCCCACTCATTTTCATAATGTATAAGACTTCTGATTAGATTACTATGATAAAGACCTGGAGCCTGTAGAAAGCTTAAAATACCCTCTATCCAGATATTTCCAGGGTTAAAGAGCAGGGATCCTGTCTATGACCTAGATTATCTCCTGATTTGGCCACCATGATATCCTCTGTGTACATGGGTATTTTTCTGATAAGTTTCCCCAGTCTTTGAATGACATTCATGGACACCATGCAACAGAAGTGTCCACATCCTACCTTCACCACAGAGAAGCACCCAAAGTGACAGGGGCATCCCTGCTCTAGGAAGGAGTTAGAGGACAGGGCGCAAAGGTGGGTTCTTTTTTCCTTTCTTATTTATTTTATTTTTTTATTTATTTACTTTACATCCCATTCGCTGCTTCCCTCCTGGTCACCCTTCCACAATCCTTCCCCCTCTCTCCTCCTTTTCTCCTCTGAGCAGGTTGGGGACCTGGGTATCCCCCCAACCCTGGCACTTCAAGTCTCTGTGAGACTAGGTGCTTCCTTTCCCACTGAGGCCAGCATCATGGGAATTGTGAGTTCCTTCCTACAAGTATTGGCACAAGATGATGCAGGTAAGGAATCCTTGTATGAGGCGAGAATAGCTCCAGCTCTGAGGATGAGGAAGAAAACTTTAGAAAAGGAAATAGCTTATTTAAAGGAAAGATTAAAGAAAGCAAGGTCCGAAAGGGAGCGAATTGGAAAGGGGAGCGACCACCTCATAAAAACCTTTTGTGGACACTACAGAGGCCACTGCTCCTCCAGCATATGATGAATGTTCCTTGAAGAATTGGTGGGTAGCGGAGTCCATCCCTGAGAAGGGGGTGATTTTTTCTAAAGCAGGTTCCAATTATGCTTACCCTGTAATGGAAGTCCCTCATCCCAATGACCCTGGGCAAATGCTTGGGCAGCATGTGCCTTTGTCTTTTAAGGAATTAAAGCTCCTTAAAGAAGCAGTTTCCTCCTATGGGGCCTTGGCACCCTTTATTTTGTCAATATTTGAGTCATATACCACCTTTAATTTAACACCAGGAGATTGGCAACAACTATGCCATGTGACCTTGAGTGGGAGAGACTATTTACTGTGGAGGGGAGAATATCAGGAGCAATGTGCTACCTTAGGAAGATCAAATGCACAGAGCAGCCCCAGAGAAATATGGAAATGCTAACTGGATCAGGACAATATGCTGCTCTCCATCAGCAGATTCATTATGATCCTGCCATTTATGCCCAAATTGCTACTGCAACCGTTAGAGCCTGGAAGGCCTTGCCTAATAAGGTGGCTAGAGGTCCTTGTCTTTGGAGCCCTAGCCTTTGGGGCAGCCATAGCAGGATTGATATTTCTTTGCCGCTTTCACAGACAGCATATCCAGTCCCAGGCAGTTATTAAGCAGGTGCTCATGTTGCTGCCATGAGAGAACCCTTCTGCCCAGGTTTGGCTCAGCCTTTACTGAGAATAGTTAGTCAATAATGGGCAACTCCTTTGCAGTCCTTACCTACCTAAGACAGGGGCCCTGAGGTTGGCAGGAATTCCCAAAGATGGGTAATTGGTATTGACGGAAGGTGACCTAAGACAGATGCTATTCACCTATAAAATAAAAATGGGGGACCTGTAGAACCCTGAAGGGCTGCTATGCCCTGGCTGAGACTTTCTGTGTGCTGCTGTCTACTAAGTAACATTCTGCAGTTCCTCTAAGATCAAAAACATCCTGACTAAGGCATGGTACCCCAGGAAGGGAATTTACACTTGACATCCATCAAAACATCCTGTTGAAGGAAGGGAATTTACACTTGACATCCCATTACCCCCCAGTTGGGTTCCTGTTTTTTCCTGAGTTTGTGTTTTTCCTTCCCTGGCTTGGTGTATATATTGAATCTGCCCGGTAAAGGCATTGGCATTCTCTCATAACCGATGACCCAAGTCTGAGTCTTTCTTTAATCCCCCAGGCCTATGCCTGAGCTTGGTACCAAGGGCAGTGCCGGAGCTGTCATATATCCCACATACAGGTAATAGCTTTTGGGATAAACCTCACACCAGTTGTTCAGGACCTACATGAAGGTCAAGCTGCACATCCGCTACATATGAGCAGAGAGGCCTAAGTCCAACCCATGTATATTCTTTGGTTGGTGGTTCAGACTGAGAGCCCCAAGAGTCCACATTAGTTGACTCTGTTGGTCTTCCTGTAGAGTTCCAATCCCCTTCTGGACCCACAGTCCTTCCTCCTATTCTTCCATATGACTCTCCAAGCTCCATCCACTGTTTGGCTGTGGGTGACTGTATCTGTATAAGTCAGCTGCTGAGTGGAGTTTCTCAGAGGATAATATGCTCCTGTCTGCAAGCATAACAGAGTAGCATTAATAGTATTAGGGATTGATGCTTACCCATAGGATGGGTCTCAAGTTGGGCTGGCTACTGGTTGGCTATCCCCTTAGTCTCTGTTCCAACCCCTGCACATACATTACTTGTAGACAGAATAAATTTGGGGTTGAAAGTTTTGTGGGTGAGTTGGTGTTTCTGTCTCTCCACTGGGGTTCATGTTTGAATATAGGTGGTAGCCTTTTCAGGTTCTATACCCACAATGTAGTGAGTCACAGCTAAGGTCACCCCCATTGATTCTTGGGCACCTACCATCTCCAGGACGAGACAAAGGTGGGCTTTTGCCTGCTGGTTAGAGCATGTCCTCATGACAGGCCTTTCCATTTTTCTTACCAGTCCCCTTAGCTATAGATGTTTGATAACCCAGGGATAGAAAGAAAAAAGCAACAGATGTAGATTAGAAATCCCTTTATACAAATCTCTGTAGTGTTCATGTAAAGTAGGACACACTCATTGCTAAAATGCAAGATTCCTACAAACCTCTATGATCAAGAACCACAGGGAGTTCATGTTTCCTCTAGCTTCCCATCCTTTTTATTGCACAAGAAAATCTATGGTCCATGTTGCTGTCTCATGAATAGTTAACCTTTCCACCCACACATAAGTGAGTGTGCAATTTTAGGAACTTAATAATTCATTTTATTTGGAACTTAATAATTACATTAATGATGGCATATTATATTTACTATTATTCTCTTATATATTCAAGCATAATGCATTCTCTACCATATGGGAGGTGGTGTACTTGGCATCCTATATGGAAATTTGATAATAAAAGAATACAAATGCCACCCATTGCTTCTGCATTAAGTGGCTTCACTGCAGTGATTATCTCCATGACTACTTGGCTGAGGTCCTGCATCTAGAAACAGAAAACAGAGTAAATGGGGCATTCTCTCTCAATAATCTGTGAAGATGACATCAGTAAATGGGTCTTTCTTGCTGCTCAGGAAGTTGTTCAAGAGTTACTCCACTTTTCATATTCAATCTTAATATGGCCATGGTTTGGGAGCCAGTCTGGAATGCACAGTCTTTCTCAACATTGACCTTAATGGGAACCAATGATCTTGAGGTCCTTGAGAACACATTAGCAGGACTTCAGGGCCTTTGGATAGATAATATAGGGTTCTGACTTCATAGGAACCAACAGACTAAGTGGCAGGGAGACAGAAACACATAGCACAGGCATTCAGCAGAACCCTTTGAGCAAGAATGTTCCCCAGAGGGGAAATATCAAGATGAATTTTAGATCATGGGTAGGAGTCAAACAAAGGAATCTTAGGAATGGGTCAGCATGTACATTAACCTAGAGCAGTGGTTCTCATCCTGTGGGTTACAATCCCTTTGGGGATCACATATCAGACATCCTATATATCAGGTATTTACCTTGCAATTCATAACAGTAGAAAATTACAGTTAGGAAATCGCAATAAAGATAATGTTATGTTTGGGGGTCACAATCTGAGAAAATGTATTAAAAGGTCACAGTGTTAGGAAGGTTGAGAACCACTGCCCTAGAGGCTTAAGAGAAGGTTGTGGAGTTAAAGAATACTATGCTACTGTGTTCCTTGACATATGAATATGCAGGTATGTCTAGAGCACTAGGTGTCCAGCATCACAGGTACCCAGTTCTGTTTTCTCAAGGTAAAGAAATGAATCTCAAATCCTTTTCTTTGATTTTCTAGGTTCTCTGTGTCCTCTGTGTCACCACTTCGGTGTGTTAAGCTCCTGTGAGCCAGTTCCCAGCATCATGCCTGAACTGTGGTAGCATTCACTGGTCTCTGCTGGGCCTGATGCTGTTCCCATGGAGTCATGGTTAGCAGCTGGTTGAAGAATGTGCTTTTTATTTGCCCCTACATAGCTTTAACCGAGAGAGGCATGAAGAAGACTGAGACCCCTGTCCTACTTTTCAGAACAAGAAAACATTGGAAACAGCTAATCTGGGATTTGTGCTTGGCCTTATGACTTTCGTGAGATTTGCTTAACTGATGCCAGCAACATCTGGATCAGGGAGCACATCTGGTCCTACTGTAATAAAAGGAGGGCTGCTTGGCTGAGTTTCCTTCAGAAAGAGGTCCAGCATGCAGAGCATTAAGGACAGTGAACAAGCCCCAGCAGCAGCTCTCAGGAATGGGCATCAGGCAAGTGGCATTGCCCAAGGAGGGAGTAGTCCTTCCACCAGGCTAAGCTGAGCCAGCTTTTCCCTACTCTCCACTTTGACTCAGCTGGTTCTTTCTCTCCTGCACCCCTCCCAGCCTCTCACGGTCAAGGCCTTTTTAGGCCTTTTCTGCCATCACTGTCACTTGGCAAATATCTGCCCATACCATGAGCAAGTCTGTGACAGGCTCAGTCCCACAAGCTTTCTCCAGATGTACTTTTTACCAGCATTATAAAAAAAAGAAAAGGGTCAGCATCCAGAGAGTTAAATGCCCATAGGAGTGATGTCAAAGTTTAAGACGATAGGAGAAGATTGACTTTTTGTTGCTGTAAAAATTCCTTTGCAGATATTATGACAACAATTTGTTAATAAAAAAATAATATTGTTTTTATTTCCTTTTCTTTCTTTCCAGATTTTTTTTAGTCCACTCTATTGCCAACCCCCAATAAATTACAAGCTAGGCACTTAAAGCTCACTACTTCCAGAAGCGACTGTGCTTCGAAGATAGATTCTAGGAGCCAACTGGTACACAAATAAAAGGTTCCCAGCATCTTCTTAGCATGGCTGAGCATTTTTGAGAGGGATAAGTGTAATGTTCTGAACCTTCACAGTTGGTAGCGATCATGGTGGTCATTTGGTATAAGTTTCCACCCAATAGAGGAATTCTGTCTGCAGCACACAGAACGCCTCAATCACTTCCAGTTATGGGAACTTACTTCTCCACCAGGCGGATCCTCCCCCATTGGATGGGTTCAATTGCTGTAAGATTTTTTTTTTTTAATTTCATTGATAGATCTTCCTTCCCAAAGATAATTTTTAGGTGTCCAGCATCTTGTTCTTACAATGATGCTAACAGAAATTCTTCTTTCTTGCTTAGAACACAAAACAAGGGTGTTCCTACCTAGAAGCAGAATGAATTGCTAGAACCACTGGGTAAATAAATGTCCAGACTAAAAGAAAAGTTAGATTGTTTCTCAGTGTGCATCTGTTATTCCTTGTTCCCACAGTGTATAGTTTGTGTTTTTCCTTTCTTTTAAATTAATTAAAATTGTATCTCTCTCTGTCTCTCTGTCTCTCTCTGTCTCTCTGTCTCTCTCTCTCTCTATCTCTCTCTCTGTATGTGTGTGGGGTGTGTGTGTGTGTGTGTTAGATCTTACAATGAAACACATGCAGAAGTTGTAGGTAGAGTCTCTGTTGTTTCTGCTGCTTGGCTAGCTGGCCTGTGAGCTCTGAACAACACTCTTATCTTCCCCACCTGTCTCCTGGTAGGAACACTGTTGGTTGGTTGGTTGTTGGTTGGTTGGTTGGTTGGTTGGTTGGTTGGCTGGTAGAGTAGGTGTTTGTTTGGTAACCCATTGTTATTATTATATAATAATTATATATAATTAGTGCTGCTCAGGGGATTACTGGCTGATTTTGTTGGTTTGATCTTGTGTAAGTCTTGAGCAGGTAATCATAACTTCCATGTTCATGAGTACAGCAGCCAATGTCATGTTCAGATAACAGGATTTCATAGTACTTCCTCTGACTCTTGCAGTCTTCCTTTCTCCTCCTCCACAACATTCCCTGGGCCTTGCAGGATTGGTATAGATGTTAAGGGTTAAGTACTCACTAGTCACTGTTCTCAGCCCTTTGGCCAGCTACTGGTTTCTGCACTGCTGCTCATTGCTCAGAGAAGTTTCGCTAGCCAAGGCTGAAAGTGGCACTAGCTTATGAGTACAAATATAAATACACGGAGTGTTCAGTCATGGGACAACATTCCCCTTCCCAAGGCTCAGAGATAATTGAGAAAGATGAGGCAGAAAGATTCTAAGAGCAAATAATATACTAATCTTCAGATAAGACTTACACATTTCATTTTTTAATATAATTTTGAATTGATTTTTTGAGAATTTCATACTTGCATAATAATTTTGAAAGATCAAAGAGGACCAGAGCAAAACAGTATCTTCTGGACAGGACTACTACACTCACAGCCTCGCAGCAGCTGTGGCTGCCTGCACAAGACCTATAGAAGATCAAGTCAGTCAACACTCCAGTGTGCAGGGGAGCCCATGAGCCCTCACTGCTAACTGGAGAGCTACTGACTGACTATTGGTGGCTTTTAGGGGAGAATCAGTTTTCCTTATGGTGTGACCCTGATATGTCTACCACATTCTAGTGGCTGGCCTGCACCCATGAGTATATGGACAGAAAAAAAATGTACTGGGTGGGTTACTCAGAAGCACGCACACATGTACACATGCACTCACACCCCAAGAGAAAAAGTTAAAAGGGAGAGATAGACCTGGATCTAAGAGAAGTGTGGAGTGAATATGATCAAAATACATTGTATGCAAGTATGAAATTCTCAAAAAATCAATTCAAAATTACATTTAAAAAGAAATGTGTCTTATCCGAAGATTAGTATATTATTTACATTTAGTAGTTCAAAACATGCATCTTTCACATTTCATCTTATAACACAACTAGAATTGACTCTATGTGTAGAGTGGGATATGTACTTATTGATGATTGTTTTGTGTATGTGAATAGTGAATGCTCTCAGCATCATTTGTTAAGAAGTTATCTCTTTACTTTCAATTGCTATAACTATATCATGAACCAAAGTTCAAAGTAGATGAAGACTCACTGATATGTTCAGTATTTTTTATCTAGTAATCTGTTTTTATAGATTTATAAGTATTCATACCTTGAAGACAAAAGCCCAGATACTCTTCGCTATCCATTTGATCTTACATGAATAAAATATTGCAATGCACCTGATGGATTCCAAATCTGATCCAAATCTGTTCAAAGGGTGGAATCAATCAAATCAATCAGTCAGTCAACTTGAAGATGTTCCACACTTATGATGCTGAATCTTTCTATCCTTAAACTAAAGGTTTTTCTTTCTTCTAACATAATACTAAAATTTCTAAATATGAATCTTACACATTTTAAATATTTATTCTTAAGCATCTTATTTTTATTGCTATTATAAATTATTCCTTTAAAAATACTTTACATATACATATTTACACATGTATATACTCATACGTACAATCTTTGGGTTTTTTTCTTTTTCTTTTTCTTTTTCTTTTTTTTTTTTTTTTTTTGGTTTTTCGAGACAGGGTTTCTCTGTGAGCCCTGGCTGTCTTGGAACTCACTCTGTAGACCAGGCTGGCCTTGAACTCAGAGATGCTGCCCCCTGCCTCCTCTTGCCTCATCCAAGTTGCTGACGAGATTAAGGCATGTGCCAGCCTCTGCCCTGCCTCTTTGTTTTTTAGCCATCTGCATATGTTGCTCTGACGCTCTGCATTTTTAAGCAGCTGCCTTGATCACGGATCTGCCTCTGCCTCTGCCTCTGCCCTGCCCCTGCCCCTGCCCCTGCCCCTGCCCTGCCCCTGCCCCTGCCCTGCCTGCCCCTGCCCCTGCCCCTGCCCCTGCCCCTGCCCCTGCCCCCTGAGTACCAAACCTATCTTTTATCTTACTTTCTAACAGGGAGTTTTACTAAACTCTATCTGTTTCTAATTTCCTTGTCTCAACTTTGTTTTTTCTTATGCTCCTAGTTGTTTTTTGTTGTCTTATTCTGTGGCCAGATTCTTCACAGTAGTGCTGAGGAGACATCCTTAACATCCTTTCTAATCCTAAAGGCATTGCTTCTAACATCCCTCGCTAGAAATGATGCCTAATATAAACTTTACAGAATCTTCATTGGGAAAAGACTATTTTCTTTTATTTACAGTATTAACTAATAATCTTTATTATAAACTGGGTGAGACATTCCATAAAGCTTCTTTTAAAAATATCAGTATATTTAACATAATTTACATGCAATACGGTTTACACTTTAGAGAGTATAGCTCTAAATGATGATGAATTATTACAAATGGTGCTGTGCTATCACCATCATCATATGTAAATCATTTCTATTTCCCTAACATCTCTCTTGTGCCCATTATTATTATTATTATTATTATTATTATTATTTTCTTCACTACTATTTTATTTAAATTTTTTATTGGATATTTTATTTACATTTCAGATATTATCCCCTTACCCCATTCCCCTCCACCCATGAACCCCCATCTCCTCCCCCTCCTCCTGCTTCTATGAGGATGTGCCCCACCTATCCCCCACTCCTACCTCCCACCCTGGAATCCCACCCCCACTGCGTCCAGCCTACATGGGACCAAGGATCTCCTCTCCCACCTATGCCCGACAGGGCCATCCTCCCTTACATATACAGCTGGAGCCATGTGTCCCTCCCTAAATGCTCCCAGGCTGGTGGTTTAGACCCTGGGATCTCTGGTGGGTTGATATTTTTGCTCTCCTCATGGGGCTGCAAACCCTTTCAGCTCCTTCAGTCTTCACTCTAACTCCTCCATTGGAAATCCCTTGATCAGTTCAATGGTTAGCTGTGAGCATCTCCCTCTGAATATGTCAAGCTCTGGCAGACCTCTAAGGACACAGCTATATCAGGTTCCTGTCAGTATCCATTTCCTGGCATCCACACAGTGTCTACTTTTGGCGACTGCACATGGGATGGATACCCAGGTGGAATGGTCTCCAGACGGCCCCTTCTTCAGTTTCTGTCCTACACTTTGTCTCCATACTTGCTCCCTTGAGTATTTTGTTACTCCTTCTAAGAAGGACTGAAGCACTCCCACTTGGTCTTCCTTCTTCATGAGCTTCATGTGGTCTGTGAGTTGAATCTTGGGTATTTCAAGCTTCTGGGCTAATATCCAATTATCAATGAGTGAATACCATGTGTGTTCTTTTGTGATTGGGTTACCTCACTCAGGATTATATTCTAGTTCCATCCATTTACCTAAGAATTTCTCAAATTCATTGCTTTTAATAGCTGAGTAGTACTCCATTGTGTGAATGTACCACATTTTTTATCCATTCCTCTGTTGAATTATTATTATTATTACTATTATTATCTTTAACTTTTTTTTTACAATCCAGTCATTATCCCTCTCCTGGTCTACACTCCAACAGTTCCTCATTCCATTCCTCCTCTCCTCCCTCCCTACCCTGCCAGACACCCCCATTCCCCAAGACCTCAAATCTCTCAAGGATTAGATGCATCTTCTCTCATTGAGGCCAGACCAGGCAGTCTTCTGCTGGATATGTGTCGGAGGCCTCCGACCAGCTTATGTATGCTGCCTGGTTGGTGGCTCAGTGTGTGAGAGATCTTGAGGATTCAGGTTTATTGAGATTACTGGTCTTCCTATGGCATCTCCCTCCTCCTCAATGTCTTCCAGTCTTTCCCTAATTCAACCACATGAGTTCAGTCCATTGATTGGGTGTAAGTATCTGCTTCTGTCTCAGTCAGCTGCTTGTTGGGCCTCTCATAGGACAGTCATGCTCCTGTCTGTAAGTACATCATAGCATCAGTAATAGTGTAAGACCTTGGAGCCTCCCCTTGAGATGGATCCCAATTTGGGCCAGTCACTGGACCTCCTTTCCCTCAGTCTCTTCTCCATTTTTGTTCCTTCAGTTTTTTTAGACAGGAACAATTCTGGGTCAGAGTTTTGACTATGGGATGGTAACCCCATCCCTCCACTTTCTTTCTTTTCTGTCTTTCTACTGGCGGTGGACTCTACAGGTTCCCTCTCCTCACTGTTGGGCATTTCATCTAAGGTTTCTCTCTCTGAGTCCTGAGATTCTTTCACCTCCCAGGTTTCTGGTACATTCTGGAGGGTCACCTCACCTTCCACCTCCCAAAGTTGTATATTTCCATTTATTCTGCTGTCCCTTGGGTCTTCACTCTTGGTACCCCCCAATACTGATCATGGTCCCCTTTTCCTCTGCCCTTGCTCTTCCTCTTCCCTCTCCCTCTCCCACCTAATTCCTTCCCTCTCTCTGCCCTCAATCTCTAGTACTTTTTGTCCAAATTAAAAGATTTATTTTACTAGTACCTTGTCTAGAATTTTGTATATGCACCTGAAATAGTTTTATGTATAATTATATTTGTTATACTTTGTTTCACTTTGACTCCCTTTAAATGAATTCTCTTGATATGGTCCTTATTTCTTAAATGTATTTCAGTTCAGACTCTTCTTTCGCAAAATAAACATTTAAGATGACAAAATACCTTTTAAACACTTCTTATGTCCACCCTACCTATATTGATATGTATTATATTCATTATTATCTAGATCTAAGTACTTGACTATCCAGTGTAATTTGTAGCTTAAAAGGGGTTTTAACTTTCTAAGTGTGTGAGGATTTTTCATCTTTTTTATTTACTTTCATTTAATTGCATTCTTGTCAGAAAATGTGACTTTCAGGCAGTACATTTTAAATTTGTTATAGCTTGATTTATAAGCTTATGATCAGTTTTTGTGAATGTTGAAAAAAGGTGATACATATAGATTTGTATATGCAATCTATGTATTAGGTCAAATTTATTATTTGTGTTCCAATAATCTGTATTCCTTTCACATGTGAGACATAATATTTCAAAGAGTTGTATTAAAATTTACTTTGGTAAGAAATTTGATTTAAAGTCACAAAACACACACACATAAAATACACTATATAATTTTTTGTTAATAATTTAATATTGATGCAACTACTGTCGTTTGTCACCAGGGTAACCCCACCCCATCTTAGAAGATCTCTCTTCTCTCCTAGAGATCATCAGTATTTCTAAGGATGCCCTCTACCCATGATCTAGTTGTTCTGAGGGAATGGACTCTTGGAATTCCAGTAGTCATAACTCCAGAAATAATAGTGACTCTCATAAAATCTTAGCAATTTCTACCCAGTTATTTGGAACATTTTCCTAAGGAGAGAATGAGATCAAAAGGAGAGTTTTTGTGCTGTGTTTTTTTTTGCCCCCACAAGAATGTTGACTCAGAATGTGGCAACGTTAGGTTGCATAGGCATTTGTGTGACCCTGGGTACCACATGCTAATTACTTTTCCAGTGAAATTCCTCTCAAGTTACCAAGCAGTTGTGTAGTCTCCTTTCTGTCCTCTAGATCACTTGAGACTCCCTCTCCTCTGGGCAGTCTCACCATTGCTTACTCTATCAATCAAGCATCCCTTCAGTTCCTCTCCTGAAGTTGCAAAGGGAACTTTAATGTTCCACAGGGCCACTCCTCAGGGAGGCATGGTCATTCTCTTTGCTATGCTGATGCCTCCCTCCACAGATGTTCTCACCATTCTTATTTTCTCCAGCAGTGTCTTCTTGGTTGTGTCTTCCTTACACTCTATTTCCTAATCATTTTTCCCCTCTGTTCACAGCTATTCTCATGTGAGCTCTCTTTATTTCATGACATATTGAAACAGTAATGACTTCACATGTGTGTTAGACTCTAGATGGCTTGGCATTCCTTCTTGTCTCCCTTAATTTTGCCAGCACTGGTGGGAGTGAGTGTCCCGTTCCTTAATCTTTGTTTCATTTAAATGTCTGAGTGAAATTTTCTACCTTCTTTTAAGACCCTGTCTCACACAACAACGTGGAACATTAGAAGGGTTTCTCAGCAACTTTGACCATTTTGACTCTTAATTATAAAATGTATATTTTTACAGGATTCTCATGAGAATCAAGTGAAAAGAGACAAAACACTAGCTCGATAAATTCTAGAAATAAGTCTTAGATCTTAAGGTGATATTCTACATTCTTTACTGAAAGGGTTCTTTCAAATCCTCATACATGTACTTAAGGAAGTAACTAAGAGAAAACAAGAGCTTGAACTCAGGAAGCCAGAGTTATGAGCATTCAAAATGTCAGTGTTAGCCTCATCAATATGGGCATACAGATAGTTTGGGGCTCTCATGGGGGCCTCTTTGGCTGGTTCCTTAGGAAAAGGTGCTCAACCATATAGAACCCCTTTGGGACATCTGGAATTGCTTTTTGTTGTGTTTTTTTTTAAAGACAGTTTTACTGAGGAACAACTGACATCTAGTAAAACAGACACACACACATGCACAGTGAACAACTTTTTAAGTTCTTCCATTTTTTTCAAGTGTGATAAAATATAAGTAACGTAAAATTCATCCTTTTAACAATTTTTAAGTGTATGGTTCAATGGTGCGAATAATATTTTCACATTGCTGTGTAGCCAATCTCCAAAATTCATCCTACAGATTAAAACTCTATATCCTCCAAATGCCTCCCATTTCTTCTTCTCCTAGACCCTGGCAACCACCATTCTACTCTCTTCTTTTATGAAATTGACTACTCATATACCTAAAATAATGCATTTCACTTCCACTTTTGAAGAAACCTCAAGGTTCACTCATATTGTAGTATGTATGAGAATTTTCTTGCATTTCTTTTTTGGCTATATATCATTATGTTGTGTGCATACATACCACAGTTTTCTTATGCAGTCATTTGGACACTTGGGTTAGTTCTACCTGCTCAGGAAGGGTTGGTTAGAACATACTGGCCCTACTCCAGCCTGACCTTGTTCGAAAGACAACATGTATCATCCAAGAGACTCTTCATAAGGATTGACCAAAATATTGTCCTGTCTAATCACTGTGTCATTGTAAAGTCTTCTGGGTATGATGATCCTCTAGGATCTTGATGAGCTCTTTAGTTGTCTTTAGTATGATATGTTGGCTTTGGGTAGCCTAAGATTTCTCTCCTCTCAACTCTTGTATATCTACACTGACTTCTCTGAAGTTTGGCAACAGACTATTACTAATAGACACCTCCTTAACTATGCTGTTCTGGGTTAGTTAATCCATCTTTCCACTGAGAGTTGGGCAGACTCTGTGGTATACTAAAAACAGGCATACAATTTCCTTCTAACCAAAATGGTGTTATGTCTTAGTACATTTTCTTTTAATCAGTAATGACAGAGTATTTCTGTAGACTGACATTTCTCATCTAGAGTCATTATGATTCACTTTGGAAAGCACACATTGTTCATAAATGTTTGAAAAGAAGCTACTTCATAGTCTAAGATAGGAAATCACAGGCTTTCTTACAGGGATGGTTTATCTGAGGGTTGCTGAATTAAGAAGAAATAAAAATCCACTTCAGCCTCTATTTGAGCACTGCTTGCCACTAGGTGATACCATGAGTTTATGCCTCAGAATCCTGCTGGCCACTCCTGCTGGACTGGTTGGCCCATGTGTGTCACATGGTTACCTCAAACAAACTTAAGCTGGTTTTAAATTTTAAGTTCCCTTACTTCTTTGTGGCTTATGCCATTCTTCAAGAATCTGATTTCTGTGATAATATAAGCACGAGATCACATTTTGTATTTCATTGGCTTTAGTCTGAGTACCCAGTCATTTTGAGTTACATAACTAAGAATCTAGTTGGCCTGCTGTGAACCTATCCCTTGTAGTCTTGAGTGAGGGATGAGGGCAAGGGTTTCCTCTTTGGGTAGATACAGGACACAGATGGCCTGGAGGAAAAAGGACGTTTTGTGACTACAGGGAAGAGAAGGAGGAACTGTACTCAACCCTCTAGAGACTGAGCTAAACAGGAAGCGATGACCCAGGAGAGGTAAGAAAAAGAACAAACTCTTGCTGCATGATTCTAAATGACTTGATTTAGAAACCTCTGAAAAGCTCAGACCAGATTTAATTGAGGCCAAGACCCTTAATGCAAGAGAGATCCAACATACAAAGAATGTAGTGAGGTTGGTTTGCCCACTGCTGCAGCTGGTTCAGATTCCTCAGGCAAATCAGTTCCAAAGGATATCCAAGCTCCCTGCAACATGCCATCACTTTCAATATTTGCATATCACCATCATCTTCCTCCCAAATTAATCATTTACCCTATCTCCTCAGAAGAGAGTCCTTCTCTCTTTCCTCTTACAAAGCATCCACTGATAAACACAGAACAACCCTTTCTAGTCAATTCTTGGACAAATGTGTCTTAATCTTTCTGTTCCTGATTTGGCAAGACCAATAGTAAACCTGAGGAAATGCAAAACAAGTAATTTTGCCCAGATGAGCAGAATGGTGAAGAAAGAAAACTGCAAAGTGTCCCCTCAGTGACCTAAGAATTGCTCAGATTTTAATCATGTTGTAAACTTCTCAGTGCCTCAAAATCATCTAAGTTTAATAAATAATTGATGATGATTCAGCCTGATTTTACAAATAGTATTCAGACATGTGGTCACAACCCAAGGCCTCATCTTGGCTGAAAGAGGCTGTGGGATGATATACATTTGTCTTCACCCAAAAAGCCTAAAAATCCAATGCAATGGTTCTCAACCTTCCTAATGCTGCAACCCTTTAATACAGTTTCTCATGTTGTAGTGATCTTCAACCATAAAATTATTACTTCATAATTATAATTTTGCTACTGTTATGAGTTGTAAGGTAAATATCTGATATGCAGGATATCTGATATATGACCTCTGTGGGGGTCATGACCCACAGGTTGAGAACAACTGATGAGGGCTGTTATCTTAACTCACATTCAACATGCTGGCTACCTTAGTAAAATATTATATAAAAGATGTGTACATAGCTGAATGGTAGATTACTCATCTTGTATATACAAAGCTGGTTTGTATCAAAAACACCATGCACATATATTCACAGCACGAACGTACACACACACACACACACACACACACACAGGCGGATTATACAGATAGTAAAACATTAAATGATAAGGTTAGAACATATTCTGACACCAATGTTCCTTCAAGATTTAGTTAACCCATGGGCTCTCACTTTTGTTATTTAGTTTAATCCCACTAGTTTTAATCTGACTCTGGAATAAATTCATAGTCTTATATATTTAAAAAGTTGACAGTCCTCTATCTCAAATAATTAGGATTCATGTAGCTGATATATAAGCTACATGAATGTTGACTCTAGCTAACTTCATGTCTTAGTTACCAATCTGGTATTTCACAAATGGCATTTGTTAACAAAATCAAAGACCTTTTCCAGGTCACCTTGAACACTAGAACTATAGTCGCTATGGTCAGTTTCCCTAAAACTCAAGTCTGCTTATGCTGGCCCTTTTCTTAAAATCATCCCATTTCCCAACACCGCAGAAGAAGTCCGAACTCCTTACCACAAGGGAGCAGAAGGGCAATTGGAACACTTTGGCTGCTCATCCCGGAATAGCACAGCAGTTTTATACCCTTGGTTCCACACACTAAAGAGAAGAAGGAACTGAGCTGTTGAGAAGGACATGGTACATTCCTGTTACTCTTGATTCCTATCCCGCATGGCTAGGGAGAGCATCCTTTCCTTCCAGGTAAATTTGGCTGATGGCTCCTTCTAGGAAAGAGAATGGCAACTGAGTCTCCAAACCTCCAGTGTTGGGGATGAAAGAAGGGGGCTTGACTTGGGGCATGACCCAGATATGGTAAATATTATACTAACCAGAAAGAGCCTAGTCTGGCCACATCTCAAACCTGTGTCACGCTCCCCCTCCTGATCCTAGTTCCTCCCTCAGGACTGGTCTCTCTTGGCTTATTTCTACTTTCTCATAAACAATATACCTCTTATTAGCTAATTTCTTCCTAAGACACAGACAAGTCAGTGAGATTTCCATCAATATTTGTTCCACTATTAGAAAGTCAATAATTTCAAACATTCCTTTGATTATATCATATCAACACATTTAAACAGTCCCCCACATACTAAAACACATTTGCCTCCATGGATCTAACTATGTTCAGAATAACTTTTTCTTATTGTGTTAAAGCTAGTTTAGGTTGAATGTCTGTCCTTCAGAAGCCACAACCTACAGGCTGCCTCTGATAGGGTTTGTGCGTACATGTCCTTTGTTCTACTGGCCTCTGCAGAAACTGGAACTTTTACAAAAGTATTGTCAGACAATAACAACTATTTAAAATTAAGATCATCATTTTGAGCACTCAGTCTCCAAATACTAATTGGTTCATTGTGTAGGAAGCATGCCATTTATATGGCACCAATTAAAAGTGTAATTAGTTAATTACCTAAGCATGAAATTACTACTATTTTATTCTGATGGCTTCACTACAAAGCCATGTTGTCCCCAACTAGTGCTCCCACTAGGGTGTTGCACAGATAATTCTCAAGTTTTTCTCTTGAGCAACTTTGTAGACGATATAGCTGTCTTTCTCCATCCAATTCAGCTCGAATTACATAAAAAGACATGACCATCTAAGACGGTGATTGCAAAATGTTGCCTATATTGGATGACGTAGTAAGCCTCAAGGTTCTGCCTTTACCAGGTCTAGGCTAAGCATCCCACAATTTGCATTTCTGAAAAATTCTAGCTAATTGGATGTGGCTAGTCTAGAGCCCACACTTATTTCCTAGTGTGAGTAGTCAGAATCACCTGCCTTTCACAGATTACTCAAGCTATCATAGACATCCCCAAACACAATTTCTCATTTTCTTAGCAATTTTCAAAAGTCTTGTTGGGAGAAATGATTTTTAAATAGCACAACCAACCCATTCTGAGCATATTTATCTTGCTGAATTGGTGGGGTCCAAACTCCAATGTATCAAAGATCAGGGAAATAACTCAAAGGAGTTCAGGGTGCATGGTGGGGAGACAGCAGAAGGAAATGTGATAGCCCACATGCACACACTGGGTAAATGATGTGTACTGAGAGGGCCTGGAGAGTGTGTGTCCCATCTGAAAGTTTCTATTCTGTAGCCCGGTGGCTAAGAATCATAGACCTTACATCAAGGCTCCATCACTTATGAGCTATGTGCAAGTGTTCAATTTCTTTGTGCTTTGTTTCTCTCACCCATTCAGTGTGGATGGCGGAATCCATCTTAGAGGGTTGGTATGAGGATTAACATCAGGATAGGCATTAGAAGATAAGGCGGTACCCACTTTACTACAGTAACAACAAAGACTTAGATAAGTATGGCTGTTTCTAGTCACTACTGAATATTAAGCCAACATTAGTAAAAATACAGGGTGTTTGATAATTTCTTTAGCTTTTACATAATCTATGAAACAAGTACAATTACTAACCACATTTTACTTATCAAACTGAGACATTAAAGAATCACATAAAAGGCTCAACTTCACAGAGCTGATAAGAGGTAGAATTTGGTAATAAACCTATCTCAGCTGATTCCAGGCCCCTACTTTTGCCACCATTCACTGTGTTAGAAGCTAAGCAAGGCAAGTGCCTTTCAGTGAAAACTCGTGTATAACGCACATGCCAAGTTATCCTTTGTTTGATTCAACTAAGATGCTAGAGAAATTTGAGGAGAATCTGCTAATCGTCATTCCTTCGGCCACTCAGCATAAACTTGGCTTTTATTATTACTATTACTATGATTATTGTTACTACTCTTATTTTAGAGAAAAAAGGCTTCACCTTGGCTCACAATTACAAGTACTATAATTCGTCTTTCTGAGTGAGCTTCTGGCAGCCATTTCTCACACCTTGAAAGATCAGAAAGCATAGAATGGATGTCACCCTTAAAGTGATTCGTTCTAACAATTCTGAAGATCTCACAGCCTCTGAAAACAGGGCTATCTGTTAAGGAACAAGCATTCAAACACATGAACCCATAACAAGAAGAAAGCATGGTCTCCATTCAATAATTGATGCAAATGTCAAAGGACAGTCCTTCCGTGCCACCCCCCAGAAATGTCATTATTTCTCCCCTCTTGCAGGTTGCTGTGCAATGTAGGGCATGAGTCAAACAGTTGCCATTGGAAACATCAAGATTGTGGACAAAAAATCCTTCACTGCTGGCAAACCCATCAAGTTGGTGGGGAAGGCCAAGAATAAATGAAAATAACCCTCAGAAGTTCTCTTTGCTCCCCAAACCTGACAGTCAATGTGTTGACCAGGTAACATTAGGTAAGCCGTGCTGCTTTCTTCCAGGAAGAAAAGCATGAAAACTCTGGCAATGTTTAAAGCCCATATACATTTCTGTGTTGTAAAGGTCCTCCTCTCTGTCTAGTCTGTCTTCTTTGTAGGGCAGTTGGATTGTTGTGAGATGTAGGAAGCAGGTTCACAATGGCATAGAGCAAGGGTTGAAATGGTGCTGGTCAGTCACATCAGTGCTGCATTGTGCCTGCAGAGCAGTCAGTATTAAAAATTACTTGTCTAACTAATAGAGTTGGGTAGAAGATCCTAAATTCTCCATTGGAAGTGTGGGCTCAAAGTTATGCCTGTGTCCAATTTATTAAGTCTGTTAGGTTTAATATGCAGGGGATGATGGGTAAATGGGGAAATCTATGGCCTTAACTCTTCAATTGTGCTTTCTTTCTATTCTTTCTACCTGTACCAAGACAACTCCTCCTGGAACCCAGGAAGCTTATTCTGAAGAGGCTGAAAGTCGGGAGCCCAGGATTTGCCTGTACCCTCCTCTCCATCTCATCTTCACACCTGTCAGATAGAGGCAGTTGCCAGGTGACAGATGCTCTCACTCCACACACCTGTTTCATGAGTAGAGACAGAGAAATATCTCAGGTGGCATGTATGAGAAAGCAACACAGGGTAGTCACTACTAATGTCAATGCTGAACTGAGCATGTGCCAAGGTAATTGTATCTACCATCTTAATCTTTTATGCGCATGATCAAAGACCTTGTTGAGCATGCACTCAAACGTCCATTTTAACCTGAACTTGCTCAGGAACATGCCAGCACCCAAAGTGTTTTCTCTGTGAATGTGCACAGGCTTGCAAAACGAAATCTCCTCACTGCCTTTGTTTGGGGCAAACATTGCTCTGGAAACAACTCCAGTGCTCTCTTACTGGCCTCAAGTCATGCACTTTCTCCATGCCAATCTACTAATGTGCGTTTTGGCTTCTCACCAAAATGAAAAGCCACTGTGTTTGGTCAACCGAGGCACTGGCTTTGCTCCATAAGGAGCAGTAATGCAGAAGTCTCACTAGTTGGTGCCATATAGAACACAAAGTGAGTTTTACCTGGTCACTTAGATGGATTTAAACACTTAAAAATGGATTTATCCTAATGGCTTTTATTTTTGTACATGCATCGTTTGGTGTAGATGCCGTGTGTAATGGATGCCGGATCCCTTGGAGGTTAAGGTGGTTGTGAGCCACTGATTGGATGCTGAGAAGTGAACCCTGGTCTTCTGGAAGAGCAGCAAGCATTATTAACCACTGAGACATTTCTCTAGTCCCTAAAGCAACAGAAATCTGCCTGTCTCTGTCTCTACATCTTTGTCTGTCTTTCTGTCCCTCTTTCCCTTCCTCCCTCTATGTCTTGTCCTCCTCCTCGTGTGTGTGTGTGTGTGTGTGTGTGTAAAGTATTTTGAATATGGCTCAATTTTTTACAACACTGAGTGGAGCTGAAAGAATGTGCCTTGAGCTGGAGAGGTGGCTCAAGACTCACCTGCTCACCTCTAACTCCAGTTCCAGGGGGTCTAATATTCTCTTCTGGTCTCTATGAGTACTTCACACATGCAGTGCATAGACACACATACAGGCAAAATACTCATACATACACATTTTTAAAAAGTTTTAAAGAACCCTTCTTGGGTCACTTTTGATCTGCAAGCCACAGTGTATAGGTTCTTATCCACACTAGAACTATACACAGGGTAATGTGGTACCCATTTATCCTGCTAAATATGGTTGGGGAAAAATTGACTCTTCAGTATGCCAGGGATTGTGCCCATCTCCAGGCAAATGATACTTACCAGCATGCTTCTTCTGGATGACAAGTGATAACTTCCCAGAATGCTTCTCTCTGGATGGCATCCTCTTTGTGTCAGTTGCCTTCTAGCTCCTTTCTAATTTTATTGTCTTATCTTCTAAGACCTAAACAATGAAAATGTCTCCACTTACTTAAGGTATTCCTGACTTTTCTCTGTTGAAGGAATGATTCCCTTCTCCATGGAATGGATAATTATCACATTATAGATGCTGCCATTAGACTAACCCTTTGTCGTGTCTTGAAAATTCCTTTGGTTTTGAATTCTTTTTATATAAAATAAGCAGCTTCAGGCTGTACCTGACCTTTGATTCCAGATCATGTGCTTAACTTAACACAGGTCCATTAACACAGGGAAGTAGGACCATAAACTGAAAACATCTATCCTCCAGTAGAAGAGTGGGGACTGAGGCTATGACTTTACTTTTATTTCACAGGTCTGATCTATCAAAAATCAGATACATGTATGTTGGCTATGTTTCATGATGATACATCATTGGTTTCCTAAAATAGTTTTAGATTATTGTTACATTCATGTCTTTTATTATTATTGTATTATTATTACTATACTACTACTATTACTGCTGTTATTATTAATTTGCACTTGGTTAGCCCTTAGGCCAACCTCCCAGTCTGAAAGAAAGGCTTTCCCAAGCACTAACCCCACTTGCACAATGGACATGACCACAAGCAGTAGTCAACCACAATAGAGGGTAAGAAGTTTTCTTGAAGAAGAAGAATCCACATGCTATAGCCCCTTGCCTAGAATAGGATCCTAAAGCTGAATCCATCAGCCCCCTTCCCACAGCCCTCCCACCATATTACCTGGTCAAGTTTCCATGGTTAAAAATGTGTAGTTTATTGATGAAAACTATTATTTTGTAAACTAACAAAAAACATTATTTTTAAAAAAATGTGACCAACACGTCAAATAAAGGTTTCTCATGTCAGGCACTGAGAATTTGTTAGAGAGTCTATGGATTTTGAGGGAAAGCATTGTTATCCCATATGGCAAACTAAATGCACACACACACACACACACACACCACACTATGTATAGTATGTAATTATAAATGAATATAAGATAATTGGATTCTTTAAGGCTTTAACAAACATTCTTAATGCTAAGTGTCCCTCCTCCCTCCCCCTTTTTCTGTGTCGATCTCCTTTCTGATCTTAAACAGGTGTTTATTGCTGTGATGTAACCATGACCAAGAGCAACTTAGGAAGGAAAGGATTTATTTTGCTTACATATCAAAGGCTGTGATGTTCTGTGTTATATTAGGAAAGCTAAAGCAAAAACTAAGAGGCAAGAACTGAAGCAGAGACCACGAAGGAGTGCCACATACTGTCTTGCTCAGTCGTCTTAACATATACCCTAGGACCACCTTCCCAAGGACAGCAATGCCCACACTGGGATGGGCCCCTCCACATAAATCATCAGTCAAGAAAACGCCCTACAGGCTTACCCACAGGCAATACCATAGGAGCGTTTTCTCAGTTGAGGTTTCCCCTTTTCACATTACATTAGCCCATGTCACGCTGAAGTATTAACTTGGAAAATTTCAGCTACTCTTTCATTTGTATGTAACAATTAACTGTCTCTAGATGCCTTGCCATAAACAAAAGTCATTATGGGCATTGCTTTTCACAGTTCATTCTGATGCAGCCAAACTTTAATATACAGGCTTGGCATGGTCCCAATAGTTATTGACTCCATTCCAGGACTAGGTCACCCAGATGGGTGTTCAAATGAAGACCCAAAAGTATCCTGCAAGAAACCTGTAATCTTGCTGTAGTACCTGTGCCCGATCCAATCCTCAGCTTTACAAGATTCGGAGCTAGAGCATAGCCATCCCATAGGTGACCAGGTTTGGGGAAGACTGATTATATCAAACAACTCACCATGATTAGGTGTCAATGTCTCTTTAAGAAAATACAAATATTGTGTCCTGTACTCAGCACCATCTGTCCTTTCCTGGAACATTTACAATGACAGACGTGTACTTGCCAGAGACTATTCAATGAGCACAAAGCCTGAGCCTGGGATTGAACTGAAGTTCTTCACATATGCACTACTCATTACCCCAGGAGACTGACGGCCGGAGCATGATGCAGACTCAGTGCTGAAGTGTGATGCAGACTAAGCTCTGTCTCCTCTTTCTGCAGATTCCTCCTCATCCTAGCTTGATAAAGACCACTAAGAGACTACCAGTCTTGTGCAGTGTTGGCCTCCATTAGATATTTCAGCCCTATTTTGCCTGTTTCTATTGAGAGATCATTAGTCCCTAAAGGACTTTTGATGTTAATGTTCATTAAAATAATTTATTTTACCAACTTACCCATGTTAGAGATATTGTCTGTGGGAAAGTAGATGAAGTCCTGAGTGAATATATCTAATCAATAAGAGCAGCAGCTGTGTCAAAGACCCCAATGCCTCAGAACTGGCATGACAATGGCATAGCATGGAAATGGCAGTCTTCCCCTGGCTTAAGTATACATGTCAACACTGTATGCAGAATCTACCAACCACAGCTTCCTCTGCCCTGTTACTGCAACCTGAGTGTGCTCTGCCACAGAAAACTCTGGCCCAAGTCAGCTAACTAGCTCCTGCTTTGTGCTGATGGTGGCTGTGTCTCCACCAGAGTGCACAGGCCACTCTATGCCTGTTGTCTCTCAGGTTTTCATTCCTTGTTACTCAGTCAGGACAATCCACAAGCTGTGCAGATCCTGGCAACGGTGTCTCCACACCATCTTCATTAGGGTAATACTTCTAATTTCCTCTCAAATGAGGAAAACTGCCTTAGCTTAAAGAGAAGCTGAGAAATGGTCTTAATTAAGAGGTATTTGGTTTCCTATAGGATCCTTCTCCATATCTGTAGGCTGGAAAAAAAAGATAGCATTTTCATGTGCTCCCTAACAGGGAAGTATACATGTCGGTGGCTGAATGTACAAATCTGTCCAACCCTAAGTTCGAGGTGTAGTTACTAGGCCAATATATTCTGGCCACAAGAATGTGTCAGCAAGCACACAGTGCCAAATGACAGACTTTTGAGAGTATGGCCCTTGATTCCTAAAGCATTTGCTCCATTCATTAGCATGAAAACAGCCTAAGTCTATTGTTTTTATTATTTAGTTTTCATTGAGCAATGACAGACAACCATAACTTGAGTGGTGATCATTGTTTTGGATAAATAATTATTTTACTACTTAACATATCCAGCTACCATCATGACACCATGATCTAAAACCCACTAAACTTAAAGGACTATATGCTAACTCACGCTTTGGGATCTTTTTCTGTTCTTTGCTTCCTCGTTCTAGTTGTCCACTGGCACCGGTCCTCTATTCTCATTCAACTCAGCTCTTCTCACCCCATCCTCCTGAGCCTCATGTCTCTAGATACTTTTACTCCAATCCTTTTGATTCCACTATTTCTTTAACATTTTATTTTATGGGTGTGAGTGTCAGCATGCATATATATTTACGCACTATACATGAGCCTGGTGCTCTCAAGAGGACAGAAAAGAGCATAGGATCTCCCTGAAACTAGAGTGGCAGATAGTTGTGAGTACTATGTGCATGCTGAGAAACAAACCCAGGATCTCTGAAAGAGCCACTAAGTTTTCTTAACTGCTGAATTGTCTCTCCAGCCTCTCTATTACACTTTCTTCCCTTTAACATTTTCTTCCATTAAACTTCTTAGTGCTCATGTCTCTCTCTAATTTCCCTAATATCTTATCCACCTTCAAGGAGAGGCATGCTCTCCAGTTCAGGGGTTTCCAGAAGTAGAGCTTAGAATCACAACCTCCTATATCCAAACTGCCCCTTCCAAATCAGTCAACTCCAGATCTGCCTACTGGTCATTACATTCTGTCTTTCTGTTCAGAAAACTGCACCTCCACCATATTGTCCCATCTAGATTTTTTTTCTAACACTTTTGCCCCCATTCTATTTTAAATTGGTTTCTTTTCTTTTTTGAGACAGGGTCTCAATGTATCCCAGACTGTCTTCAAACTTCCTAAGTATACAAGGATTCCTTAAACTTTTGAATCTTCTGCCTTTACCTCTTAAAGCTGGGATTATAACTATGAGCCACCATGCCTGGATTTATGTGGTATTGAGATCAAACCCAGGAAATCACATACTCAAATCAACTCTATCAACTGAGCTATTGTGATGGCTAGTTTTAATTATCACCTTGACTCATTCTAGAATCACCGGACTTGTCTAGGCCAGGTTGTTTGGTAGACATGTCTGAGGGGCACTTTCTTGAGGTGAGAAGTCTCACCCATTGTGGCTAGCACCATTTCATAGCAAGAGATCCTGAACTGTATAAGCATGGGGAATGCAAACTGAGCACAAACGGGCACACATTAGTTTGTTCCTCTCTGCTCTTGATTGTGGAAGTGATATGACCATATCCTTTGAGTTCCAGTCCTCTTGACTCCCCTGTGCTGATGGGTTGTAATGTGGAACTGTGAAACAACAGAAGATGCTCTTCCCTTTTGTATTGCTATGGCAACTGTATTCACAGTTCTGTTTTACACAGTTTTTATCTTGTCTTATTAGATGAAGCAAATTTCATTAAAAAAAGATGACAGTTACTGTTTTCAGAACTTATCAAGTCTTAGATCTGGGAGATTGGACAGATTTATCCACAAATGACACAGATTGGGACATAAACACACAACATCCTTAATGGCAAATTTTGTGCTACTAATGAGGTATGAAATGCATTCTAAAAATGTAATGGTCCAACAAATGGTGATGAGAAAACTGGGTATCTACATACAAATGGATGACACTGGTGCATAGTGAAGCCATGTATAGAAATTAAATTCACTGCATCAAAGAAATAAATATAAGAGCTAAAACTAGAAAACCTTTAGGAGAAAAACGGGAGAAAAGTTTCATTGACATTGAATTTGACAATGGTCTTATAGAAATTATGTCAAAACTACAAACAAAAAAAGAAAAAAAATAAATTGGACTTTATCAATATTAAGACCTAGGAAAATGTTAAGTTCTAGTTAACTGTTACCTGTCTAGCCTGCTATTACTAATTTTTGTGCTGTTACTAATGGTATAAGGAAACTTTCTCACATGCTGTTACTGCTGTTACTAAGATGTTCTGTGCTTTAATGTTCTTGGAACCCAGTCATAATAGAAGTCAATTATAACCGCTTTGTATAGTTAGCCACAATAAGCTTGGACCCAAACCAACCACCAGGCAGCACTTCCTGCACCTGTACATGAACTTTTATGAATTTTGCTTTTATAAGTTGCCCCTGGGATGATCCACAACCCAAGAGACACACCTGCACCAATATAAGAGGCTATTTGGAATAAGGCTTTCATTTTGAGTAGGGATCAAATAAAGTTTAAATTTCCAAGACCTCCACGGGAATTGATGTCCTGATTGGCAGAAAGAGACATGACATGGGTAATTGACATCTCGTTGGCAATTACCCAGTTCAAGTTAAAACATGAATGCTAGGCAAGACAAGACCCCTGCCACAGTTGAATAACCCAACCAATGGAAACAGGATAAATGTACAACAAAGACATGTTCCTAAGGAAGTCTCCTATCCCTAAATCCTGATTGGTGGAATAACTTGGCACAGATGTTTGTGGATTTCAGGCTTAAAAGCCCTGTAGGATCTTGACTCGGGGTGGTACCAGCTCTCAACTCTGTCCTCTGACCCTAATGCTCTATAAATCATCCCTATGTGACTGAGATTGATGTTAGTGTAGTTTGTGAGGTGACTCCTGGACGTGACAATCAAAATTTTAAGACTCTAAACATTTAAAGAACACTTTCAATAAAATGTAATGGCAACCTACAGAATGGGAGTCACAGTTTCACATAATGTATCTGATAAAAAAATAAATGTCTAAAACATGAAGTTTTTCATATCTAGAAAACTCTCTAAGTACACACCAAAGTGGTTATGTGATATCTGTTCCAATGAAGCTTGTTTTATTCCAGTAGTAGTAAATACATAACAAAAGTGAGAAGTAAGTAAGATGTGTAATATGTTAAATTGTAGTAGATGGTAAACAGGAAAAAAAGAAAGGACATTTGTTAGGAAATATTGTATGTGGTTATATTCATTTGTGTGCATGAAAATTTAGACAAAATGGTGAAAGAATGCCTAGCTACAAGGGGAAACTGAGGAACGCATTGAAGGAAGTGGGTCACTTGACTATCTTAAGTAAGAAAGGTGTATTATTCAGGGTCCTCTAGAGTCACAGAACTTTTGGAATGATCAAGATAGATAGATGGATGGATAGATGGATAGAAGGATAGATTTGGATTTATTGTAATAACTTACAGGCCAATCCAACTAATCCAACAATGGCCAGCTGTGAATTACAAGTCCAAGAATCTAGCAGTTGTTCAGTCCCATGAGGCTGGTTGTCTCAGTTGGTCTTCTGTATAATCTAGAATCCTGAAAAAGTAGACTCCAATCCCAACAAAGGAATGGATGTGCTGGCAATGTGAAGGCAAGCAGGAAAAGAATGAATGAATGAATAAATGAATGAACCCTTCCTTCTCCCACTGTTATTATATAGGCCTCCTGCACAAGGTATGTCTCAGGTTAAAGGTATGCCTCAAGATCTGGATCAAAAGCATGTTGTCTTCCTCCCTCAAGATCCAGATCACAGTGTGCCCTCCATTACAGGATTGTAGTTCATTCCAGATATAGTCAAGTTGATAACTGAGAAAGCCATCACTAAAGTATTCTAGGTAAAGGAAAGAATAAATAAGAAACCCCAGGGCCAAAGAAGTTCCAGTACATTTGAGGCAAGCAAAGAAGACTGTGGCTGAGCAATGTGTTATACTTTTATATAACTATGTAATAAAAGATTAGTAGCTGGGCTAAGAATATAAGACTCTAGTAAGTGCAATAAGATGTGCATGGGGCTCATTGCCAAATTACATGAAACACAAAAGAACATTCAAAATGACTAAAATAACTGTACTCCAGTAAGTTTGAAAAATCTAGATTCTAGAAGAAAGGGATAAATTTCTGCACACATGCATTACTAATATTGAATCATGAACTGCTAAATAATGGACAATGAAATTTGGTCAGAATTGAAAGATGAAAAGACTTCCATCAAAGGAAAGTTCAAGGGCTAGTAAATTTGTTAAGATATCTTATCAAAAATGAAAAAATAATAAAATTGAAGAAAATGCTATCTTTCTGTGATGGATATTCTTGGTTGGCAACTTGATTACATCTGGATGAACTAAAACCCAAGTGGCTGGACACACCTGTGAGTGATTTTTCTTGATTGAATTACTTGAAGTGGGAAGATTTGCCCTAAATCTATTTCTTTTGAAGTGTGAAGATTGACCTTAACTCTTGGCCACACCTTTTGTTAACAATCTATATAAAGAGTGTGGAAAAAGAAAGTTCTTGTTTTTTCTTTGCCTACTTGCTCTCACTCTTTGGAAAGTTCGTGCCTTCACTGCTACTTTGGAATTCTGGTATATACTGAAGACTAGATCAGACATCAAGCCTTGTGGACTAAACAACTACTGGAATTTTGGACTTTGCATCAAAGGAGAGTCATTCTTGAAATAGTCAGACCCTAACCTATAAGCCATGCTAAAAAAAAAAAAAAAAAAAAAAAAAAGCCTATATACATACACCAGAAACCTGAAGAAACAGGCTCTAATCCCAATGAGAATGAACTTGCCAGTGAATGTAAAGATAAGCAGATCAAGAGCAAGAGTTTTCTTCTTCCTTGTCAGATAGATGATAGATAGATAGATAGATAGATAGATAGATAGATAGATAGATAGATAGATAGATAGTAGATAGTAGACAGATAGATAGTAGATAGATAGGTAGATAGATAGATAGATAGATAGATAGATAGATAGATAGATAGATAGATAGATAGATAGATAGGTTCTATCAGTTCTTTTTCTTTAGAGAACATAGACTGATACAGATTTCTTTCACAAGGCTAGCATTTCCCAACACCAAAAACTATATAAAGACACAATGACAAAAGAAACCAGACGTGATGGTTCATCTTGATTGTCATGGGATTTAGAATCACCATGGAAACAAATCTCTTAGTATGTCTGCAAAAAGTTTCCAGATTAGGTTAGTTGAAGTAAGAAGACTGACCCTCCATGTGGGCTGTGCCATTTCACCTGCTGAGATATTGTGGAACCACCAGCATTATTTTCTTTCTGTCCCCTGACTGATAACACAATATGAGCAGCTGCCTCAGGCTCCTGCTGCTGTGACTTTCTGCTATGATGAACAGAACCCTGGAACTGTAAGCCCAGATAAATCCTCCCTCCTTTAAGTTGTTTCTGTCAGGCTATTTGTCACAGCACTTAGACAAATAACCACTATTTCTGATGAACACTGGTGTAAAACTCCAGCAAAATATCAGCATATGTGATCCTTCACCAAGGTCAAATGAGAGTCCTCCACTCAAGAATGCAAAAAGATTCAACATATGCAAATTGATAAAGTTAGCATTCTCTATTAGCATAATCAAGTGCAAAAACCATATCACCACTTCAATATAGCAAAAATATTTGATAAAATGCAATATCCCCTTAGCTTTGCTTCCAGTAAACTTGGGCAGAATGAAGATATTTCAGCCCAATAAAGGATATACATGACAACCCGTAACTAATATTGTACTGAACGGGTACAGTTTTAAAATTCTTTCTCTGAGAGTTGGAACAAGACAAAGATGCCTGCTTTCATCACTTTCATACAACACAGCACTGGACGTCCCAACCAGAACAATTAGGCAAGATAAAGAAAGAACATCCAAATTGGAAGGGGAAAAGTCAACTTTCTTTGTTATCAGATGTCGTGATTGTGTCTACAGAAATCCTTGGAGACTACCAAAAGAAAAAGAAAACTGTTGGAACTAATAAACAAATTCAATAAGTTTGCAGGACACAGAATCAATAAGCAAAAATTAGTAGTACTTTTATATGCTAACAATGCATTATCGAAAAAAGAAATCAATAGAAAATCTCATTAATAGTAGCTATAAAAATAAAATAAAACACCTGAAAGTAAATTAACAAAAGAAACAATGAAAAATAAATAAATAAATAAATAAATAAATAAATAAATAAATAAATAAATAAAGTGGGTTAGTGATCCATGCATGTAATCCCTTAACTTGTGAAACTGAGGCAGGAGAATTGCCATGAGTTCAAGGCCATCCTGAGCTAAATGTGAAAGGACAAATCCCAGCTAGAGACTACTAAGGAGGTGTCTGTATTAAGGGTCTAAATCCAAAAATAATTGATGAAAGAAATTGAAGAAGTTACAAATAAGTGGAAATATAGCCCATGTTCATCAATGAAAAGAACTTTAGAATGCCCATACTACACAAAATGAGCTACAGATTCAGTGAAATCCCCATCTAAATATCAATGGCATTCTTCCAAAATAGAAAGTAAAAAGAACTTGAAATTTATATGGAACACAAATGACACATGGCAATCAACATCCAGAAGAAAGAACATAGATCCAATATCTTGCCACCCTCCAAAATCATCTCAAAATTGATTGAATATTAACTATCAGATTTAAAATATAAAAATGTAGGGGAAACACATCAGGTGCCTGCAGTCTTTTTTTGGTGGGTACCTTATGTTTCTGACATCTCTAATACCCTGGGTTTTCTGCTGAATCTTCAGCTTCATCTACATACCCCACTCAGCAGGTCCATTCAGGAAATCTAACATTGCTACATGATGACTGGCCTTTATGGTTTTCTGTAATCTTGGTGGAAGCTTCCATGATCCCTTTACTATTTCATCCTACACATCTGCAAAATCAGGAGTCCATGGATAGTACCAAGTTTTGTGCAGCTCAAGACACAGCACAGATCTCTCAGAAATCTGTGTGCATTCCTAGCTGAGCCTAGAAGAGTGCTTTACTGGGCAGCTGCTGTTTACCAGAGAACTTTGGAGGCATTGCCTTTTAGACGTTACATATCTTCCTGCTCTTCTCTTTCTCCTTCTCCCTCCTTCCCTCTCTCCCTCTTCCCTCTATTCCTGCCTGTATCTTTGTAATTCTGAATAAATGTATTTTCCACTACCTATGCCATAGCCTAAAGTCTCTGCAATTAGTTTTTTTTTTTTTTCCTCTCTGTTAAATATTTAATCCATTGCTCATTTGGTTGGTTGGGTTTTGATACTCCAACATTCTAATTGGCCTGGTTCTCACTATGTAGCCATGCTAGCCTTGAACTCAGGAATATCTTCTTATTTCAGCCCCACAAGTGTGAGAAACAAATGTGAAGCATCACATCTGACTCCGTTACTGTTGATTTCAATCCCACTCAAGTTCTAGGTCAAAGGCAGCCAAATTCTTCGTGAGAATACAGCATAGTGGTCTGTAGCCCATCTCCTGGTCCTTGTTTCTCCTATGAAACCTTATGTACATGGTCATCACAGTGACAGTCTTCTGAGTTCCATTCACCTTATTCAAGGGTTTCTCCAACTGTTCTAAAGTGTAACATTTTTCCTGAAAAATCAATTCCCAAAGCACATGGCTAGGTTGCCACCAGGGTGAGATTTACTCTGTTGCCCATGTGAGGTAGAGAGCCCATTTTCCTGAGTGGAGCAGCGGGGGAGAGACAGGAGCAGCTCTCCCATTCTCAGGACCTGGGGTTGGGGAAAGGGCAGCTCTCCCACCAGCCACGGGCAGCAAAGGACAACGGGCGTCTTTCCCTCTTCCATATCACCCCACGGCAGACTAGAGGCAGGCCTACTCTCCCATGCTCATTCCTTCCCTCAGGGCTGGCTTACCTGCACCTTACCCACAGGGTCAGTTCTACTGAGTGTGGTTGCTGGTGAGGGGTGTGGGCAGCTCATCACAGTGCCTCAGGCAGCAGTCCAGACCAGGAATATGTACATGTCTTTTGGTGGAAGTATGGGCCTGGGACATCAACACAGGCCCCAGCTGCCATAGGATCACAGACCCAGAGATGGCCCCCAGCAGCAGCTTGAGCCCAGATGTACCCATCATCTCAGGTGGCAGTGCAGGCCACTCAGAACAGCATGTCCTCCTCAGCAACACAGCCCTCAGATATCCACATGGTCTCTTGTGGTAACTCATACACCGACGTCCATTTGGGCTTCGGTGGTAATTCAGGCAACAGATATCAACACAGACCCCAGCTGCAGCAGGACCACAGATGCTGATGGCCCTTGGTGGAAGCCCCAGACAGGACCTCATCATGGCCTCCTAATACCTGCCTGATCCTCATTCCCATGGAGTCTCCAAGGTCTACATTTCTCCACAGTGTTCGATCCCTGTGGTTTTGCTTTCTCTTCCATCTCTCCACCATCTTTCCCATGTCCCCATCACACATCCATCTATCATCCATCAAAGTAACACCTATGGCAGGCACTTGAGTGTCATTCTTCAGGGACTGGAGCTGGCACTTGAGTGTCTTTCTTGGGGCTTCCCAGATGTGTGTGTGTGTGTGGGGGGGGTATTTGGATGTCTTTCCTTACATTCTTTAGTTCTTGCTTTTCTCACCTCTTTCCCACAATTAATTTAGTTACTTTAGCTAAAAGTAACTTTCTTAAGCATTACATCATTTCCATTTAGCTGTTGCTCAGTTATTTTCCCTGATAATATTCATTCATTGTTTCTGTTTTCAGTCTTTTTTCACGGTTATCTTTCAATGGGAAATTGGCAAGAAACTCAGTAGACCATATACTCTAACACCCTGTTAATCCCATACTGTGTTCAACATCTTTAAAACATTCCTCTTTTTTCCAGAGGCCATTCAACCTTTCTTTACTCACTACTGACATACAATACAACACTAAGGAAGAAGAGGAACAACACCTAAATTCTCACTCACTTGGCACACTAGTATATCAGCTAATCTTCTTTTTTTTTTTTATTGGATATTTTATTTTCATTTCAGATGTGATCTCCTTTCCCCATCCCCCCACCCAGGAACCCCTATCCCACCCCCCTCCTCCTGCTTCTTCTTTTTTTTTTTTTTATTAGTAACTTTTTAAAAAAATGTTAATCAAAGGCTTTATAAGTTTGGTAATGCTCAATAACAAGATGCCCATACAATCAGAAGTGTAACCCAGTACCCAACCTAGATATACCAATTATCGTTGACTGGCGAACATGCACCTCCATGTTCCTCCTCTCTCTCTCTCTCTCTCTCTCTCTCTCTCTCTCTCTCTCTCGTCTCATAGCTCCTCCTCTCTCTCCTTACTCCTCCCACCTTAGCTTCTCATGCATATCACCCTTCCTGTTAAGATTAGAGCATAACTATACCAATTTGTATCAGTAAGGTACAAGATAGACCTAATACCCAGTCCATCATTTTGTTGACTAACCAGAACCTCTGTCATCTCTCCTAACTAAAGACTTAGTTCTGAACCTGGCTTTTTTCTTGGCTTTAGAATGAATGTCAGCTGAAAACCATCCTCTCAAGTCTTTTCCCTCAAAGTAAATACCCGGGATTGGCTATGAGACTGTAAGTCTTCAACCCTGTCAGAAATCCAGAATGACCGAATTAACTGAAATTATGGGAAGCACAAAGCATAGCTTCTAAAACTTAGCCAATTTATAGAGACTGCTGAACACCTGGACAGTCCCTATACTACAAAATGTTGGAGCATCTCATCTTCAGCCTTCTGGCCAAGAATCATCTGACAGACCTAGTGATGCAGAATTATTAAGGGCTGATTACTCTGTCTTGGCAGATATAATCAGTCGACTATTCGCAAGTGTGTCCTTTTCTGGACAGTAATTTGTTTGTAGATGAAAAGAGGCAATTCTTGCCTAGTGGTTGTCTCACCACAACTGGAGTAACTCCAAAGATGCTCAATTTCTTCTTAGAATCCAAGACAGGAAGCTGTCAGGAGCAGACAGGTCTCTAATCAAAATGAACATTAATACAGAAATGTTTGTAACATCAATTCTGTGGACTTCTGATGCTTTGAAAACCAACTATCCATGTAAGGCAATCTGGACTGTTGTCTGTTAACTCCTCTCAGCTATTTCTAAATAAAATATAGAAAAGACCCTAACAATAAACTCAGAGCCATGAATTTCTATAGGCCCTTAACTCACAGGATAACCATCTCAAATCAGTTTTAAAAAGTTAAAGAAGGATTGGATCTAAGCCTTGTATTCCTAAATGTGTTATATAGGCACAATGCCTATGAGAGTAACAGTATTAATCTCAATTTATACCAATGAAAACCTTAAATTTGAAATCAAAGTAAATATTGTACCATTTAAGAAATTATAACTTCAGCTTAATAACAATTATACAGATTTCTACCAATAGATTATGGCTAAGCAATAAATCCTAGCTAGTCCTCCCTGTTCCAACAAAACCAGTACTTTTCCCTAGAAAGACAGCCCAACATTAACCACCTCAGTCCTCAAGCCCAGGGAATAGGGGCGCCGACTCTTCATTAACTTCTTCAAGCTGATTGCGGGTGTTGAGATATTAGAGGAGGGGTGGGGGGAAAAGTAAATTGATAAGCCTCTGACGTCTGTGTCTTCACTGCATTCAGCTGAGATTCCAGGACATCAGAGGTTCAAGCAGGTCTGCCAGCTTGCTTGATGAGTAGATACACCAAGGCTGTGTATTCTGAAATATAAAATTCTCAAAACAAATTTTAGTATCAAGATTTTTTTGTTTGAATTCTGAAATCTAGTCTTCTGGTGGCCTGTCTCTATCATATCTAGTCCATATAATCCTGGGAATTTCTATGAGGGTGTGCTCCCACCATCCTCCCATTCTCGCCTCCCTGCTCTCAAATTCCCCACCACTAGGGAATCTAAACTATTGGGTGCCAAGGCCCTCCACTTCCACTGATGGCTGACAAGGCCACCCTAAACTACCTATACAGGTGGAGCCATGAGTCCCTCCCTTTGTGTTCTTGGGCTGGAGGTTTTAGAATGGCTACTTCAGCTTGTTTCTTAGGACCATTTGCTTGAAAAATTGTTTTCCAGCCTTTTACTCTAAGGTAGTGTCTGTCTTTGTCACTGAAGTGGATTTCCTGTATGCAGCAAAATGCTGAGTCCTGTTTACGTATCCAGTCCATTAGCCTATGTCTTTTTATTGGGGAATTCAGTCCATTGATGTTAAAAGATATTAAGAAAAAGTGATTGTCACTTCATGTTATTTTTGTTATTAGAGGTGGAATTATCTTTGCGTGGCTATCTTCTTTTGGATTTGTTGGAAAAGGATTATTTTCTTGCTCTGTCTAGGGTATAATTTCCCTCCCTGAATTGGAGCTTTCCCGCTAATATCCTTTGTAATGCTGGGTTTCTGGAACGATATTGTGTAAATTTGGTTTTGTCATGGAATATCTTGGTTTCTCCATCTATGTTAATTGAGAGTTTTGCTGGGTATAGTAGCCTGGGCTGGCATTTGTGTTCTCTTAGGGTCTGTATGACATCTGCCCAGGATCTTCTGGCTTTTATAGTATCTGGTGAGAAGTCTGGTGTAATTCTGATAGGTCTGCCTTTATATGTTACTTGGCCATTTTCCCTTACTGCTTTTAATATTCTTTCTTTGTTTTGTGCATTTGGTGTTTTGATTATTGTATGTTTATGTATGTTTATGGGCTTCTCATTCTTTAGGTTAGGGAAGTTTTCTTCTATAATTTTGTTGAAGATATTTATTGGCCCTTTAAGTTGGGAATCCTCACTCTCGTCTATACCTATTATCCTTAGACTTGGTCTTCTCATTGTGTCCTGGATTTCCTGGATGTTTTGTGTTAAGAACTTGTTGCTTTTTGCATTTTCTTTGACAGTTGTGCCAATATTTTCTATGGTATCTTCTGCACCTGAGAATCTCTCTTCTATCTCTTGTATTCTGTTGGTGATGCTTGCATCTATGACTCCTGATTTCTTTCCTAGGTTTTCTATCTCTAGGGTAGTATCTTTATTGTTTCTACTTCCATTTTTATGTCCTGGATGGTTTTGTTCAATTCCTTCACCTGTTTGGTTGTGTTTTCTTGTAATTCTTTAAGGGATTTTTGTGTTTCCTCTTTAAGGGTTTCTACCTGTTTACCTGTGTTCTCTCAAATTCTTTGAGAGTGTTATTTATGTCCTTCTTAAAGTCCTCTATCATCATCATTAGAAGTGATTTTAAATCTGAATCTTGCTTTCCTGGTGATATGGGGAGTTCAGGACTTTCTCTTTTTTTTTTATTTATTGGAAATTTTTTTTTACATTTCAGATATTCTCCCCTTACCCCATTTCCCCCCTCCCTCCCAGGAACTCACTATCCCTTCCCCATCCTCCTGCCTCCACATTGGTGTACCCCCACCCACCCTCCCCCGTACCTCACCTCCCACCCTCAAATATCCCCCCCCCCATGTCCAGCCTTCATGGGACCAAGGATCTCTTCTCCCACTTATATATATAGCTCCCTTGCATATATAGCTGGAGCCATGGGTCCCTCCCTAAGCGCTCCCAGGCTGGTGGTTTAGACCCTGGGGGCTCTGGTTGATTGGGATTGTTGCTTTCCTCATGGTGTTGCGAATCCTCTCAACTCCTTCAGCCTTCACTCTATCTTCTCCATTGGGAACCCCATGATCAGTTTAATGGTTAGCTGTGAGCTTCTGCCTCTGAGTATGTCAGACTCTTGCAGACTTCTAAGGAGACAGCTATATCAGGCTCCTGTCAGCATGTACATCCTGACATCCACATCAACCTCTACCTTTGGTGACTGCACATAGGATGGATATCCAGGTGGAATGGTCTGTCTCTCCTTCGGTTTCTGTCCTGCACTGTGTCTCCATATTTGCACCCTTGAGTATTTTGTTACTCCTTCTAAGAAGGACTGAAGCCCCCAATACTTGGTAATCATTCTTCATGAGCTTTATGTGGTCTGTGAGTTGAATCTTGGGTATTTCAGGCTTCTGGGCTAAAATCCAATAATCAGTGAGTGAATACCATGTATGTTCTTTTGTGATTGGTGTTACTTCACTCAGGATGATATTTTCTAGTTCCATCCATTTATATAGAATTTATCAAATTCATTGTTTTTAATAGCTGAGTAATATTCCATTGTATAAATGTACCACATTTTTTGTATCCATTCCTCTGTTGAAGGGCATCTGGGTTCTTTCCAGTTTCTGGCTATTATAAATAAAGCTGCTATGAACATAGTGGAGCATATGTCCTTGTTATGTGTTAGAGCATCTTCTGGATATATACCCAGGAGTGGTATAGCTGGGTCCTCAGGTAGTGATATGTCCAATTTTCTGAGGAACCGCCAGACTGTTTTCCATAGTGGTTGCACCATCTTGCAATCCCACCAACAATGGAGGAGTGCAGGACTTTCTAGTGTGAGAGAACTAGGTTCTAATGATGCCAAGTAACCTGGGTTGCTGATGCTTATGTTCTTGCGCTTGCCTTTCGCCATCTGGATCACCTTAGTGCTACCTGCCCTGTCTCTTACTGGAGCCTGTCTTTTCTATTATCTTGGTTGTTTCATAACTGTGTGTGGTGGGTGCTACTACTGGGGTTAGAGCTGGGGCCCAAGATCTGCTCAGTGCTTGGGCCCAGACTGGAAGGAACCAGTGCTCTGGGCCAGGAGTGAATTCCTGGGTCCCAGGGGGTGCCAGTTACTCCCTGTTTGGGGGAGGGGGGGTTTCTGTCTCCTTACCTAAGATACTACCAGGGTTAGAGCTCCTGGGAGGCCCACTTCCTCTGGGATTTGTGAGATTGGGTGCAGAGCAGCCGCCAGGGATCTGCTCAGTGCTCAGGCCCAGACAGGAAGGCCTAATCTTCATTTTCAACTTGGAAATACACTTCTAAACATGTCTAGAAATGTGTTTGCAGAAGTGACCTGGTCATTCTTCAGTGGCATGTTCCTGAGAGTGAGGGCCAGGCGGTCAGAAATAATAAAGACAAAAAAATGGTATCAGGAGGACTTACACAAGCTATGTCTTATGGAAAGAAGTTTATTAAAAAGTATAGACTCAGATCCCCTATTTTCAGGGAGAAATGATACAGAGTAAGCAGAAAGCTATCGTGTACCATGACAAAGTCAGCAGGAAGCTAATCAAGCAATGTGGCACAACAGAAACATAGGATATCTAAAGTGGACCACAGACTGAGCACACAGTGGACTTCGGGTTTGATAACCATCATTCTTTAACGAGGAAATCGTGGGTTCCCAGGATATAAAGTTACAGATTCCCCAGTGTTCATAACTGCTAAGCTGTCTCTCCAGCTCTGATCTTTGTTTTATAATGAGACAGAGTATTGTTATGTTGCTGAGGATGGTCCTGATCTCCTGAGCTCAAGTGGCCTGCCATCCTCAGAGTCCTAACAGGCTAGGACAGGTTGCTCCATTTGGCCTTGACCCAGGCCATTACTGGTCCTGCCAAGCATGTTCCCAGTCTTAGACAAGGAGCTCTGTTCTTTCTCATACATCAGGGCCTCAGAGAAAACCTTGACTCAGTCTAGCTCTCAACACAGGAGGGTTTAACCAAAGAATAAAGACCCACTTTAACTGTATGGCATTATTCTATAGGTGTTGGTTCCAGACTCAGTAAGTGAGTAAAATCATTGGACGGAATAAAAGAGAGGTGAGGTAAGGATCCAGCATCCAACCTCTGCTTCCTGAGTACAGTAGCAATGTGGCCAGCCACCTCATGTTTCTGTCACGCTGCCCCTCTCATCATGAATGATAAACTGTGAGCTGAAAGCCATCTCTTCCTTGAGTTCCTTTTGCCAGATATTTTCTCACAGCAGCACACAACTAATTCATAGGAGTGGTACTGAAAAGAAGGGTACTGTTGCTGCAGCTGCTTGACCATGTAGTTCACAGGCTTTGGACCTGGTTTCCTGGATGAACATGCTGTAACTGGAGCTTAATGGGGCATTCTGGTGGGAACTTGAAGACTAGATTGCCAAGAAAGATATAGGCAGTGAAGGTCTGGATCATGAGGTTTGGAGTAGAAGGATTTTTGGCAACTGGACCAGTAGCCCTTTGTGCTAAATTCTGGTTTATTCTGCCCATGTCCTGAGAACTTGAGTATGCCCAAATGCAAAAGTATTGATTTAATATCCTAGGTAAAGAAACTTCTCAAGGGGGATGGAGAGATGGCTCAGAAGTTAAGAGCACTGACTGCTCTTCTAGAGGTCCTGAATTCAATTCCCAGCAACCACATGGTGGCTCACAACCATCTGTAATGGGATTGAATGCCCTCTTCTCATGTGTCTGAAGACAGCTACAGTGTACTCATATGAATAAATAAATAAATCTTTAAAAAAATGAAAGAAAGAAAATCCAGTATTTAAGAGAGACAGGGAGAGAGAGAGAGAGAGAGAGAGAGAGAGAGAGAGAGAGAGAGAAAGAGAGAGAGAGAGAGAACAAAATGAGGTACACAGATGTGACAGTTGTGTCATCAGCAGAGAAAGGAGTGAGTTTCAAATTGCAAATAAAATAAAGGGGCTACTGAGAAAAGAGCTTGTTAAAGAAATTAACACTGTTAAAGAAAAATCTTGTTTTCTTCACTGTGACATAGGACAGGTGTCTTGAGGGCAACTGACAACCCATAAATGGCTCAATCTTGAGAAAATGCAAGTTCATTTGAAAGGAATGAGCCCAAAGTGAAAATGGCACTGTGGGCCTCCCTGCTTGTTAAAACCTTAGAAAGACATTATTCTCCAGGGTCAGGACATGGAGACTAGTGCAGCTGTGATCCAAGGGGCCAGGGTACATATGCAGCCAGCAACAGAACTTGGCATCATCATCCATATAGTACTGGTTTCACAGGCAAGAGATGCATAAGAGTGGTGAAGTCATGGAGGTTGTTAATGTTTCAGAAGGCCACTGAGGCCAGGAACTGAGCCAGAATCTTCTAAGATGGGTGTTGGAAATGCCATATTATGAGAAGTCTGACCAGTAAAGTTGCATACATGGATTGGAGCTGGTCTCAGAGAGACACTACATATTCTGTAGACAGCAAAGCTGGAAAGATGGGATTGGTATTTGTTCCTTGTAGTTTCTGCCATGCTCTAATCCAGTCTTTTCTTGCTATTCCTATTCCTTCCTTTTGGAATTAGAATATTGTACCGTTGTCTACTGAGATTATTTGTCTGGTCTTATTTTATGTTTTAATTTGTATATATTTAATATATGTATGTTGGATTTATTCTTTTAACATATTTGGCCAATTCATCCTTATTCTCTTTCTCTCCTAATGATTCCCTTCCACTTTCCAACTAGTCCCTCTTTTCTTCTACTTTACATGGTGTGTGTTGGTGTGTGTGTGTGGTGTGGTGTGTAAGTGAGTTTCAGCAGGGTTGCTTACAGGAGCCTGATTAACAGGTTATTTACAGGAACACAGACCCCATTACCAGTGACTATAACAATAAAGAAAATGTTTCTTTCTCCCACAGCAATCATTAATTGGATGTGGATTCCCTGGGGAAGAGCGAAGCCCATGAGCCACTCTCTCACAAGCTTTATTAACTGCCTCTGTATCTTCAGGAAGACGTAGAGCCTGTGAGCATTCCACAACACTCCATCATTTCCTCCAGCTTTTTCCATCCTTCCTGACCCATCTTCCACACTGCTTCCGGGGCTTTTGAGGGGCTCATAGAGGTTTCCTGTTTATGAGCATAAATCCCTTGTGCTCATCACCTATTCTTATCATGTGATCACTTATGAACCTGTATAGTTATTACTTCCCACTGTAAAAGGAAGCTTCTCTGATGAATACTGACAGGAGCATTCATTTATGGGCATAAACATAATTGTATAAAAGGCAATCCAACAATAACTCAATTGTCTTTTATCAAAAACCCATAATATAGGTTCCCCAGTTGTGCCTATGACTTCCCCAGCTATGGGCTTTTGACAAGGTCTATAGTGCAGGTTATTAATTTCCTCCCTGGAAGCTGGACTCAAGTCCAACCAGAAAGTGGTTATTCTACCAGTAAATACTAAACTCTAGAGAGAAATGAGACTCTCCTACTTGAGCAGGGATGGTGGCTGCTTTAGGTGAGGAGAAGGGGTATCTCTATCCCTGGATATAGACAGACCAAGTTCTGAGCTACCGTGGCTGGAGGGCCTGACTGAGCCCAGGGTAAATTAGCTGATCTTTTGAATGTAGGCATGGGGTAGCACGGAGAAGTGGAGTTCAGGGGAATACCTAGTAAAGACCATGCTGTTATCACAGTTTTTCCTTCACAGACTTCCTTTGCAGAGATGAAGCTATGTTATAGAAAAAAAAAAATTTAAAAAGGAGGAACTTCACAATTTCATGGTTCTCAGACCTTAAAAGCCAGACATTTATTTATTTATTTATAATCATTCTCCTCTCCTCCTCTTCTCCTTCTCCTCTTCCTCCTCCTTCCCCTCTTCCTTCTTGAGGCCAGGGGTCATGAGCCCAGGCTGGCCTTCAAATCACTATATGCAGGGTAGACTGTTTTTGAACTGTTTTTTTTTGTTCTTCTTCCTCCTAAATCCTAAGATTACAGGTGTGCATTGCCACACAAAGGCTCAAAGCCCGGACATTTAAAATAAGAGAAACTGAAATTAACCAATTGGTAATATTAATCCCAACCCAGTTTAGTTTCTGATTAGATAGAATTGAAGAGTCTATCTAACAAAGCCCTGTATAATAACTTTCTAGCTTGGGAAAGGGCAAGTGTTTTCTATAGATAGCCATTACCTATTTGGCTTTTCTCTTCTATCATATATGAAGCTTCTAGCATGTTAACAAAAATTACCAGGCATGCCAAAGAAGCAGGAAGATTCAATATAAATCAAAAGAACACAATTAAATAAAACAAACTCACAAATGAACCAGATCCTTGGCATTATTCAAGCATGGACATTGCACTAAACCTAGAAATGTCTAGAATACAAATGAGTAGATATTCAAGTCCAAGTGAACAATTGTGGATTAAACCAAATAAGTAAGATCTCAAATAACAAACAAATAAAATTGTTTATTTAAAAACACATTCCCAAAATGGTATGTTTGCTTTATTTAGTAGTAGATTGGAAAAACAGAAAAGGAATTTAATAAAACCAAAGATAAGTTAATATTATAATCAGAGTGAAGAAAGATAAAGAACAGAGCCTACAAATGCCAAAACTTTTACATACAGTGAGATTAAAACAAATGCTTGAAAAATGCAGGTGCAGGCACAGAAAGAGACAGAAAGAGGAATAATGAATGAGATTCAGAGAAGACAATTACAAGAAATAACTGAAAAATAAAGATTTCCTAAAATTCCATGATCCTCATCAAACACTCAGATATTTAAAACCTAATTAAGACTTCTAATGGTGGAAATGTAAAAAGCTGATTAACACTTCTAATAGCATAAATGTAAATAATACTATATTAGACCAATCAGCAAATCAAAACTGAAAAAGAAATATAAAGACAGATATCCTACCTGTGCTCTCTAACACAGTCCCTCTCAACTACAGTCTTTCCCAAGACTGCTTACCAGGGATCATGACTCTTTTGGAGCCCCTTGGGAATCCCCAGACCTTAGAACCCTCACATTCTCAGGAACTCTCTCTTTCCAGGCCACATGGCATGCAAACAGAAGTAAACCAATCTACACTCTGTATCACAAACATTCCCAATTCCAGTCACCCTACGCTGTTGGTGCCAGATCCATCCTCTAAGCCCACCCATCTCAAACATCCTCTGGTCTGCGCCCAGTCAGCCAAGGTTGCCTAACATTGCTCAATCTGTATTCTCCCCAGTCCTAGAATACCTTTGGTCTCCAAACCGGATACCAGCAAAGCCTAGTAAGCCCTACTTTTGTCTTTTCTAACCTTCAGAATTTGACTAAGTGGCACATTCTAGATCATCCTGTTGTGTTCACTTCAAGTATACATCAAAACCAATAAGTCTACATTCCTGATCTCATTAAAAAAATATATGAAAGATCAAGATCATATGTCCCTTTCTGAAACTCACCAGTCCTATAGAAATGTTCTTCTATGAGAACTATTTAGATGAACTCCGGGTCACAGAACTTAAATTAAACAATCATAAGCATCATCAAAAAATTCAAGGATTTTAAAGAAGATTATAAATAGCTCAACAAACTTAAAAAGAATTAACCAAAGAGAATAAATGCCTGAATGATACCAAAGATACAAACATAAAGCTACAAACAAAAACAACACAGGATTTGAGAACCAAATTAATGAAGAGATATAAGTATTAAGAAAATTCAAGCTGAAATAAAGGTGGGATTTGAAAAAGTCAATAGCAAATTAGAAAATCAGGGGGAAAACCTTACAATTAGAATGAATCAAGTATAAGACAAATGTCAGGGCTTGAAGACAAACTAGAGGAATTAGATCACACAAGTAAAGAATATGAAATGAAAATTAAAATCACAATAAAAAAAAAACAGTCAGAAAATGTGGAATATAGAGAAAAGACCAAATCTTCTAATTACTGAATAGATGAAGAAAAGAATCCCAGGTTAATGCATAGACCAGATCTTCAAAAGTTCATGGAAGACAAACTTTCTCAAACTAAAAAAAGACCCAGTAAACAAGAATCACAGAACACCAAATAGAGATCAGAAAAAAAAAAATTCCCTTCAATATATCATAGTTAAAACACTAAATACGCGAACAAAGAGTATTGAAAGGTTGCCAGAAAAAAAAACACACACACACACACAAATCATCTACAAAGGAAAAAAAAACATCATAAGAACTGCTAAATTCTCAATGAAAAACTTTGAAAGCCAAGAAAGCCTGGAACAATGTACTCCAAGTTCTAAAAGAACATGAGTGCCAAATAGAGTATTATACCCAGCAAAACTATCATCTGTAACTGAAGGAAAAGGAAAGACTTTTCATGACACAAACAGGCTAAAGAATTAATGTCCACCAAACTGATTCAAAAGAGAATACTGGAAGTAATACTTCAAACTAGAAAGACTTCATTCAATGATGGACTATGAGAGGAAGTGTAAGCCAAATAAACAGCAAATTCCCCAATTTGTTTTTTGGCATGGTGTTTCATTATAGTAACAGTAACCCTAATGAGGATAGACATGTTGGTACCAAAATAATGGGGCGTATTTCTGTGATAGACCTGACCATGTTGTTTTGGGAAGGATTGTGAAAGGACTTTGGAACTTTAGGCTAGAAAAGTAAACTGAGTGTTGAGAAGTCAGTGAGCTGTTCTGTAGGAGCTGGAGAATAAGAATGTTGAGGAGCAGTATAGACAATGTAGGCTTGACTTTTGTGAAGTTTCAAAAGGAAGCAAAGACTCTTCCAGACCATTTGTATTGTTTGGCCACTGACAGCTCCAGCGCTGCCCATGGTACCGAGCTCGGGTTGTAGGCCTGGGGGATTAAAGAAAGACTCAGACTTGGGTCATCCATTATGAGAGAATGCCAATGCCTTTACTGGGCAGGTTCAATATATACACCAAGCCAGGGAAGGAACACACACAAACTCAGGAAAAAAACAGGAACTCAACTGGGGGGCAATGGGATGTCAAGTGTAAATTCCCTTCCTGGGGCACCATCCTTCAACAGGATGTTTTGTTGGATGTCAAAGTGTAAGTTCCCTTCCTGGGGTACCATGCCTTAGTCAGAATGTTTTTGATCTTAGAGAAACCACAGAATGTTACTAGTAGACAGCAGCACACAGAAAGTCTCAGCCAGGGCATAGCAGCCCTTCAGGCCTAGGGGGCCACCTGGAGCTGAAGAATTAGCTGTGATTAACAAGAGACCAGAATACATGATGATCTCACTCCAACTTGAACTCTCTCACTGATTACTTGATAACACTAAAAGATCTGACATCCTGTGGTTTAACTGTTACCATTTAAGTTAAAATTGTAGAAATGTGCCTAACAGCTACCTCTGTGGCAGGTGCTAGGTGGAAGCTTGAATAGAAGATGTGTCAGATTATATGTTGTGCTGTCAAGAATTTTACCATTAAAGTGAATTAATAACAAAACAAAACAAGAGACCAGAGCCATAAGGTAGAACCTCCACTTTGCTGGGACAATGGATGATAGTCAGGTGGGGCTGAAGAATTAACTACGAATAAGAAGTGAGCAGCATCACTGACATGAGGTCTTCAAAGAAGTATTTGCTGAGAGTTATCACACAGAAGCTGTGTTCTAGAGGTGGCCTAAATTGTACCTTGCTTTGGAAGCCAAACTTGGTATGTGTAAGAGTCTCCTAAGTGTACTAGTTTTGAAGGCATGACAGGTCAAAGTGCAGTCCAGTTGCAGCAAGAAAAGGCCCAGCAGTTTTGGAGACACCAGTACCATGGGAGGACCACCAAGAACAGGATCAGCAGTTGAGGGAGCCAACTGGATCCTAGAAGACAAGCTGTGTGTGCTGTAGAGTGCAGAGCTGGATAAGTGACCCAAATTCTTTGGAGGAGCCCAGATCACAAGTGGATTGCAAACATTGAATATTGAGTTATTTACACAGTTGGAGTTCGGTTCTGCTTTGAATTGATTGTAACTATGTCCTGGCTATTCCCTTGTAAAGTAAGGAAATACTTAATTTAATTTTTTTATTTTACAGGGTGCACAATTGAGAGACTTTAAATTTTTAAATGGGAAATTTTGGAGTATTACAGAGATGTTGCATTTTAAAAGATACTGGATAGTTTTTAAAGAGAAAAGACTGTAGGGCTTTTTAAGTTGATAAAATGTTTCATGTTGTGATGTCTCCATTAATGTGTGATATTAGGAATGAACAAGAAAGAAAGCGTAGCTTAACAGTGACGTGTTTGTATGTCAAGTTGACAAAGGGTCAATTGTGCTGGCTAGTTGTATGTCAACCTGACACAAGTTAAAATCATTTGAGAGAGGTAACCTTGATTTTACAAAGTCTCCATAAGATTGTAGACAAGCCCAAAGAGCATTTTCTTAATTAGTGTTTGATAAGAAAGGGCCAGGCTCATTGTAGATGGGCTGGTGGTCCTGGGTTCTATAAGAAAGCAGGCTGATGGAGATATGGGGAGCAAGCTAGCAAGCAGCACTCCTCCATGACTTCTGCATCAGTTCCGGCCTCCAGGTTCCTGCCTTGCTTGAGTCCCTGTCCTGACTTCCTTCAATTATGGACTACAATGTGGAAGTCTAAGCCAAATAAATTCTTTTTCCTTAACTTGCTTTTGATCATGGTTTTTCATCATAGCAATAGTAATAGTTTTTTGTTTGTTTGTTTGTTTTAATGTGTGTGTGTGTATGTGTGTGAGAGAGAGACCGAGAGACAGAGAGAGAGACAGAGACAAAAGAGAGAGAGAGAGAGAGAGAGAGAGAGAGAGAGAGAGAGAAGAGGAGGCAGACAGACAAACAGAATATGAAGTCGATGGGTAGGGAAGTGGAAAGGACCTGGGAGGACTTGCAATAGGGGAAAGATCATGATCAAAATATACTGTATAAACATTTTTTTTAAAAAAAGAATAAAAGGCCATGAATTTGAAAAGGCATGGGGAGGGACACGACCAGTGGGAGTGTTGTAGGGAGGAGAGGGGAGAGGAATGATGCAATAGTATTTTAACTAAATTAAAATTTTTAACTTAAAAAATTATTAAGAGTATCCAGAAAACACAAGAGCACATGTATTGTAGGCACAAGTGGTTTTAACAGTGAATTCTACCAAACATTAAGAAAAAAGTGTGCAATCTTTTCAGAAAATGGATAAGGAACAAATGTTTTCTTTTCTTTTATTTTTTTTAAAGCTGTAAGAAGGTCTGTTTCTCAGCCGGGTGGTGGTGGCGCACGCCTTTAATCCCAGCACTTGGGAGGCAGAGGCAGGTGGATTTCTGAGTTCGAGGCCAGCCTGGTCTACAGAGTGAGTTCCAGGACAGCCAGGGCTATACAGAGAAACCCTGTCTCGAAAAAAAAAAAAAAAAAAAAAAAAAAAAAAAAGAAGGTCTGTTTCTCTTTTTTTTTCCCATTAATTAGTTTATTTATTTACTTTACATCCCAACCAAAGCTTCCTCTCCTTCCTCTCCTTCCTCTCCTTCCTCTCCTTCCTCTCCTTCCTCTCCTTCTCTTCCCAGTCTCTGGCACCTACTTCACCTCCTCCCATCCCCACTACCTTTTTCCTCAGAGAGGGGGAGGCATCCCATGGAAATAAACATTCCTTGGCCTATCAAGTTGCAATAGAACTAAGGGAATCTTCTCCTACTGAGGCTAGACAAGGCAGTACACTTAGGGGAAAAGTATCCAAAGGCAGACAATAGAGTCAGAGACAGCCTCTGCTCCTACTGTTGGGGGTCCCACATGTAGACAAAGTTACACATCTGTTACAAATGGATAGAGGGCCTAGATCCATCCATGCATGCTCTCTGGTTGGTTGTTTAGTCTCTGTGGGCCCCTGTGGTTAGTTGATTCTGTAGGTTTTCTTGTGGTGTCCTTAACATCTCTGGCTCCTTCAATCCTTCCTCTCCATCTTCCACAATAATCTTCAAGCTCTACCTACTGTTTTGCTGTGGGTCTCTGTATCTTTTTCCATCAGATGCTAGGCAGTCTTTCAGATAACAGTTATGCTAGGTTTCTGTCTGCAAGTATAACTGATATCATCAATAGTGCCAGGGGTTGGCTCTCTCTCTCTCTCATGGCATAGGTCTCAAGTTGAACCAGTCATTGGTTGGCCATTCCATCAATTTATACACCAACTTTATCCCTGTACATCTTGTAGGCAGGAGAAATTGTGGATCGAAGGTTTTATGGCTGAGTTGGTGTACTCATGCCTCCACTGGAAGTCTTCTCTGGTTAGGAGGTAGCCATTTTAGGTTCCATATCCCCATTGCTAGGAGTCTTCACTAGGGTCACCCTCATAGAATCCTGGGAGTTTCCATTGTCCTAGGTTTCTAGCTCATCTGAGAGATGTCCCCATCCTCCACCTATTCCAGTTGTCTTGTCAAGATTTCTCTCCCTCTGTCTCCTGTTCTCCTCCCCACACCCTCCCCTATCTAGTTCCTTCCCTCTATCCACCATCAATGTCTATTTTATTTCCCCTTCTCAGTGAGATTCAAGCATTATCCCTTGGGTCCTCCTTGTTACTTAGTTTCTTTTGGTCTATGGATTTTAACATGGTTATCCTGTATTTTATGGCTAATAGTCACATATAATGAATACATAACATGTTTGTCTTACTGAGTCTGGGTTACCTCACTCAGGAGGATCTTTTCTAGTTCCACCCAGTTCTTTGCAAATTTCATAATGTCATTTAATAGCTGAGTAATATTCCATTGTATAAATATACCACATTTTCTTTGTCCATTTTTCAGTTGTGAGACATCTCGGTTGTTTCCAGTTTCTAGCTATTACAAATAAAGCTTCTATGAACATAGAACAAGTGTTCTTGTGGTATGGTGGAGTATATTTTGAGTATGTGCCTAGGAGTGGTATAGCTGGGTCTTGAGGTAGAACTATTCTTAATGTTCTGAAAAAGTGCCAAACTGGTTTTCAAAGTGCTTGTCCAAGTTTGCACTCTAACGAGCAATGGAGGAGTGTTCCCCTTGCTCCACATAGCATCTAATGTCATTTGAGTTTTTTATCTTAGCCATTCTGAAGGGCATAAAATTGACTCTCAGAACCATTTTATTTGCATTTCCCTAATGACAAAGATGTTGAACATTTCTTTAAGTGCTTCTCAGCCATTAGAAATTGCTCTGTTTCAGCTAAGGTCACCCTATGGACTCCCTGGAGCCCCCCTCATCCCAGGTCTCCAGATTAGTCCCAGAGATGTTGCCCAACAATATCCGTTTCTTACTCCCAGCACTCTCCTGATCCCCTTCTCCCCATACCTGATTCCCATTCCCCTCATCACCCCCCTCTCCCACCCAGTTGCCATGCTTTATCCATCTCCAATGACTATTTTGTTTCCCCTTTTGAGTGAGATTCATGAATCCTCCCTTGGGCCCTCCTTAGTACTCAATGTCTTTGGGTCTGTAGATTCTAGCATGGTTATCCTGTACTTTATGGCTAATGTCCACTTATAAGTGAGTACATATCATGCTTGTCTTTCTGTGTCTGAATATCAAAGTCTTTTGAAGTGGAAACTTAAGGGCTCTTTGGAAAGTCAGTTGTGTTGGATGGTGTTTTGCTGGGGCAAATACATGAAGGAAGGTTTTCCTGAAGTGGACACAGGTGAAAGGCTAAAGGCAGACTCGTGAAGGAATGTTTCACTGAGGCAGACACAGGAAAAATGATGTTCTGCTAAAGCAAACACGTGAAAGGACATGTGATGAAGGATTCTTTGCTAACAATGCATGTGTCTTGGTCCGCCTTACATTGTGTAGTTGAGCTACATTTGTTGGGACTCCATAGAGAGAAATGCACCAAACCTTCTGGTGATGTGCTGCAGTTTTCTTGCCACTTCCTCAGATTCAGGCTGATTGGCAGAGTGGTGTCAGCTGAGACAGACACAAATGCTGAGGCAAGACCTGCAGAAGACGCCTGATGTTTGGAGGGTATAAATAGGACTCCATAGACAGTGGTTTAGGCAGAGCTTTGCTTGCTTATAAAGCTAGCTTTGCAATGCTTGTGGATCTTATATCTTCACTGATCTTCACTTCACTGAGAAAGGCACAGCGGAGAACTTCTCCTGGCATTCCTCCAGGAGACTTGACCCAAGGCCTGGCTGTCTCTGCTAGATAGTGCCACCGCTGATTCATGTTTGCTATCCTGACTCTACGAACCTGATTGCTGGTGTACCCATGAAGTGTTTGTGAGTGGAACTGAGCTACTACTGCTGACTTGTGAACTGAACTGCTGATTTCCAGACAACACAGATGGGAGTTGCTCCAAAGAACTAGTTCTAAACAGGTCCACTTCCCCCATAGCTTTTCTTTTCCACTATCTCTGGTGGGAGTTGAACTAAAAGGTGGTTAAAGCATTTAAGAAACCATCGTTAAAAATAGGTTTTGAAAAAAAATTAAAGTTGCAGTCTTTTTTATTTTCATTTCCATGATGATTAAATATGTTGAACATTTTTAAGCGCACCTTGGCCATTAGAGATTCCTCTATTGAGAATTCTCAGTTTACTCTGTACTACATTTTTAAATTGGGTTATTTGGTTTGTTGGTGTCTAATTTCTTGACTTCTTTATATATTTTGGATATTAGTCCTCTGTTGAATGTAGAGTTGATGAAGATTCTTTTCCCATTTATGTTGCTGTTTTGTCCTACTGATGGTGTCTTTTAGCCTTGCAAAAGCATTTCAGTTTAATTAGGTCCCATTTATTAATTGTTGATCTTAGTGCCTGAGCTATGGGTGTTCTGCTTCAGGAATTTGTCTCCTGTGCCCATGTGTTCAAGACAGTTCAACCACATTCTACTTCTATTAGATTTAATGTGTCTGCTTTATGTTGAGGTCTTTGATCGACTTAGACTTGAGTTTTTGTGCAGGGTGATAGATATAGGTCTATTTGCCTTCTTCTACATGCAGAGATCCAGTCAGACCAGCACCATTTGTTGAAGATGCTTTCATTTTTCCACAGTATGGTCTTGGATTCTTTGTCAAATATCAAGTGTCCATAGGTGTGTGGGTTTATTTTCTGGGTCGTTGACTCTATTCCATTGACCAACCTGTCTGTTTTTATGCTACTGGCAAGGAATTTAAAGACTGAAGTGGCTACCTCCTGTAACCAGGCAGAAGTTGCAGTGGAGGGAGAGGAACAGCAACTCATCACAAAACCTTCAAACCAAACCTTGTCCTGTCTACAAGATGTGCAGGGATAAAGATACAGCAGAGACTGAGGGAACAGCCAACCAATGACTGTCCCAATTTGAGATCTATCCTATGTGAGAGAGCCAACTTCTGACACTATCAATAATATTCCACTATGCTTGCTGCTGGAACCTAGCATAACTGTCTCCTGACATTTAGCAGTGGATAGAGACAGATGCAGAGACCCACAGCCAAACACCAAGCAGAGCTCAGAGAGTCTTGTGGAAGAGTCTGGGATAGAATTGAGCAAGCCAGAGGGATCAAGAACACCACAAGAAGATCTACAGAATCAACTAACCTGGGCTCATGGGGGGCTCACAGAGACTGAACCACCAACCAAAGAGCATGTGGGGCCTGTACCTAAACATCCTTCACATTTGGAACAGATTTGTAGTTTTGTCTTAAAGATATTTTAAATATTTGTGGCTATGATGAAGGATATTGTTTCTCTAATTTCTATCTCAGCCCATTTATCATTTGTATATAGACAGACTACTGATTTTTTTTTTTTTTAGTTAATTTTGTATCCTGCCACTTTGCTGAAGGTGTTTATTCAGTTGTGGGACTTCTTTTGTAGAATTTTGGAGTATACTATCATATCATCTGTGAATAGCAATACTTTGACTTCTTCTTTTCCAATTTGTATCCCTTTGATCTCCTTTAGTTGTCTTATTTCTATGACTAAAACTTCAAGTACTTTATTGAGTAGATGGGAAGGAAGCAGATAGCCTTGTCTTGTCCCTGATTTTAGTAGAATTGCTTCAAGTTTCTCTCTGTTTAATTTGATGTTCTTTATAGACTTGCTGTATATTGCCTTTATTGTGTTTAGGTATGAACATTGTATGCCTGATCTCTCTAAGACATTTAACATGAAGGGGTGTTGGATTTTGTCAAAAACTTTCAGCATCTAATAAAATGATCATGTGGGTTTTTTCTTTTGGTTTGTTTATATAGTGGATTGCATTGATGAATGTGTTTTTGTATTTTGAACCATTCCTGCATCCCTGGGATGAAGCCTATTTGATGATAGGAAATGATAATTTTTATGTGTTCTTGTATGTGGTTTGTGAGTATTTTATTGAATATTTTTGCATTAATGTTCATAAGGGAAATTGGTTTGAAATTCTTTCTTTGTTGAGTCTTTGTGTGGTTTATAGATCACGGTAACTGCAGCCTCATAAATGAGTTTGGTAATATCCCTTCTGTTTCTATTTTATGGAATAGTTTGAGGAGTATTGGTATTAGCTCTTTTTTTTTTTTTTAAGTCTGGTAGAATTCTGAGATAAAACCATCTGACCCTGAGCTTTTACAATTTAAATTACCTGATCTTGATTTAAATTTCGTAAGAGTTATCTATCAAGAAAATTATTCACTTCATTTAGATTGTCCAATTTTGTGGTGTACAGTTTTTTAAAGTAAGACCTAAAGATTCTTGGATTTCCTTGGTGTCTGTTGTTATGACCCTTTTCATTTCTGATTTTGTTAATTTGAATACTGTCTCTCTGCCTTTTAGTTGGGTTGGCTAGGGGTTCACCTATCTTGTTGATTTTTCTCAAGAACCAACTCTTGATTTTGTTGATTCTTATTGTTTGCTTTGTTTCTAATTTATTGATTTCAGCCATGAGTTTGAGTATTTTCTGCCATCTACTCTCTTGGGTATGTTTGCTTCTTTTTGGTTTAGATCTTACAGGTGTGCTGTTAATTTGCTAGTATGAGATCTCTCTGATTTCTTTTTTAAGGCACTTAATGCTATGAGCTTTACTCTTAGCACTGCTTTCATTGTGTCCCATAAGTTTGCGTATGTTGTACATTCATTTTTGTTGAATTCTAGGAAGTCTTTGATTTCTTTCTTTCTTCTTTTACCCAGTAGTCATTGAGTAGAGAGTTGTTCAGTTTTCCATGAGTTTTTAGACTTTCTGTTGTTTCTTCTGTTGTTGAAGTCCAGCTTTAATCTATGGTGGTCTGAAAAAAACAAAGGGTTATTTCAATATCCTTGTATCTGTAGAGACTTCCTTTGTACCAAGTATATGGTCAGTTTTGGAGAAAGTCTCATGAGGTGCTGAGAAGAAGGTTTATTCTTTTGAGTTTGGGTGAAATGTTCTGTAGATATCTGTTAAGTCCAATTGAATCATAACATCTATTATTATTTCTCTGTTTAGTTTTTGTCTGAGTGACCTGTCCATTGGTAAAAGGGGCATGTTGAGGTCTCCCACTAGGAATAGTGGAATTCAATGTGTGGTTTAAGTTTTTATAATCTTTCTTTTATGAATGTGGGTGCCTGTAGCAAGATGGATTCCTGCTGCTGCTACATTGTTTGCAATGGAGAGATTGGAGAGGAGCTAATGTGGGAGGAGCAAAGAGGAAGAAGAGAAGGAAGAGGAGGAACGAGGAGACGAAGGAGGGGGAGCAAGAGAGAAGATGGCTGGAGACATCCGTATGTCTTTAGCAGTTTCAGGTAGTTATTCATATCCACGTTAGTTAATTGGGTTAACTATTCTAATTGTGTGGACATCTTGTTAATTGAGCATTACCAAATATATATACCAATTGGACAACCATTAGGTAGTAAGAGTCTTCATTCTACCAGGTACCGTGAGATGGCAGGTATTATCTGGGCTCTGCCAAGCATTGTGGACAGTGTGGTGGATTGGCTGATCTAGCCACCACAATGGCATCTTGTGGGTGCCAGGGCTGGTGCTTCTGGATGGCCTGAGCAGCAGTCTGAGCCGAGCAGCAGCGGGAGCACAGCACCACTCTTGGCCTGAGGCCTTGTCTAGTCAGAACCATGACAACTGCTTAAGAACAAGCCAGATCGTGTGCTGCCATTTTTAAATATTACCCTCAACAGGTGCCCTTGCATTTGGGGCATAGCTGTTCAGAATTGAAATGTCATCTTGATGGATTTTTTCTTTGACATTTCTAAAATGTTCTTCTCCATCTCTATCTCCATTTATTGATTTTGGTTGAAATTTTGTTTTATTAGATATTAGAATGGCTACTCCAGCTTGCTTCTTTGGTCCATTTGCTTAAAAGACTTTTTTCCAGCCCTTTACTTTGAGGTAATATCTATATTTATTGCTGAAGTGTGTTTCTTATATGCAGAAGAATGATAGATCATGTTTATGCATCCATTCTGTTAGCCCATCTCTTTTTATTGAGGAATTGAATCCATTGATTTTGAGAGATATTAATGATCAATGATTATTAATTCCTATTATTTTGATGTTGGTAGGGTGTGTGTGTGTGTGTGTGTGTGTTGTGTGTGTGTATTTCTCTTTCTTTCTTTTGGTTTTTTTAGTGTAGAATTATCTATTTCCTGTATGTTCTTTGATGTAGTTAACCTCTTTGGGTTGGAGTTCTCTTTCTAGTATCTTCTGTAGGGCTGGGTTTGAGGATAGATATTGGAGAGATTTTGTTGTTGTTGTTTGTTTTGTTTTATTTTATTTTCAACCCAGGTGCTTTTTATTTTTTTTAATTGATTTATTCATCTACATTCCAAATGTTGCCTCCCTTTCCAGTCCCCCTCAAGAATTCTTTACCTCATGCCCCTCCCCATTTGCCTCTGAGAGGGTTAGGGTTAGGGGGTTGGAGGGTTAGTGTTAGAGTTAGGGCTAGTGTCTCCACCTCCACATACCCCTTTCCTGGGGCATCAAGTCTCTACGGGATTAGATGAATCCTTTCCCATTGAGTTCAGACAAGGCAATCCTCTGCTACATATATGCCAGTAACCATGAACCAGCCCATGTATGTTCTTTGGTTGGTGGCATAGATGTTGTTTAAACTTGGTTTTGTCGTAAATATATTGTTTTCTCTGTCTGTGGTGCTTAAGAGTTTTTCTGGAAATAGTAGTCTGGATTGGTATCTGTGGTCTCTTAGAGACTGCAAGACAACTGTCCAAGCCCTTCTGTCTTTAGAGTCTCTGTTGAGAAGTTGGATGTAACTCTAATGGGTCTGCCTTTATGTTATTTGGCCTTTTCCCATGCAGCTTTTAATATTCTTAATTTCTTAATATTCTTTGTTCTTTACATTTAGTGTTTTGATTATTATGTGGTGGGAATATTTGCTTTTTCTGGTCCAATCTATTTGGTGTTCTGTAAGCTTCTTATAGGTTTATAAGTATCTCTTTCTTTAGGTTGGAGAACTTTTCTTCTATGATTTTATTGAAAATATTTTCTGGGCCTTGGAGCTGGAGATCTTATTCTTCTATTCCTATTATTCTTATGTTTGACTTCTTTCATAGTGTCCCAGATTTCTTGGATGTTTTATGTCAGGAACTTTTTAAATTTAACATTTTCTTTGACCAATATATCTATTTTTTTTCTATTGTGTCTTCTACACCTGAGATTCTCTCTTTAATCTCTTGTATTCTGTTGGTGATGCTTCTGTAGTTTCTGTTACCTAGGCTCCCATCTCTAAGATGCCTTCTGTTTGTGTTTTCTTTATTGCTTCTATTTCCATTTTCAGGTCTTGAGCAGTTTTATTCATCTCCTTTACCTGTTTGGTTGTATTTTCCTGTATTTATTTAAGGTGTTTATTCATGTCCTCTTTAAAGGCCTCTATCATCTTCTTTTTTTTTTTTTTTTTTTTGGTGGGGAGACTTTCAATGGCTCTTGCTATTTCTCTAGGGGTTATGGGACTGTTTAGATGGTTTATCTGATCCTGATTTAACTTTGGTATGTGATATCTGTTTAGAAAATTGTCCATTTCATCCCAGATTTTTTAGTTTTGTTGAGTATAGACTTTTGTAATATGATCTGATGATTTTTTTAATTTCCTTGGTTTCTGTTGTTATGTTTCCCTTATCAGTTCTGATTTTATTAATTTGGATACTGTCTCTGTGCCCTCTGATTAGTCTGGCTAAGTGGTTATCTATCTTGTTGATTTTGTCAAAGAACCAGCTCCTGATTTTGTTGATTCTTTGTATAGTTCTTTTTGTTTCTACTTGGTTGATTTCAGCCCTCAGTTTGATTATTTCCTGCCTTCTACTCCTCTTGGGTGTGTTTGCTTTTTTTTGTTCTAGAGCTTTTTCAGGTGTGCTGTCAAGTTGCTAGTGTATGCTCTCTCCAGTTTCTTTTTGTGAGTGCTTAGAGCCGTGTGTTTTCCTCTTAGCACTGCTTTCATTGTGTCCCACAAGTTTTGGTATAATGTGCTTTCATTTTCATTAAATTCTAAAAAGTCTTTAATTTGTTTCTTTATTTCTTCCTTGACAAAGTTATCATTGAGTAGAGTATTGTTCAGTTTCCACTTGTATGTGGGCTTTCCATTGATTTTATTATTGTTATTGAAGACCAGCCTTAGTCCATGATGATGTGATAGGATGCATGAGATTATTTCAATCTTCTTGTATCTGTTGAGTCCTGTTTTGTGACAGATTATATGGTCAATTTTGGAGAAGTGCCGAGAAGTGCATGTGGTACTGAGAAGAAAGTATATTCTTTTGTTTTAGGATGAAATGTTATATAGATATCTGTCAAATCCATTTGGTTCATAACTTCTCTTAGTTTCACTGTGTCTCTGTTTAGTTTCTGTTTCCATGATCTGTCCATTGCTGAAAGTGGGGTGTTGAAGTCTCCCACTATTATTGTGTGAGGTACAATGTGTGCTTTGAGCTTTAGTAATGTTTCTTTTATGAATATGGGTGCCCTTGAATTTGGAGCATACATGTTTAGAATTGAGAGTTCATCTTGGTAGATTTTTCCTTTGACAAGCATGAAGTGTCTTTCCTTATCTTTTTTGATAATTTTTGATTGAAAGTCTTATTTATCCGATATTAGAATGGCTACTCCAGCTTGTTTCTTGGGACCATTTGCTTAGAAAATTGTTTTCCAGACTTTTACTCTGAGGTAGTGTCTGTCTTTGTCACTGAGGTGCATTTCCTGTATGCAGCAAAATGCTGGGTCCTTTACATATCCAGTCCATTAGTCTATGTCTTTTTATTGGGGAATTGAGTCCATTGAGTTTTGTAGGCTTCTTGTATGTTCTGAGCATCTCTTTCTTTAGGTTAGGGAAGTTTTCTTCTATAATGTTGTTGATATTTACTGGCCCTTTAAGTTGGGAATCTTTGCTCTCTTCTGTACCTATTATCCTTAATAGGTACATTAAGGTCTTATCCTTAATAGGTTTGGTCTTCTCATTGTGTCCTGGATTTTCTGGATGTTTCGGGTTAGGAGCTTTTTGCAGTTTGCATTTTCTTTGACAATTGTGTCAATGTTTTCTATGATATCTTCTGACTCTGAGATTCTCTCTTCCTATCTCTTGTATTCTGTTGGTGATGCTTGCATCTATGACCCCTGATCTCTTTCCTAGGTTTTCTATCTCTAAGGTAGTCTCCCTTTGTGATTTCTTTATTGTTTCTACTTCCATTTTTAGACCCTGGATGGTTTTGTTCAATTCCTTCACCTGTTTTGTTGTATTTTCTTGTAATTCTTTAGGGGATTTTTGTGTTTCCTCTTAAAGGCTTCTACCTGTTCACACGTGTTCTCCTGTATTTCTTTAAGGGAGTTATTTATGTCCTTCTTAAAGTCCTCTATCATCATCATGAGAAGTGATTTTAAATCTGAATTTTGCTTTTCTGGTGTGATGTGGTATCCAGAACTTGCTATGGTGGGAGAACTGGGTTCTGATGATGCCAAGTAACCTTGGTTTTTGTTGCTTATGTTCTTGCACTTGCTTTTGCCATCTGGTTATCTCTAGTGCTACTTGCACTCACTGTCTCTGACTGAAACCTGTCTTTCCTGTTATCTTGGTTGTGTCAGAACTCCTCAGAGTCCAGCTGTCTCTGTGATCCTGTGATCCTGAGATCCTGGGTGTAAGAGCTCCTGGGAATCAGACTGCCTCTGGGATCCTGAAATCCTGGTGTGACCAAGCTCTTTCGATCCTATGATCCTATGATCCAATGCCCCTGGGAGTGTTAGAACTCCTGGGAGCCCAGCCTCTTGTGGATATTGTGAGATTGGGTGCAGAGCTGGCATCCAAGACCTGCTCAGGGCACTGGCTCAGACCAGAAGGAATCCATGTCCCTGGCTGGTAAGGAGTTCCTGCGTCCCTGGGTCCCTGGGGCTCCCAGTTACTCCCTGTTTGGGGTGGGTGTTGTGGCCTCCTCACCTATGATCCTGGGCATGTTAGAGCTCCTGGAAGTCCAGATTCCTCTGGGTGTTGTGGGATTGGGTGCAAAGCTAGTGCCCAAGGTCTGCTTAGGGCCCCAGCTCAGAATGGAAGGAACTCAGTTGTACTGTCTTAGTCTCCTGCACAAAGTAGATCCTGACTGTCCCCCTGGAACCATAACAATTAACATATGGAAACATATTAATATGTTATAAGAAATGAAGGCAACATCAATTTATCAGTTTTCCAATGAAGAAGAATATACACAACCATAGAATGGACTGTCCAGGGAGAATTCAAGAATTCAAGAAAGACTAGGCAATTGCTATTCAACACTTCTTCACAGAACATCTGCCATGAGGCAGCCACTGGCAATGCAATGGTGAGTCAGGCATGGCCTCTGTCCTCCCAAGTCCTTAACTAGCATAGTATGTTTAGAATAATGGGGAGTGCTTCTGAGCAGAGAACTAGGAACCCTAGAGCTTGATTCTGAAAGTCTACAAATCTTTGAATTCCAAGAAGGGGAAAAAATTTGTCCCTTGTCTTCTAATGTGCCTTATGTGCCTGGCTTGTGGCTTGGCAGTGTTTGACTGAGGGCAACAGAATAAAGAATCCCCAAACCCATAAAAGCATCCTCCAGAAAAAAAAAAAAAAAGAAGAAAGAAAGAAAGAAAGAAAAAAAATTTGCATGTCGTCTTTGTTAATTAAATCCATCTTGTACACGAGAGCTCCTTGTATCTCTGCCAGAGGGAAATACCAAACACATGGTCTCAGGCCACTTTATCCCTAGGAAAGCTTGGAAGGGAGTCTGCCAGAAAAGCAAATCTGTTTCCAAGAAAGTTACCCTATGGGCATTACCCTCTTCCCCTGGTACTGGATAATGCTTCTGGAACTTTCTGCTGGAAACTGAGGCAGCTATGGAGCAACCCAAACCAGAGTGAGAAGATGGTTTGGTGTGAGAGTGATCTAGGCTCATTCCTCTCAGGACTACCACAGAAATAGGGGAAATTCTAGGAAAACAAGATGTTCTTAGACGCAGGGTTTTAGGCACACCAGGCCAACAGGGAGGCATCAGTCCAAAGGAACAGACTTGCTAGATTCAGTCAGGGTGGAGATAGGCAGAGAACAGAGTTGACTTTGTTGGGTTGTTTTTTTTTTTTTTGTTTTTTTTGTTTTTTTGTGCAGGTAGCATGACTCTACTCATTGACATCATCTCCACTGTTTCTTCTCAAGGACACTCCTTGGGTCTGTGGGTAGATATCTGGCTACAGCCCTAGACTCTGGGAGCAGACCTGGAATATTTTATACGGAGTAAATGGACAACAAACCATTGTTTGCTTCATCATTGACTGCTCTGCTGAGTGTTTCAGGGCTTGTTTGCAGCCCCCTTCCTCTGCTCATGCTTTTTCTTCCTTGGGTCTTCCCTGCCTTCTCACATATGCAATTCCTACTTTTCTTTGCAGCATTATACCAAGTGGTTTTTCTTTCTTTGTAGTGTGTGTGTGTGTGTGTGTGTGTGTGTGTTGTGTGTGTGTTCCATGTGTGCAGGTTTCTAAAGAGGCTAGAAGAGGAGGCTGAGTCCCCAGAGCTAGACTTACAGAGCTCTGATCCTCTGCAAAAGCAATAAGTGCTCTTAAGGTAGAGTCATCTCTCCAGCACCCAAGGGCTGCTTTACTCATGACATTTTTTTCTGTATTCCAATCCATGCCCTTTTCTAGCACTCTAAGTTCCCTCACAGCAGATATTTTTATCTTTTATTACATGGATGTGCTTACAATCTTTGAGATTTACATTTTAAACTATGTGTATATGAGGCAATGTGCATGTGAGAGCAGGTGCCCAGAGATGTCAGATTCCCCTAGAGCTGGAGTTACAGGAGGATATATGTCCCTGATGTGGGTGCTGCGCTCCAGTCCTCCACAAGAGCAGTGTGTGCTCTTAATTGTGGAGCCATCTCTCCAACCCTGAATACAAACATCACAAGATGAGATTGTCAGCATAGATCTGTGAGCATCTGTCAAGTCTTACTCTTCTCTGAATCATCATGTCCTCCAAGGAAGGCCTGTGCTTCCTCCCAGCACCCTGTCTGAACAGCAATAGATTAAGAATAGGTAGGGAATGGAGTTCACTAAACAGACTGGTAAAAATCCAGGCTACCATTCAAAGGCTCTCCCACTTTATGGAGCGATTGTATCACTCTCATATTCTCCCCAAGGTCACTAATGGCCTTTCTGTCCCAATAATCTAAGACAAAATTTAAGGAAACCACACTCACATTAAGTGACTCTTAGTTCACTATAAATTGTTGGAGAATGGGCAATTCCATTTAAAGTGAATTTTCCAAATCACTGGCACTTAAATATAAATGAATAAATAAATAAATAAATAATAATAAATAAATAAATTACAAAACACTTTCCTAGAGGCATTTAAAATACCTACGAAGAAGTCCAAAACCATTATTAGTTATAGAGATGAGGTCCTTGGGACATTGTTGGGAGATAATAAAAACAAAAACAGAAACAGAAAGATGAGGAAACTAACTTCTTATTATGCACCCTATTATATGTATGCTTTGAACCACATAACTGTCTATGTACTGACCTAAAATTAATAACAGCCAGACATAGTTTCACATGCCCATAATCACAGCATGTGGGAGGTAGAGTACAAATTCAGAGCTAGCCTGGACTACATAAAGAATCCAAAGCCAACCTAGGGATGTAGCTCAGTGGATTAGCATATGTTTGGCATATGCAAGGCTCTGGGTTCAAATCCTAGTGCTGGACAATATAAATAATGGCTTACCTAGCATCCTTAAATGTACAGGTCTTTTTCCCTTGCTAAATGCTTCAAAATGGGCTAAGTCCACAGAAGTCTTGCATTCTGTGGGCTTTTTAGGCTTCCTCTCTCTCTCTCTCTCTCTCTCTCTCTCTCTCTCTCTTTTCTGGCAGCTTTTTCTTTTTGTGGTCATGGGTAACTGCAAACAGCAGCCACTGTCCTATTTCTAATTTGCTTCACTTGCTTTGGTATGACTTGAAGATCTGATGATCTTACATGATAAGTAGGATTCATTAAGCAGCAGTTAGAAAAAAGGAGTTCCACCAGCCATGCTGGCTTTGCTTTTACCAAAGGTAAGTTAAGGTGACCTGCTTACTATATTTCTTTTGTCTTTTCTTTCTTTCTTTCTTTCTTTCTTTCTTTCTTTCTTTCTTTCTTCTTCTTTCCTCTTCCTCCTCCTCCTCCTCCTCCTCCTCTCCTCCTCCTCCTTCTTCTTCTTCTTCTTCTTCTTCTTCTTCTTCTTTTTCTTCTTCTCCTCCTCCTCCTCTCCTTCTTCTCTTCTCTCTCTCTCTCTCTCTCTCTCTCTCTCTCTCTCTCTGCACATGCATCCATGTGTGGGCATGCTAAAACCAGTTGAGGGTATCCATTTTCTCTCATTCTCCATCTAGGTCCCTTGAGACAGGATCTTTTACTAAACCCAAAAGTCACCATTTTGACTAGGCTAACTGGTCAGTGAGCTCTCAGGATCCACCTGTCTCTGGCCCCCCAGACCCCCCAGGACTGGGGTCATGGGTACCTGTAGCTATGTCCAGTAATAGCCATTAAAACTTTGTTCTCACATTTGCATAGCAAGTGCTCTTATCCACTGAGCCATAATCTCTCCAGCCCCTAGAATTTTTTCCAATGTACAAATAAACCTCTCTCCATGTCAAAATCTTGTGGTACTAAACCTTCTGATTGTGAGTCTTGCCAGACAGTGTTGGTTGGCAAATATCCAAGTGCAGAGCTAAAGGCTGTGTTTTTGACAACCAATGACTGTTATGACCCTTTCCTCCGTAGAAAACAATGAGCTAACATCCAGGAATTCAGGCAGTGTGGAAGGTTGGTGTTATTCAGTACATGGACTTCATGACATCATTTTTGGCCTCTCTGTGACTTTTTAAATTTCTATTTGTTTGTTTTTTAATTTCTAGACTTCTTTCTTTTTGCAATATTACATACATTTAAAGGCAACTAGATAAGTGTCTTCAAATGTATAGAGTTAATATTAATGTCACAATGTACAGTGGTCCTTTCTATTTGTTTGTTAAGCCATGATGTTAAAAACCTAAACCTAGAAAGTTACAGACAATGTGGACTAAATGCTATAAGCTTCACCTCCATTAAGGGTTCATTTTACCATGAAGATGGCAGAGGCTTGAGTCTTTAAAAACTGAAAAGACTGCCAGAGGATTTAAAAGGGAGTTGAATATTCCAGGGAAAAGTGTGAGAAGATGCCACTAACGTGGTGTTAATTGTGTAACTGTTCAAAAAGAAAAGCAAAAGAAAGCTAATTGTAGAAATTACTGGCCAATAACTTGGATAGTCATAGTAATAAGACAGATGTTTAACAGTGAAGATTCATCAACATCTGGGAAGAATAAAGTCACGAAGGATTTATAGGAAGAAGTGAGTTCAAGAGACTGTAAAGAGAAAAGCAGAGCAAAGCCAGGTCTTTAGTAAAGGATTTGGAACTTGGGTAAAGGATTTTGTTCAGCCTGGCATGCCATTTCTCCTCTATAGCCAGCCCAGATTGCCTTGGAAAAGAACCTGGTCACATGAACTCACTTGCAGGCTGGGAGGTCATAAATAAAAGATATTGATATGAGAACACAGAAACAGATCCAAGGAGGAGCATGGGGGACTTAGAGCATTTCCCCAGAGAGCAGGGTCCAGTCTGGTTTTGTTTAATATCTTTGCTAAAGATTTGAAAGCAAGAACAAACAAATGTCAAGAAAAATGCACAAACTCATTAGCTAGAGACAAGCACACATCACTCGCAAGCTTGCTCAACAAGACTGAACCCAGAGCATAGAACCACTGGGAATAACCTAAGCCAAAGTAGCCTAGTACAATGAATGGTTTTATATTTTAAAACTTAGTCCTTCTTTGAAGGTAGGTTGAGAAAGGCTGGTTGTTGGAGAGGCAGGATAGGAGAGAAGAGAGACAAAAGTGATCAAGAGGAATAAATAATGCTTAATAACACTGTGTAGCAATTAGGAAAGTCAAGAACATAGGTGCTGTTCTGAGGTTTGTATATGCCCATGGTTCAAACCATATGAAATGATAACAGGCAATTCACTGGAGGTGAGAAAAAAGGAGGAGTGTGTCAGTGGGGCTTCAGATTGTTCAGAATACTCAAGTCCTAAGGGAAGCAGTTCTGTGTATTCCTGAATCAAACTTCTAGAACATTACTCTAGAGTACTACCTAGCACATTATCCCAGAATAACAGGCACTCAGAGATCGGAGAACAGCTACAAGAAGCCCTAGAATTCTCAGTAAGTCCATAATTATTTAGTGAAAATGAGCTGAAGATTGCTGCTAAGGGCCCTTCCAGCTTTCAGATTTGTGGGTTCCATGAATGGAAGAAAAAGTCAGAGCCAAGAGCTTCAAAGTATTTAAGCAAACTGACAACTCTCCGTGCTTCTCCTCTAGGTCGGTTTCTCTCGTTTTACCTGGGATAACAGAAGTATGGTGTATCCATTACCCAGTGTAATTCTGCCACTTGTGTCTTGCTTCAGTAACTTGTATCTTGCTTCAATAACTACTCCCTTCAAACATTTCCTCTTGGAGAGACTCTGGAATCTAACCAAATGTAGGAACCTTAGAAAGCTCAGAACACTCCACAGACCACAAGGCCCCTCCCCAAAGTTATGAAAGCAATAAACAATGACAGGCTAGAGGAGATACCAGTGGACCTGCCTGCATGTTGGGCAGGGCATTCTGGAGTGCAACGCTCATGAGTCCTCACTCATGTTAATGTGGGTCTTTTGATGATACAGCTGCTTTGCCCCTGTAAGTAATTCCAATAAGTCCACTGATTCATCAAGGTAGACTTGAGCAGAATTGTTTCTTTGGTCTATAAATATGGTTCACATCTTCCCAGGAAAAAACTACACATCATCTATGGCCAAACTTTGTTTTCTTCAGTAGATGCTCATCCCACAGTTCTTAATCAGGACCCAGCTCAGGTGCATGCATAACCTCCCTTATTAAACTGAGGTCACAACTCAGAGAAAACAGCCAACAAAGCTCCCTTTTCCAGCATCATCAAATGAAACATTTAATCTTCCTAGGCCACAGAGCCAGACTAGAGGCAGTCTCTAGATCTTCCAGGCAAAGATTTGTCAAATTTTAATGTGCACAAAGTTTCTTTGGGGTGGAATTTCTACCAATTTCTCAGGTCCAAGAGGCACATATTCGAAAAAGAAAGCTTTGGAACAACAGCATCTGAAGAAGAATTTTAATCCAGCAACATGGCTGCTCTGTCAAAGGATCACATCCAAAGACCTTCTAGGTCTTTGTGATCTGTCTAGAATACAGACATGCCCTTAGTACACACTTTAAATCCCAAATGATAAAGATAGTTTTGGTTTGTAGAAGGAAGCAGTCATGTTTGAAAGTGACATCTAATTGAGGGGTAAAGTTATGAACCAGAGAAAGAGATAGAATGCACCCAGCTCTCACAAGAATAGCACAAGAAAGAGAGGCGACTTAAGAGAACAGTGTGGGGCAGTGGGACTTAGGAGAGCAGTGCATAGAGACAAAGTAGGCAGGTTTTACCAGAACAGTTTTACAGAGACAGGTGGCAGAGAGAACAAACTAGACATGATGACAGAATGAGCCAGAGAATAAGGAGCCAGAAGAATAGAACATATTGCCAAAGTTAGCATGAGATGAAGCAGAGCAATTCAGTCAGAAGCTCAGAAAAGCCAGTTTGAATCAGTCAGTTTGGAGAGGAACTTGGGCCAAAACAGTTGAGTTGACCCACCCAGTGGTAGTTCAGAATGAACTAGAAAAGGTGGGTTTATTCAGCATTAAGCTTCTGAACTGACAACACCATCCAGTAAATAAAAGTGACCTTACAGGACTGGAGAGATGGTTCAGTGGTTATAAACACTGACTGCTCTTCCAGAGGTCCTGAGTTCAATTCCCAGAAACCACATGGTAGCTCACAATCATCTGTAATGGGATCTGATGCCCTCTTCTAGTGTGTCTGAAGACAGCTATAATGTACTCATATAAATAAAATAAATAAGTGAATTTTTAAAAAATGACCTTTACATCTAGCACTCAACAATAAAGTTACAATTATGAAATCTAATAGAGTTTTCTGGAAAGATGAAGGCAATTCTTGGACTGCACTGGCCTTGCCTCACATAGCTACTGAATACTTTCATGACTTGAGAATGAACTTTCAAATTTTTATTTAACTTAAGTCGAATTGAAATAGCTACTCTAGAAAAATTCATCTGGACATTACATTTCAAGGAGCATTGGTCTGGAGGACATCAGGTTGTATACACTCTTCCTGAGAAGGCATCAACCATGCAGGGGTCTGGATTATAAAAACACTACAGTCCAGCTATGTCTACAGCTGACTTTACTGGCAATAAATGTTTGATTAAATTGATGGCTAGTATTTATTAAAAATTATACTTTGTTTATAGAGATTAAAAGATAAATGACAAGGCATTTAAAGGGAAAAAGGGAAAGATTGCTTCTGAGTTTTGTTATCCATATGGAGTTTTGACATATTATCAACTGTATTTATTTAAACACAACATTTACCTGATTTTGACATATTGCATCACTAAAATCAAGATAATGAGCATTAGCTATTCTCTTGAATGGTTCCTCATCTCTCTTTGTGATTATTTTTTATTATTATTCAACTAAACCATCAACAAGTAACTACTACTCTTTCTATTTGAATATGTTGATTTACATTTCATGGAATGTGAAATGAATGCAACATTACATACAGTATGTTTACTTAGCTTCTTCTGTACCTTCTGTATGTATACATGTGTGTTCATATATGTGTTCATTTGCATTTATATATGTGTATGCAGGTGTGTGATAATATATGCACATGGAAGAACCAAAAGCAGACCTTGGGTATATTCATTTATTTCTCTCTGCATTATTTATTTATTTATCATATATATATGTGGTATGCTTTGTACTTGTGGGATGTGTGTGTGTATGTGTGTGTATGTTACTTGCTGAGCTAGTACCTGTGTACAGATGTGTAGAGATGAGAACAACACATCAAATGTCTTCCTCTCTCACTCTCTGTCCTATTGCCTTGAGACAGGGTCTCTTGGTGATATAGAAGATCATCATTTTTAAGGCTAGGCTGGCAAGCTAAGAGCTCTCAGGATCTTCTATTTTCAGTCCTTATTGCTGGGGCTGTGGGCATGCACAGCCATGCACAGCCTTTTATGTGGGTGCTAGAGAATCAAAGTCAGATCTTTATCAAGCACTCTTACCCACTGAGCTATTACTCCAGTCCCTTCGCCTTACTTTCATGAGCCAGGGTCTCTCATTGAACCTAGAGCTCAAAAATAGCAAGATTCTTATATGACAGGTCCCAAAAGGGACACTTCAACTTCTGTCTCTTATTACTGGGATTACAGATATGTGCCACCATGTCTAGCTTTTGACGAGAGTACTAATCTCTGAATTCTTTTTATCCACCATTATTTTCAAACTCATAAATATTTATTATTATGCACATATAGCTAATTCTTTTTTATTGATGATAAATATGCCATAGTTTGTCCACTCCTTTACCTGTTAATGAACATTTTAGTTATTTCCTTTTAGGGCTAGTACAAATATTGCTGCTGTGAATGTTTGTCAACAGGCTTTTGTATTGACATATGCTTTTATTTCTCTTGAGTAAATAGCTATGAGCAGAATAGATAGATGCCATGTGAACATGTTTTTACATCTTTAAGAAACCAGGTATGACACCACACGCCTGTAATTCCCGTGCTTGGGAAATGGGACAGCAGTGTCAGGAATGCAGGCTCATTCTAAGCTACATAGTGAGGTCGATGTCAGCTTGGGCTATGTGGGATCCCATATCAACTTTTACAAATAAAAGTCTAATTGGATTTTGATTGTGTTTGCTTTGAATCACTAGATTTATTTTTTGAGAAAACTAACATCTTAATGACACAGAGTCTTCTGCTCCATAAAGATGGCATCTCTCTGAACTTATCTCTTCATTTTTCTCTCAGCAATAATTTTTAACCTTGGGTGTATATATCTTGACCTCTTGCTTTAATTAGGGTTTTACTGCTGTGAACAGACACTATGACCAAGGTAACTCTTATGAGGACAACATTTAATTGAGGCAGGCTTACAGGTTCAGAGGTTCAGTCCATTATCAAGGTGAGAGCATGGCAGCATCCAGACAGGCGTGGTGCAGGAGGAGCTGAGAGTTCTATATCTTCATCTACAGGCTGGTAGGAGACGACCAACTCCCACGTGATCAAGAGGAGGATCTAAAAGGCCACACCCACAGTGACACACTTCCTCTAACAAGGTCACACCTCCAAATAGGGCCACTTCCTGGGCCAAGCATATTCAAGCTACCACACCTCTTCATCTCTAAAATGCTTTTATCACAAGTGTCAATTTAACTTGTTAATTACTGTGATGTGTTTAATCTTTATATTACATGTAATCCTACATCTTTGCTAATGTCATTAAGTGTAGTATATTCTATATGGATTTCATTAGATGTTTTACAAAGACAGCCAAAGTATCTTCAGATACAGACAATTATATTTGTTATTTTCCAATATATATGTTCTTTTTTATTTCTTCTCCTTGTTTTGCCTTTATCAGAGTTTGAGTCCACTGATGACTAGAATCAATGACAGTAGACACCCTCACTTCACTCCTCATCCTAAAGAAAACAGTAATCTCTGGGTTTTCATGAAAACCCCTGAGAGTTATGGAAGTTCCATTTTGTTCCTAGATGCTGTGATGATATTTTATGAGGAATGCATTTTGTGTTTCATTAAATATTTCCTACTCATCAAATTGAAATAACTCTATGGATTTTCTTTCGGAGGCCATTAATATTGTAAACTCATTGTTATTTCAAATATTAAACCAACATTAAATTCCTGAGGTAAAACATATACATTCAGGTTTGAGTGTCCTTTTATGTTGAACTCACATTACAATAATAATAATAATATTTTTTACATTTATTTTCATGAGGGATATTAGTGTACAGGTTTAGTTTCTTGCAATGTTACAATCAAGTTTAGATATTGTGTTAGTTATTTTTCTTGTTGCTGTAACAAAATGCCTGGCAAGAAGGAGCTTAAGGGAAGAAGGGTTTATTCTGGCTTACAATTTAAAGAGATACAGTCTGTCCCTAGTGGGGAAAGCATGACAGTTGAAGTGAGAGGCAGCTGCCAACATTGTATTGGCAGTCAGGAAGCAGAAGGGGAGCTAATCTATAAACACCAAGGCCCACCCCCAGCAACACTCAGCAAGACTCTTATTTCCTAACAGCTCCAGAGCCTCCCCAAACAGCCCACAAGCCAAGACTACAAACGTACAAGCCCATGGGGAACAGTTCACATGAAGCTATGACGGTTATCAAGATAATATGAAGCTAGAGCTGGAGAGGTGGCTCAGCTGTTAATTTAAGATCACTAGCTATTCTTAAAGAGAACCCAGGATCAATTCCTAGCTTCTGTAACTCCAGTTTCAAGAGATCTAGTGCTCTCTTTCTGGTCTCTATGGGCACGAGGCACACATATGATACACAGACATCCATACAGGCAAAACACATGAAATAAAATACATAATAGTCTTAAATGATATTATGATGCTTATACGATAATTTATTTAGCATTCTCTTCACTTTAATTTTCTGGAAAGTTTATATAAGTTTAGTATTGAATCTTTAAATATTTGATAGAATTTCCATTAGTGAATCATTTTGGCCTTAAGTTTTCCTTATGAAAAGTTTTTACTACCAATTTAATTTCTTTAATAAATATAAATTATTAAAGTTATCAGTTTCTTCTTCAATAAGCTTTAATAGCTTATACATTAGTTACTCGTTCCTTTACCGTGATAAAATATCTTGTCAAAAGCAACTTAAGGACAAAAAAAATTAATTTTGTCTTGGTTTCAGAGTATGATCAGAAGGAGGTGGCACAACATCTGCAGTCAGAAAACAGAAAAAAAACAAATGTTCAGCTTGCCTTCTTTTTAAAATTGTTTTCTTTATTTTGTTAATTTATTTATTTTTCTTCTCATATATATTACACCCCAACTATAGTGATGGGGTATCCCCTTCCCTATACTCCTTTCAATCTCTGCCTCCATCTCCCCTCTCTCCCAGATCCACTCTTCCTCTGTTTCCCTTCCATAAAGAAGAGGCCTTCCAGGAATAACAACCAAGTGAGTTGCAATAAGACTAGATACATACCTCATATCAAGGCTGGATGAGGCAACTCAGTAGGAAGAAAAGAGCCTCAAAAGCAAGCAAAAGAGTCAGAGGGCCCCATTCCCACTGTTCGGAGTCCCACAAAAACACCATGCTACATCACCACTATAACATATATGTGGAGGAAGCATACAGACTCTCTGATATGCTTCAGTCTCTGTGAGCCCCTGTGAGATCTTGTTAGTTGATTCTGTAGACTGTATTCTTCTAGTGTCCATGACGCCCCTGACTCCTACAATCCTCTTCCTCTTCCATGGCCAGAACCCCATCTGCTAGAACAGTATCACACATAGTGGGCAGGTCTTCCCATCTCAATCAACATCATCTATCCATTCCACCACACATACTCAGGATCTTGTCTCCTACGTGATTCTAGGTCATTCGCATTAACAATATTGATCATCCCAGTTTGTATCTTTCCAAATATATGTTCAATTCATTTAATTTGTATTTCTCATTGGATACCTGATCAAAAGATATCTTTATTACATTTTAAAATATTGATGAATCTTGTGATATACTCTTTCTCATTCCTGATATTAGTAATTGTGTGTTCTCAGTTTCCTGATTGTCTGGTTAGAATTTAATCATTTTTTAAAAGTTCTTTCTTAAACTTGAACACCATCAACATTTCCACTAGATAAACAGAAATCTTTGATTGGTTGGAGCTTCCGTCAAACTAAACACTCTGATTTTTCATGCCTATGCTTTCCCATCCTTTCCTTGCAAGACTTCTGCAAAGGTAGGTACAATGAATTATAAGGATTTTTGTTTTGTTTATTTATTTTTTATTTTTTATTTTTATTAATCATTCCATTCGTTTACATCTCATATGATATCCCACTTCCCAGTTAACCCTTCACAACCCCCCCATCCCACATCCACCTTCTCTCCCTCCCCTTTGCCTCCAATCACCAGACACTATATTAAACCTACACTAGCAAACCCTTCATAAACTCCTTAATTAATGGTCTTCTATTACATAGCATTACTTTTCAGTATAGGGCTGATCAAAAAAAAAAAAAAAAAAAAACCTGTTACTGTCAACATCACCTTTCCATCCTGCTTGACCAAGTCCACAAGAAGTGGTTGGTATATGAAAATACAAAACACTTCTCAGAGTTACAGCCACAGAAAAGCAGAAAAGTCAGTTCCAGGAGAATAAAAACTGAAGAAGAACCCATAATATCATTTGGTTACAATTTTGTGACATGTTGTTGCATAGGACTACAGCTTATTAAGAAAGAAATAGCAGGCATAAAATGGTTTTAAATCTTATTTTAATTTATGAGTCTTATTGTTTTGCTTGTATGTACACCATGTACTTGCCTATTGGATCCCCTGGAATCAGGGTTATGGAAGGCTATGGGCCACCTCTGGAGACTGAACTCCAGTCCTCTGCAGTAGTCACTACTCTTAACCACTGAGTTACTTCTCAACCATAGCAGGAATTTCTTTTTTTAAAAAAAAATGGTTAATTTATACTCTTTACATTCTAATATTAGCTCCCCTATCCTCCCAGCATCCCCTCACTCAGAAATTCCCCCCATTCCTTCCTCTTCTCCTTTGAGAAGAGAAAACCTCCCCTCTAGGTATTACCCTCAGCACTGGTTACCAAGAAAAGATGGGAAAGATTAAAAGTAGGCTATAGAAGCTGATATTTATTGTGTAGACAAGAAAGGTCATCACCAAGCTTTTTAATCAAAAGTTGTGAATATCAATTGTATTTTTTTTTCTAAAAGGTTCTCTCTGGAGTAAGATGGAAGATGGGCTTGGATAGGCTATCCTGAGAGGACTATGTGGGAAGATATTGGGATGACTCAGATCTGGACCACAGAGGCACAGCCATGGGATGTGAATAGTATAAAATAAAGGAAAGAAAAGGACTTAGAGGCTCTGTCATTGGTTTTTTTGTTGCTGGCAGACTGTCACAGGGCTGCATAAACATAACCAATCAAACCTATATCGAATATATCCCTCTAATTAAATTTCTACTTACTGGACCCCCGAACCTTCATAGCCATATCAATGCCATCAGTCATGAGGGTGAGTGGAAGGGAGGATACATTAAAGTGGGCTCATGCTGCAGTTTTATCTCACTCATAAATTCTGCACAATCATTTCAGCATGAGAACGCATTGCTGGGTTTCTTCCCAGGCCAATCAACACAAAGGATTTATACTACAGAAAGGCTCTGAAAATATGAGTCAGAAGAATCATGGGAAATCCATCTGAGTAGAGCCCTACAATAGCTTTCTAACCATCCTCTCCACATCCTCTCTTTCCCCACCACCCTCTGTCCATTTTCTATGGGCATCCAAAAGAGGTATAAAGATAAAGCAAGTGAATAGTATGGTGGGAGAAAAAAAAAAAAAACAATCTATCTTTACCTCCCTGCACAGAGGCGAATATTTGGCAATCATCCAAGGTCAAGCATGCATCTGGAGGAGATTAGGAATCTGTCTAGGATATTATAAAATGCCAAGATCAAGAAGGGATACTTTGAGGCAAGATCACACATGAGTGACAGGCCCAACAAGCATCGCCGCACTATAGACTGAAGCAGCCTCATGACTGCGGACTGAACTCCAACTCCATTTTCCAAAGCCCTGCATCCCATCCTTTCTACTAAGGGTAGAGCTGTCTGGACATGGTGGACTGTGACCTTAATAGCAGGGTTCTCCAACAGCCAGTCATCACTATCAGCCCTTGGATCAGAACCATGAGCCCAAATAGTTTGTAATAGTAACAGATCAAATACACCAGACAAATAAAAGCTTAGAATGAAAGTGTTCATAGAGATTACATTTGTCTTATAATAAAAACATCTTTTCCATCTCTCTCCTTCATCCTGTGACAGGATTTCATGGATCCCAGGCCAGCCTCCTCCCACTCAATATGTAACTGAAGAGGACCTCAGACTTCTGCTCTCCTGCCTCTGCCTCCCAAGTTCTGGGATTACAGGCATGCACCTCCATGCCTGGTTTACATGATGTTAGGGATTGAACCCAGGGAATCACACAAGTGAAACTGGCAATCAAGCAAGCTGCAGACTCAGCAGCTACCTATAAAACGTTCTACAGAGAAGTCTTGAAATGACTGTAAGAAGTCATTAATTGGACCAGATGCAGAGACCCACAGCCAAGCGTTAGGTGGATCTCGGGGAACCCTGTGGAATAGGAGCAGAATTGTAGGAGTCGGAGGAGTTAAAGATAAAAACAATCCACAGAATGAACTAATGAGGCCTCATAGACACTCACAGAGACTGAAGACAGTATGGGTCTGAGCTAGGTCCTCTGCATATATGTGCATTGTAATTGTGTAGCTTGGTGTTCTTGTGAAACTCCTAACAGGAAATGGAGAAGTCTCTGACTCTTTTGTCTGCTCTTGAAACCCTTTTCTTCTTACTGGGTTGCCTCATCCAGCCTTGATATAGATGTATGTGTCTAATCTTATGGTAACTTGTTTTGCCATGTTAGGTTTATATCCCTGGGAGATCTGGTCTTCTCTGAAGGGAAATAGAAGAATGAATCTAGGGGAAAGATGAGAGGATGGCAGAGGGGAGGCTGGGAGGAATGAAAGGAGGGTGAAATTTTTTTAAAGTCACTAATCAACATGAAATTGTATGATTTTCTGGTAAGGGTAAGTATATAACCAAATTCAGAATGTTCTGATACTAGCAGGATAATTCATAATCATAATTAACCTTAGTACAAAAGTTAAATGAAAGACACTAAAACTAATTGTGTCTGTAGTTATTTGTTACTGGGTACCTAATACAGAAAGGTGTACATTATAACATCAATAATATAAAGTTGAGGTAGTAAAAATATTATTTTGTATATCATTGAATTTAAGTTGCTGTCAATTTAAGTAAGCAGTTTTAGATGTCTTGTGTAAGCCTCATATACTCACACACACATTCAAAAAATATTCTATAGTAGACACACAAAATAGCAATAAAAGGACTGGATGAAGAGCACAGGACAATCCCATCCTCAAATTAGATTTCCAAGGAAGTCAGCAGTGGAGAAAGAAGAGACAAAACAGCCATAAAACAATCAGAAAATAACTAACAAATAGCAATGCAAGTCCTTACCAGAAAATAATCACTTTAAAAAAAAATCAAGAAGTTGGAGAGAGGGTTGGTGGTTAAGAACACTCTGCTCTTCCAGAAGACAGGAGGTCAGTCCTCAGTGTTCACTAGGAGAGCTGACAACCCCTTGTAACGCCACCTCCAGGGATCCAATGCCCTCTGCTGGGCTCCACAGGTACACACACAAATAGAGATGAAGTAAGTCTTTCTTTCTTTCTTTTTTTTTTTTATTGGAAATTTTATTTACATTTCAGATGTTCTCTCCTTACCCCATTTCACCCCTCCCTCCCAGGAACTCACTATCCCTTCCCCCTCCTCCTGCCTCCACGTTGGTGTACCCCCACCCACCCTCCCCCATATCTCACCTCCCCACCCTCGAATATCCCTCCCCTACGACGCCCAGCCTTCATGGGACCAAGGATCTCTTCTCCCACTTATATATAGCTCCCTTGCATATATAGCTGGAGCCATGGGTCCCTCCCTAAGTGCTCCCAGGCTAAAAGGCACTTAGAATGTCAAACAAACAGCCAAGAAAGGATCCTCCCCTCACCATGGTGTAGTTAAACTCTGAGCACACAAGACAGAGAAAAAGTGTTGAAATCTGGGCATAAAGGCAAAGACAGGAAAATAACAACTGATTTTCAGCATAAACTTTAAAATCCAAGGGGAGTATGGAATAATTTATTTCATGCTTTAAAAAAATGGTAACCCAACTTAGATAAGGACAAGTGAACCATAGGCAGAGCCATAGTGACCTGTCCCCTGAACCTACACCCAGCTGATACCCTGTTCTGAAAGGTATCTGTACTCCCCCTGAACACCTATGCTCCGGTGCCATTCCCTTCCCCACATCCTGCCTTTTTGTGCTTATAACCTCTGTGTAAATAAGTAAATTACGATGTGATTTAAATAACTAAAAAAATTTTAAAAAAAAATGGTAACTACCACCCCAGATTACTGTCTTCAGAAAAGCTATCCTTCATATTTGAAGGAGAAAGAAAAACTTGGCATGATAAATACAAACCAAATGAATACATAACCATTAAGTCAGTATTATGGAAGGTACTTGGGAATCCTAGTTATGAAGAGAGATAAACACATCCTGGGTATCACAGGTAAAAATAAACCATTCTAGGACAATAATTGGCAATGGGGATTAGAAATGAATGTACCAACAATTGCCAAAACAGAAAAATAATAGGAAGTAATACAAAATTTTAAATAATACTTATGAATATTAATAGCCTCAATTCTCTAGCCAAAAGATGTAAACTAGCACATTAGTTTAAAAATCAGAACACATCTGTTTACTGTTCACAGGAAACACACTTCACTGGTAAAGATAAATACAACCAGAAGTGTAAGGATGTAAAAGGACATTCTAAACTGTGATGGATCTTGATTGTCAATTTGGTGGAGGATTAGAAAAGCAAGCAAGAGAAGGAATATCAATGTCTGACAAAATAGATGTTGAACCAAAATTACTCAGAAATAGAGAAGATACTCCATGTAGATGAAGCAAGCAATCAATGAGCATATGTAATATGTAATAGAGCATATTACAATAGTATGGCTCATATGTAATATGTAATAGAGCATATTACAATTCTAAATAATGTATGCAACCTTGACTCTAGCACCCCATTTCATAAAACAAACACAACCGGGTATAAAGGCATCATCTGACCTAAGCACAGTAGTATGAGACTTCAGTACTCTGCTCTCACCAAAACAGGTGATTATTCAGTCACACACACACAACCCCCCAAAATCAAGAAGCATAAGATTAAATAGCTTTGTACATTTGTGTGTGTGGTGACTCATACTAATAATCCCAGTACTTGAGGGTGGGGGTTGCAGGCATTGGGATCAGGAGTTCAAGGCTATCCTCAGCTACATTTTGGGTTCAAAGCCAGCCTGGGTAACATGAGACTCTGTATCTCAAATATAAATAAATCTCAGATATCAAATGGATTTAACCAACATCTACAGAATTCCAATCACTGCAGAATACACATTCTTGGCAATCAATAGAACTTTCATAGCACAAGCTCTTGGAAAAGCAAGAATAGGACCAACCCAAAATAGGAGATAGAAAAATAAAATAAAGTCAGGATAAAAACTAACGAAATGACAAAGGAGCAATATGATGAATTGATGAAGGAACACTTTGATTCTTTGAATAAAAAGATTGACAAGCCCTGAGGCAAGCTAGTTTTTTTTTTTTTAAAGACATGACCTAAATTAATAAAATTAAAGGGAAAAAAAGACATTATCACAAGTACCAATGAAAATTGGGGAACCATTTAAGGCATATTTTTAAAACCTGTATTTCAATAAATTGGAAAACCTAGAAACCTTACCTACTGTGCTGGCTAGTTTAATGTCATCTTGACACAGGACACAGGTTAGAATCATTGGAGCAATGGGAATCTCAATTGAAAAATGCATCCATAAAATGGGGTTGTAGGCAAGCCTATAGAGCATTTTCTTAGTTATTGGTTGATGGGAGAGCCTAGCGCATTGTGGATGGTGCTATCCCTGGACTGGCAGTTCTGGGTTCTACAAGAAAACAGGCTGGGCAAACCATGAGAACTAGTCAATATGTAGCATCCCTCCATGGCCTCTGTATCAGCTCAAACAGGTTCCTGCCCTGTTTGAATTCCTGTCCTGACTTCCTTCAGTGATGGACCATAATGTAAAAGTATAAGCAAAGTAAACTCTAGGTCCCCATCACTAGTGAATGGAAGAAAAAAAACTGTGTCATATATATATATATATATGAAATGGAGTTTTGTCTCACCACAAAGAAAAATGAAATATAGCATTTGATGAATGTAATTTGTGATCACATTACATGTAATAGGCCAGACTCAAAATAATAAATGTTGCATGCGTTCCTCTCATTTTTAGATCCTAGATATGGATTTAAGTGTTATATATATTGTATATGTATATAATATATTACATATATGAGTGAATATTATATATAATATTATACAAATATATGAATGACATGAAATTGCTCATAAATAACCAAAAACTGACTAGTGGGGTTGCTTGGAATTAAAAAGCAGAAGAGAGACTAGGAGAAGAAAGGAGACCAGCAAGGTAGAGGGGGAAAAAAAAAAGAAATGAATGTGATTAAAGTGTATGACTGAGTTTATGAAATTATCTTTCTGTTGTTGTTTGTTTTTATTAATCAGTTTATTCATTTACAGTTCAGATGAACCATTCACAGTTTTCCCTCCACCAACCCCCATCCCATCTCCCCATCACCCTCTATGAGGGTGCTCCTCCACTCACTCACCCACTCCTGTCTCACCCCTCTAGCATTCCCCTACACTGGGACATCAAGCCTCCCTTTCCTCCCATTGATGTCAGATAAGACATCTACTACACATATATCTGAAGTCCTGGCTCCCTCCATGAAATTATCTTTATGAAACCTAGTACTATGTATAATAAATATACACCATCAAAAATAAATAGAAACATAATGGTTCAATTATGGAAAACAAAGACTTAGGATTTTCCCTACTGTCATTCCTCAACATACAAGCATCAAATTAGTGTGTCTTTGTAGTCTCTTACGTTAGAAGGTTAATTTTTTTAAATTGCTGTTTGAGCTGTTGGATTTTGGCTTAGAATTAGAAAAAAATTTCCAACAATTTCTGAATTGCCTTTAAGCATACTCATGCCACTTTGCATTATAAATTTATGTGAAGTGGTGTTCTCAGCATATTACAAAATCAAAATATCAATCACTAGAAAAATGTTGACAATTTCGTATGTCCTCCAGTATCAAATTCTCAGCCAAGATTTAATCCTTCCCATAAAATAAACAACCACATCAATCTCATTAATATACAAATTTGTTTTCACCTTTAATAAATACTAAAATTTATGTATACCGAAATTGTTTTAAAACAAATTCTTTTTTCTTTTTGTGGAAAGAGCTTTTTATTGCAGTGTTACTAGGGCACAAAAGATATAATGATTTATTGCAAATTCCTTCAGAGGCAGTCTCCATATATGCAGACCATTCCCTGGGTTCTCTTCCTCCTGCCTTTTCTATATATATCAGGATTCTTGTGGTCTTAGGTCCCTCTCCATCTCTTATAGCTTAAAACAAATTTTGTTATGATATTTTATCAGTAAATATTTGATTTATCCACCTATTGAATGTGTTTTTATATCTTGGGTTGTGTAAGTATTTTAGACAACTGGTAACATATGGCAAGACCCTACTTCTAAAAAACACCACACACTTTGGTTTTAGGACACAGAGAAATCAAGCTAGAGTTGAACTGAAAGCTTCCTCCCCTCTGGCTAGCATCCATAGTTCTGGACTGTGCTGTCCAGGCTGCTATGGGGAAGGCTATCAATAGGCTCACCCACAGTGGACTCAGGATAATGCCATACCAGCCTGCCAAGAAAGATGTGACCACTCGTATAACACTGGCAGGACTGTTGTGGGAGCAACCAACTATTTTTCTGCTTGGAGCTGAGGCTTACTCCATAGGAGAGACTTACACTGTAAACTTGCTCAAAGGACTATATCTGGGAGCTTATAGGCCCTAGTGGGAAATACAGTCAGTTTTGTTAAGTAGGCATGATGTCAAAGAGCCTTCTAAATATCTATGTATATGCCCATAGAAATGCATTGCTGTCAGCCTTAGTCATATTTATTATGCAGTGGGCAGCAGTTAATACAGAGACTCACAGCTAGCCAAAATTCTAAAAATTCTGAACAAGTGTCTATCAACTGCTTAGCTGTCTATTAACTGATTTAAATGAGATCTTTATCTCAACCCCCCACTCTCAAGGCCCAGGGAACATCAAGGAAGAAATGGCAGAAATAAGATTCAAAAGACAGGGAGGAGGTTTATGAAATGCTGCTTACTGTATATCACACGGCCGCTGCAATCATGAACACACAGCAGCTATGCTTACTTGTACAAGACCTGAACCACACTGGCCCTTCACTATTCTATTAAGGACAAGGGGAGGCTCTTTATGAGATCTATCTACGCTACTTGAGAAATTATTGGCAATTAATGTGTGTCCAGAGGAAGAGAATTCATCTTCCTTACTGGTGTAGCAACTAAGTTGCCTCAACTCCAGTAAACAATCCCTCACTCATGCTCATACAGGGAGCCCTAATTAAGGACTAGATGGAAGTGAGAGGCTCAACACAGCAGGGGCAAGGGAGAGCAATAGAGAGGTGAGCCACAATATACTATATTAAAATATATTATATGCATATGAAACTAAAAACAGTGTACATGGACAAAATCAACAAAAATAGTTTTTAAAATTTAAAGTAAAATAATATCTTGGGCAAAATAGGTCTTTGAGTGGAACAGCTTAAGAAGCCTCACTCTAAGAATGTTATTTTAGATTTAAGGACACGAGGCCTTACAGTTAAACACTGAAGAGGCTGAAAAATAACTCTGCAGAGGATAGAACAACAGTGCAAAGATGCGAATGCACACATAGGTTGGGCAATACAGGAATATAAAAGGGAATTATTCGATTGACTTACACAATGGGAAGCTGGGTAGTTAGCAATGGCTATCTGCATGCTGCTGTATCAGAGAACTCAGCGCTGAGAGTCTCTTTCCTTGTCAGGAAACTGGAAGCTTCAGCACAGAGGGAACCAATGAAGCCGCCCCATGCAAAGTTGAGTGTTCCCCGCAGTCACAGTGTGAGCCTGCTTTGAAAGATGGAATAAGCGGGAGTCTAATGGGCATGGATCATGGCAGCAGCAATAGACATTTGTTCAGAAAGAAGTGAGCGTGCACACACTGCCTAGTGTTCTCTCTTCCACTTTTATTCCATGTGGCTCCCGGTCTATTGGTTGGTTTGGCCCACATTCAAGGCATATCCTAACCCTCAGTTGGTCTCCTTCATGTCAATCCTTTCTAGTAATATCTTCAAAGATACACTCAGAAATGTGTTTTACCAATCCACTAGGAATATATGGATCCAGAAAGTTGACAGGCCTGATGATGTGTACATCACACAAAATAGATTGAAGTAAAATAAAATGTAGCATGGGACAAAGAAGATGATTATCCAGTGAAAGGGGCCACTTTTCAATACTTCACTCTCAACAGTGCTTAGAACATCCAAACAAGAGTACTGAGCAAGTTTGAGCAACTCTGTAGCCTAAGCTGATCTGAGTGACAAATCCAACAGCCACAGAGGGCACATTATTTTCAAGAACTCACAAAACATCACCCAGAATAGAATTTGGTATCTATAAAACAAATTCATGAATTAAAGAGAGTTGGAACTATATTGATCATGTTTCCTCTCCACAATAATATGGAACTAGGAAGTAAAAGCGGTGGTAAAATTGGAAAACTCACAGATGTGAGAAAATCAAAAACTACACTTGATTTTAAAACACATAGCAAAATATTTTTAAACTGTGGTACTGGCTACTTCCATTAAAGTAGACACAAAGACTTTGGAACAGAAAGAAAGTCCAGATATAAATTCACAATTTTGTTAACTCTGATCTCTGGCAAGTATGCCAACCAACCAAGAGCATCATGCAATGAAGGAAAAACAGTTTCTCCAATCAATGGTGTTGCGGAAAATGGATATTCTCATCAGAAGACAAATTGAACCCTTATTTCACATCATATATGAGAATCAACTCAAAACAGATTAAAGACCTACAAGTGAATCTTACACTACGAGAAGACAAGTTTCCCAATATTGGTTTAGGCAATAATTTTTATATGAGTCCCAAAGCACAAGCAGAAATAGACAAGCAAGATTGTATCAACCCAAAAGCCTCCGCAAAGCAAAGGAAATAACAAGATAAACACACAATCTTGGGGATGGAGGAAATATTTCTGAGCCATACATATAACATAGGGTTAGTGCCCATATTAATTGGGTAATACAAACAACTAACAAAACAGATAACTACTATAAAATGGCACACATTATATTATTATTATTATTATTATTCTATAAAATAGGCTCACATTTCTCAAAATGGACATGCAAACATCTAAGTGGATACAAGACTGTGTTCGGCACCATTAGTCACCAGAGAATTGCAAACCATACCACAGAGACATGTCAGACTGGTGAAGATGGCTGTTATTGGAAAGATAACATCTTGGTATAAGGAGAAAGGGAAAGCCTTGTATATGTTGTGCTTAGTACAGCTGCTATGAGATCTCCAAAAACTTAAGATCTAGCAATCTAATTTGTGGGTATATATTCAAAGGAAAGAGATCAGCATTCCTAGAGGACATCTCCACATTCATGTTCATTGCAACATTATTTAGACTGGTCAAGATATGGTAACAACCTATGCTATGTGTTATTCAGATTAGTCACAATATGGTACCAACTTAGGCTATGTGTTTGTTGGTGGGTAACACCACCCACTCAGGAGCATAAAGGAGAGTGGTGCTTAAGATGTTATTGGAAAAGCATAGGCTTTTTTATGTAAGATGTGCAAGTTCTGGTAGCTATGGTTAACAGTATAGTGCTATATATAAGTCTGCTGTGATATAGATATGTGACATAGAGTGACATAGGTCAGACCAGTCCCAAACTTTTAATCTTCCAGCTTCAGCCTCTGGAATACTAGGATTTGGGGTAGATACTTTCATTCCTGGCTTACTTCTCTATTTTCCAGAGTTGTTTTGAAGACAGAATGAGGTTAAGAGGAAGCACTGTATAACATAAAAGTTTAGACACTCGTTACTAATATGCTTCTTTCTCCTCTTTGAACCTGAAAATGCCCATAAGCCACGGCCCAGAGGTTCTTATGTATGCATTCACCTTGTTTTCATAGCACCCTTTTTATAAATCTAGACAGGTTCCTTGTCTCTGGCCAAGAGCTAGGTGAGGCTCGGTTTGCTTAGCACAGGCCCTGGCACACAGTAGGTAACACAACAAATGTTTTCTACTGAATAGACCTGAGGGCTACAGATGAGGAAGATGATGTCTGAAACAGCAGAATGACTAAGACAGACATTTCTTTCTCAAATAAGTTTCAATTTTTCTTGCTTTCATTTCCTGTTCTGATAAGATATAATGACAAAAGCAACAAGCCAGAAAGGGTTTATTTTAGCTCATGATTCCAGGTGACTGTCCATCATGCTGGACAAGTCAAGGCATCAGGAGCTTGAAGTAGCCATTACTTCAAAACCCAGAGGAAAGGTTCACTGAGTGCATGCATGCTGGTGTTCATCCGGCATTCTCTACTTTCCAGTCTAGGATTCGCTGCCTAAGGAATGGTGCCACCCACAGTGGGCAGGTTTTTTTCACCTCAGTTAATAAAATCAAGATAGTCAACACATGTCCAGAGGTTCATTTCCAAGTGATTCTAACTTCTGTTGACAGTTAACTCAAACTATTACAGATAGATGTTGTTAACACCCTTCATCCTTCTACTAACACATTTAAAAACACAGTAACAACAGCAATGATATTTAGCTTTTTTGTTGTGTCAAAATGCTAGAAAAAAGTGAATTTGTAACAAGGAAATGTATTTTGGCACATAGCTTCAGCCTATGATTGTCTGGCTCAGTTGCTTTTGCATCTGTGTGGAGGCAGCACGTAATGACAGAAGCACTTGATGGCAAGGTTTGTTTGCCTTATGGTGGACAAGGGACGGGTATGGGAGAGGGAGGAAAAGAGGGAGGGCAAATAGCATGCTGGAATCTCAACTTACTCTTTAAGGGTATGTCCCCAGTGACCCAGCTTTTTCCTCATCTAAGTTCCTGCCACCTTCCCATGGCTCTAAGCCTTCAACATATGAATTTGAGGAAACATTTAAGAAACAATGACAAGACATAAATTGTTCTGCAACTCTCAGTGAGTCAGGACTTTTTTCTCTGAAAATTTCTTTCCTGGAAGTGGCCAGGGAAGTTGAAGTTGACGTTCTTTTTGACTTTCAAGTCACCAATTCATGCTCCAGCATAATTAACTGTGGTGACCTCTTGGCTCTTTGCAGACCGCTGAGTGGGCTGTGCCTCAGGTTGGACTATACAGGTAGCCGTTATCCTCAGAAGTGAGGAAAAATGGGAGCTAGAGAAAGGATTAAATATTCTGAGTCTTGCTGCTTGGCCTCTGGATTTGGAGTGAGGTAGGGTGGAGAGAAAGAGCCACTCCCCACTTTGCTGAACCCAGATGGTGAGTCCGTGAGAAACACTTAATTGACCACAGAGAGGACATATAACTTTGGCAGAAGATGCAAGTTAATCAGAAGCAGCCCCAACCTCCTCCCTTCTCCTTGCTGTAAATTCAGCTTGATGGATACAAAAAATTCTAGCACTCCCAGGGCTCCTAGAACCACCAGCCATGATGCCAGCCTCAATTACAGGATGTTCAGAAGCAACCCAGAATTTTTCATTTGGGAGATAAGAAATTCCAGCCTAGCATGGCCAGGCCCCTCTAGGAACTGCTACCTAGATAAGTTTTCTTTACTTCCAGCTAGAAACCATTCTTCCTTCATGTCAACAGCCTTCATGCAGGGGGTGTCAAAAAAAATGGCAGGGAGGAAGGTGGGAAGATGGTTCAGTTGGTTACAAGCTTACCCTGAAAGCATAAGGACTTGAGTTCAAGTTCCCAGAACCCACATAAAAAGCCAGGAGTGGTGACACACATCAGTATCCCTGGCACTGAGGAAATGGAGACAGCAGATCCTTAGTCAGCCAGCCTGCCAATTAATGTACTTCCGATTCAGTAAAAGATCCTGTCTTGGTAAATAAGGAGATAAGGGGGACAATTATAAAGACCTTGATTTCTGGCCTCCACACACATATGCACATGCATACACACACACACACACACACACACACTACATGAAAAAAACAAGAGTGGCTAGAGACAACCCAGCCTTGGAGATATAAACAAATTAAAGCATCATTGAAATAATGTAGGTCTCTTCATTCTATGGAGCATCACTGTCATATAATACATACGTGACCTCAGGAAAACCAAACACTATGAGTTTGCCTCCCTGACAGAGTGCTACACACGAATGAATGAAACGTCAGGAGCTCCCTTGAGGATGGTGGTCCTTTCTCTCCCAAGATGATGAGGCAACTAAGACCAAATATAAGAATCCATGTTCCAAGCTCTTCTCTCTCTCAAGCTGTTGTTCCATGGAGAGGTTTTCCCTGAGCTTGTTTACTCTTTGGCTACTGACTGCTCTAGACTGCACCAATTCTACTAGTCTTGCTAGCCCTATGTTTTTACTGTATAGTCCTTAAGATCCATTCTTCACTCACTGCTGGCATAAACCAATTGCTTGAATTTGTCATTAATTCATCTTCAAAACATATAACAGAAAGACAACATGACCACTCATAACACGGTGACGTATGAAGATTAGCCAGGATGGTTGCTAGCAAGGACATTGAAGCCATGGTAGATTTTGTAACACCAGGTGAGCTTCTGAAACACTTGATACGTAAACTTTCAGCTTTAACAGAGAACTATATTTGAATACACTGTTCTGTGAGACTCAACAGCTGACAGGTGTTTTTAGAACCCACTGCCCTTGAGACTCAATAATGATTTTACTCTTCTAACAGCTATAGGTAGAAAGGAATGGATTTAGGGGCCTCTCCCTCCCATCTCTCATAATATTCTGGCTTCCCAATACAAAAAGCAAACAATTTGAGTCCGTTCTGTTAGCATTTCTTAACCATGTTTACTCATTAATGAGACAGGTATTTGAAGGCTGGACCAGTAGGAATGGGGTGAGAAGAAAATACCCCATTTTTTTCTCTTTGGCTAAGCCACTAACTTCCATGTTTCTTTTATATTAAAATATCATCACATCTCGCAAGTGGGACATGAAATTTCTCAGCATTCTCCGGAGGCAGTCACTCAGGTAAGACTTACTGGACCTTCTGTGACAACGGTGAGAACTTGGCTGTGATGGGGACTGCATCAGAGTCAATCCGATGTTGGAGTCCCTGGAGTGAGGTTCTGTCCAGTCCCAACTTCACATGCTGTGAGCTATGGGAGGCTTCTCTGTCCACCATTAGGTGTCCACTACTTCCTTAACTGGAACAACCAGGGGACAGAGAGGAGCCTGGTCACTCTAAAAAATGTGAGAAATGTACACAGCCACTAGGTGTCAGCATACAGAAAGACAGCAGGCTCTAAAAAAAAAAACCGCAAAGGGCTTGCAAGTTTTTTGGCTTCAGGTATGATCAGGTTCAGCCCCAGAAGAAAGCTGCCAGTTTCTCTGGTCCCCACACAGTTACTGAACTGTGTTTGATAGTCCTTTGAAGCTCTACTCCAAAAGGTCCCTTGGGACGCTTTCCCTGATGACATCCTCTCCCACATTTCTCAGACAAGTTTGGTCAGTCATCACTCTCCTGCTCTCTGCATCCGAATCTTGACCATGACAATTAAGACTCCCAGAGAATGGGCACACCCTCTTAGTCTCCCTGTAAGGTCCTTGAAAACAGATACAAGCTTCCTTCACCTCAGTGTTTCGATTTTCAACACAGGACTGAACTATGCTTGCTATTCTGTGCTTTGGTTGATGTCATGGGTGTATTTGATAAACGGAAAGTTACCCTTTCTTCAGGCTGTGTGTCTATGTATGTGTGTGTGCATGTAGACACCAGAGATCAATGCTGGGCGTCTTCCTTCATCCCAGTTCATTTTACTTTTTGAGACATGGTCTCTCAGTGAACCTGGGGTTCACCATTTGGGCTAGACTGGCTGTCAAATGAATTCTCAATATTTAACACACACACATACACACAGTTAAAGACTGCGTTTACATGAGTTCTGGGATCTGAACTCAGATCCTACACTTTACCTACTGAACTATCTTCCTATTTTTACGGGGTTTTTTTGTTGGTTGGTTGGTTGGTTGGTTGGTTGGTTGGTTGTTGGTTGGTTTGCTTTGTTTGTTTGTAACTCAATGTCAAGAGTTATCCCTCACATCTTTTTGTACTTTGATCATCAAGCATTGCTTTGATGGGGTTTTAAGCCCCATAAATATGTAAATCAAATGAAAGCAGAAGTACTTAAACTAAATGAATGAAGGTGCATAGAACAGGGGGTGGGTGTCTCTAAATAGTTTTCAAAAGCAGTAACTTGGTTATTATGTCAGTTCATCTTTTTATCTCCAGTTCCCCAAAAAAGCTGAATGCCTGCGAAAGACTGCATTTCTAGGGATATGAGTGGTGTACCCATCATTGGGCAAGTTTGGGCTCAGTAGGCACCCAGGAGACATTTGAGCCCTTTGGATAAAACTGAATTAAAATAATAGACTTTGAAAATAAACAGCATCTTAGAAATTGATAAGAAGTGGCCTTTCTGGTTTTTCCACCAGAGAGACCCTGGAAGAGCAGGTGGCTGGCCTGAGAATTGTCTCTGTCCTGAGGGACTCCAGAGTTAAGTCAATGTGGTCTCTGGGTAGGAGGGAGATGAGGATGACCAAGTGGTCAAGACTTCAGAACTGGATGACTCAGTGCATGAGATAGTTCCAGTCAGTCTGGAGCCCCACTCCATCCCCTTAACATACAGCAATGCATGGCCTGAAAGGGCAGTAAGCCATGGCCACATTGAAGAATCCCTGAAATGTCATTGTGTTCAGTGAGACTAACAGAAGGAGGATGCCTTCCTCCAGCACAGTGGTTCTCAACCCTGAAAGGACTGTGACCCTTTCATAGGGGTCATCTAAGACCACTGCAAATCGCAGATCTTTACATTAGGATTCATAACAGTAGCAAAATTACAGCTATGAAGTAGAGACAAAAATAATTATCTGGTTGGGAGTCACTACACATGAGGAACTGTATTAAAGGGTCGCAGCATTAGGAAGGTTGAGAGCCACTGTTAGCACTTCTGACAGCTCACACAGCTCCCTGGCATCTAGCCTCTGTCTTTCCCTCACTATAAACAGATGCTCAGGTGTCTCGATGTCCTTAAAAACTTCCCCACTCAACACAGCTGCTCCTTAAACCTCCACCCTCCTTCACAGTCAAACCCCTCCACCCCCAGAGAGCCATATATGTCTTGCCCCCACAGTCCTTCTCTGCCCCTCTGTTCTTTGTAGTGTGGCTCAGGGCTCAAATGGGCCTTCAACTCTGCTCCTGACTGGTTCCAACAGACTCTTACAGCCCACAGACACTGTCAGCCTCTTGCTTGAAACTCTTTGTCTTGATTTTTCATGACAACCCCACTGGTGTGATTGACTCTTCCTTCTTCGGCAGGTTCTTCTTGGCTCCTTTGGTTGGCTCTCGTGGAAAACCTCCATCTCTTCATCTCTCCTCGTCTGCTGACCCTGCATCGTCTACTCTTCTGTGCAGTCCTAACCTTCATGTTCTCATTAACAGCCCTGGGTCCTTCCACTTATCTCCTGTAGCCAACCCTTAGCAAAATCATATCCGACTGAACCCCTCAAAGGACCCAAGTCCACTCCTGTCCTCCCGCCACGCTCTGGATTGTCTCTCATCCTTTTATATCTCTGTCACGCATTACCACTGTGAACTGTTGATCCAAATGCTAAAGGTTCATCATGCATGGTGCCACGGATCTGGAATCTAAGCTATGCCACTTCATTCCTCCAGTTTGAAATCTTCTGTGCTATCTGCTGCCTAAGAGTAAGTACATCCAAGCTCATTACAAAGGTTCATACTCCAGGCTCTCCTTCAACAGGGCCCAGCATTGCCTGGCCCTCTTCTGTTTCTCTAGCACATATTACTTTGTGCCTTAATCCAAAGTCAGTTTTAGGAAAAGCTTTAAATTAAGAGCTGGGAATATGGCTCAATCAGTGTTATGCTAACAAGCTACACAGGGTCTCCATACACATAAGCACATCTGCCCATACCTGTGTACACAAGCACCTAAACACACATAAACATACACACATGGATGTACGTATTTGAGTGTACACACACACACACACAGACACACACACACACACATCATTTTAAGGTTCTACTATAATCGCTCTCATAATTCTCTTTCTCTGAATTCAGCCTCCTTTTTTTTAGCCTGATAACTCTATGCATGCTTCTAAACTAAGTTCTTCCCACCAGGGAGCTTTTTCTGACCCTTTCTGATCTGGCCAAGTGTCTCTCACAAGTTTTAAATAGCCACCCGTGCATGCTCGCACCTTGGCAGTAATGTAGCTGTGTTAAAACTACATACTTACTGATCGTCCTCATACACTAAACTCCATGGATTTAGGAAAGGGGTCTTTAAAAGTTTTCCTTGCTGCATGGATCATAGAGCTCAGAAGGGGTGAGTGTTTAAGAATGCTGTAGAGAGCCCATACCTCCAGCAGCACTGCTATGATTTCCTGCTGAATTAGCACAGTGCTGTGTGGGATTTTTATCTTTGATAACCACTGCTCTTTGGAGTACTAAGTGATACTCCCAGCATAGCTGTCCCTTGTGTCCATAACTTGGGAAATAACACAGCCACTGTCTCCAAAATGCTTCCCTTTAGGGTACCACCAATGCATTCTTTGATGTTGAATGCGAAGGCCAGGGCTTTGCTAACGCTTTAATACAATTCCAGAGAAAGAGGCCAGCCCCTATCTTTTTAGCAGAAAGGAAGGCTCAGTAGGCTACTTAACATCCCCGCCCAGAGCCACGTCCAGTGTCTAAGCTTCAGACCTACCCTTTATATCTAACTAAGAAAATAGTTTTGTCCATTGTCTAGTCTGGGACTAAAATGTCTATCTGGAACATCTCCCCCTCTTCTCCCTCCAGGGTCATAAGATAATGCTCTGCCCCTACATAAATCATCCTTAAATGCACTGCTGCTTTCTGAAAAGCTGCTCCCGGGAGGTGATGCTCTGACATCGGCATAGCTCTGCTCTGCTTTCTCTAATTTTTCTACATGGGGAGAGGTTTGGTGACTAACAGAGAATCTCTGGAGGTCAACTTCCTCATTTGACTAGTGAGAAACATATGGGCTAAAATAACTCATCTAATTTGAGTGATATTAGCAACATTTACTGTGTGCTCACTGTATGCACTTTCTATGCATTACTATAGCTAATCTTTGCAATAGCCCTATGGAGGTGCATTAATATTTCCCCAAGTTCAGCGGATTCAAAGTGATGTTATGTGCTTAATAATGTTTTGGAATATTCATGATGGAATGAACTCAGGTGTCCAAAGTCACACAATCTACTGAGAGTAAACAAGGATTCCAACTACAGGACTTGACTCCAGACCTGTATGATGTCAGGGCTGTGTGATGTCAGAGCTGTGTGATGTCAAAGATGTGTGATGTCAGGGCTGTGTGACATCAGGGCTGTGTGATGTCAGAGCTGTGTATGTCAAAGATGTGATGTCAGGGCTATGTGATGTCAGGCTGTGACATCAGGGCTGTGTGATGTCAGGGCTGTGTGATGTAATCACACTATAGTGATTATAGTAGCCCTGCCACTCTATAAGCCTTCTTACCTTTCAATTGCCTAAAATTATATTTTGGGTTTATTTCTGATAGCTTGAGATGGTTATGTGCTTAGCCATTTATTTAACAATATATTTTGCAAGTGAAAGCCCATTTTAAACTTTAAGGATGTTTATGTAATTCAACTGTGAATATGGGTTTCCACGTACTGATGTTCTTAGAACAAGACTTACCTGGGTTGAAAAGTGAGCAGTCCAGAGATAGCAAACACCATTTGGAATCAAGTGGAAAATTCCCCCATGGCTGCAGAGTTCAGTTAAAAAGGGGCCGATTAAGGAAAGGGGGAAAATAAACTGTTTGCTTAAACCAAACAGTTGCCATTTGCGAACAGAAGCCAAACACCTGTTGCTTGGGAAAGGAAAATTTCAAACCTGGCATTGTAGGGTTATTATTGATAAGAACTGGCCATGAAGAACTTCCAAAATTGGCATTTGGGGCCCAAAGTTTATCTTCCTCTTTGTTTACTGTCTTTATCTATATATGTGCCTTAGTGGAGCACATAGCTTGTGACTCCAGCACAGAACTCATTCGCTTCTTCATTCCTGGACAGCACTCTGACTCATGAGTGGCTTTTTTAAACAGTGAGCCAGACAGAGGAGCTCATCTGGTTCACCCATTCCTGTGATCTGGTCAAGGGGTCTTCCTCTATTTGTGGTACAAAGAGGTTTACTTAGCAAACAGATTTTTTGCAAAAATGTCCAGCTTCATACTGAGTACTATTGCCCAGTTAAATCTGCTTTCTTAAAGGGCCACACTGACTGTACCCTCATGATAACTAGGTAGGGTCATGGGCATGTAGCTTCCTGCCTGGAAACCCATTCTCATCTGTGATGACTCTCTTACCTACATAGGCACCCCATCCCCTGATCTCTCCCAACTCTAGACTATGGTGCATTGACTCACCAGGCAAAGTTAAGAGTCTGTACTTTTTAACAAGTTTTCTAGATAAGGTGATCAGCTGTCCTTGATTGCTTAGGAATGAGAGTTTAAGTTTGAGACATTCGTAGCCAAACATTTAAGAAGCTTTGGGCAAATGGAGATGAGCTGGTCAGCCTGTCCCTGGACTGAGTAACCACAGGGATTGGCAGACTAACCCACAGGCCACGCCAGTTTACTGCCTGGTTTTGCAAGTAAAGTATTACTGGAACCTGTTCATTGCTTTACACTTGGGCTGTGGCTACTTCTGTGCTACGGTAGCAAAGTCAAGCAGTTCAACAGACACAAGACTCAAGAGACCTGTAACATAGATTGCTTTGTTCTTTACTGAGAACATTAGTAACTCCAAATAAAAACCCCACAATCCATTCCCTCCAGCACGAGCCACTGCCTTCTGCTCTAAATTCACCTTTTCTCTTTCCTCACTCAGAGTTCAAGGTCCACTTGGCTTTTGATAGCTCCAGAGAAATGCCAAGAACGTTTTCTTTCATTTACTTCTGTTTTTCTTATGCTGCTTCCTCTGCTCACAATGGCTCCTCTCCACTCCGCTTGGCTTCCTTTCCTTGGCCCAACGGAACACAATGCAGGGAGGCCTCTCTCCAGGAAGTCTTTCCTGGCTCTGTCTCCACTCTGCACCCAGTTTGAATGCCAGTGGAGCCTCCAGGTCAAATCCCCATCACTGACCTGGCCACACTCTGTGCTACGGTGGCTCATTTGCTGGTGAGTTGCCCCCACCAGGCACTGTGATCTGTGAGGTCTCTGGAGCATATCGCATCTATACTCCCATCCTCTGTGACTGCCAGCACGGAGGAAAGCCAGGATGTAGGTGCTGAGTTATGAATATGTAAAGCAAGGGTGAGAAGTGCCCTGGGATGTTGGTCTGTTCATTTCAGCTAGAAGCTTTAGCTTGAGATTCCTATCAAAGACTCATATCCCCTTGCTTCTGGAACCAGTCCCAGTTTGGGCATACTGAGGAGCTGTGAAGCTACTCTTAGCCTAGTCAGCCCTGACCAGGGGTGAGGAAGCTATGGGTAGTGTTCTAGTTCCTCCAGTGTGGAAGGAAGTGCATGGTGCATACTGAGTGGGAAAGATGGCTTTCTCGAGCAGATTTTTCTGTGTCACAGTAAGAGTTGTGGAAAAAAAATCTAGTAGCTGGGGTGGGGGGCGGTTCTTCTGAAAACAATTTTTGCTTTCTTAGAAAACTCAAGGGAAAATATGGAAATCCCCTCTTCTCTCCTGTACTTTACCCCGTCTGCCCTCGATCCATTACTGCTTGTGTGCAAACATACCAGATGTGATTTAATACTCAGAGGAAACCCAGTTACGAGCTTTTATGGATGTAACTAATATGCTGGCTGTCACTCAGCAATGGCATCTGAAGTGTACTTGAAGCCAAGCTCAGCCTCCAAATTTTGGGGTTTGTTTTTAAGAGAATTTGGTGGGGAGGCAGGAAGTTCATTTTAAACTTCTAGAAGCTTTACCTCTCGTAATGGATGATTCCACCTTAGAACTAGTAATCTTGGCTGGCCACGATGGCACACATCTGCCATCCCACCACTTGGGAGACGAAATGAAAAGAATTATGGGTTTTAGGCAGCTTGAGCCACATATCGAGCTCTAGTAAAGCCCAGACTGCACAGTGAGAGCCCGAACCACGGAGGAAAAGGAGGAGTGGGGGAGAGGGGAAGAGGAGATGGGAGTTGGGGCAGAGAAAGAAGAAGAACACAACTGTAATTCAGTTAAAGAGCTGGACCTCTAATCCCTTGATGAGCGTGGGTGGGCACAGAGAAGCTAGGGAGGCTATGTTAAGATCCACCGAGTCAGTACTTGCTCTGAAACAGGAGTTGGAGCTACTCACCACACAGGTACACCTGGTGGCACTCAAAAGCAAGACTCCCACACCAGGTGACTTTGCAGCTTGACCTCACTTGTCTGTGAAATGGTGTGACAAGAGTTGGCAAGGAGCTAATATTCAGGCTGCTGCCTGCCCTCTGAGACCTTTTTTCCAATAGCATCCAGCAGTTAAATCCACCCCTCCTCTCCATATGGCACAGAACAGGTGAATGGAAACCTTGTCTGGATAGACGAAGGTGTTCAATTCTGGCATGAAACCTCCCAGGTATCAGATTCAGAGTTAGTTTTGTTATCATCTCAAGATTTTGATCTTTCTATAAAGTGGGCACAGCAGTACTTTGCAGCTCAGAAGATCAAAGATTAAACCTACCCACGTATGGAAATGCTTTTGAAGCTCTTGGTACATATTAGATTCCTCGAGACAGCCCTTGGATAGATAACAGAGGTGGGGGGGGCCAGGTGGAATGAAAAGCTCTGCCCTACTCTAGAGGAGTATTGGTTTGCCCAAAGGTCAAAGTGCTGGGCTCAGCTTCACACCACCTTCCTCCAAGAGCCTGCCCCAAACTCAAGAGTAAACTCAGTGGCTAATGACTCTCCTGGCTCTGTTGGAAGATAGGAAGTAGGTGGTCTCTGAGGACCAGAAGATGTCTCCAGATGTAGGCCAGCTGAGGGGATTGTCCTTGAAGTTCCTCTTCAGTTGGAGGTTCTCTCCCAAACTGTAAACTCATGTAGGGTCTCATGTACCCCACCCTCCGACCCCACTTCTGATACACCACGCTGTCTTCAACCAGATCTCCAGCCATGTCTGTAAACTAGACATAGACAGACCTTCTGCCAACTAGAAAGTACTGGTGCATGTCCCACAAGAGCAAAATTCATGTCCAAAACCTAGCTCATGTCCTTCCAAATTCTACACAGGCTCCTTCTCACATGTCCTCAGTGCAAGTTAATGATACCATCCCCACCCTCTGGATGAAGCCAGAAAATCTGGAGTCATTCTAGGCTGTTCCCTTCCTTCCCTACTTCCTATCTAATTAACCATAAAGTTGTTTATTTATTAACCTGGCAAGTATTTGAGTGCTTGGTATAAGAAAAACAATACACTGTGTGCTGGATAAAAAAAGAGTGAGCAGAACATGGCCGATGTCATAGCAAAGAGACTGACACCAAAGTGTCATTCAGAAAAAGCATGGGGTGTCTAGAGAGGTCCTGGTGTACATAAAGAGGTCAAATACTGGGTAATAGTTAGAAACCCTTGATTGCAAACATCCAGAACTGAATCTGAACAAGTCAAAGCAACAGTGAATTCACTGAGACGATTCTAGAGTGGCTCATGGAAACAAGGAGGAGCTGCGGAGCTGGCCTTTGAGAAGCGTCCAGAGGGCACCATACATCAGTCGACTTCCTCCTTGCTCTTTCTCATCACATTGCTGATCTGATAAAATATCTGGCGAAAGCAGCTAAAGCGAGAAGGGGTTTGTTTCAGCTTATAGTTCCACAGTTTGTGGAAACAGCCCACCGTGTTCAGGAAGTCATGGGGCAGAGCTTACGGTGGTTGGTCACATGGTTCACAGTTAGGCAACAGTAAGGGATAGATGCCATGCTCAGCTCACTTTCTCTTCTAGTTCAGTTAAGGACCTCAGCCTCATGGGTAATCCCTCACAGGCATGCCCACTGGCTACCTGATCTAGATAATACCAATGTAGGACCATATCTGCCTTTGTCCCTCACCTCTGTGGCTTGGCTCTTTTCATTTCTACCAACAAGATTTTTCTACTTTCAGAGACTTAATTCACAACCCAGACTCATTCTGTTCCAAGGACAAGAAGATCTTCATTGTTTCCTGACAGGAAAATCTGGGGAGAGGACTTAGATTAATAGAGAAGAAAGGTAGTTTGAAACTGACCTAGCCTGGGTTGATGTATAACTCTGAAGCCAGTGAAAGTCAGTACCTACCCCTGCAGCCACATTATACATGGCTTTCCTTCCCAGGTCCTAGATGGATTTTTCTTACTTCATTCATCTGCTTACTTTGTATCCTCACTGAGGCAATTTTTATAAATAGAGAACATCTTAATTCATCATTCAGCATTTTACCTGAGTTCTCTAGAGGCACAAAACCAATAGAATGGTTATACCTGATATGGGGATTTATGAGATCGCCTTACATGACACAGTCCAGGTAGTCCAACAATGGCTGAGAACCCAAGAGCCATTCAGTCTGTGAGGCCAGATATCTCTGCAGTCCCAGTATGGCACTGAAGATCTTGATTCTTGGAGAGCCACTGTTCTTCAGTCCACATTGAAGGCTGAAGAAGTAGGAATCCAATGACAGTAGCAGTGGTAGTTAGGGCTCTCTGGAGGACAGAACTGATAGATGAGATAGATAGATAGATAGATAGATAGATAGATAGATAGATATGAAGATAGATATGGATATAAAGATAGATATGGATATGAAGATAGATATGATTATGAAGATAGATATGAAATATAGATTAGATAACATAGACATAGACATAGACATAGACATAGACATAGACATAGCTAGACTAGACATAGACATAGAAAGTGAGACTTGATTAGAGTGAGCTTACAGGCTGACGTCCAGCCAGCCTAACAATGACTGTCTACCAACGGAAAGACTAGGAGTCCAATAGCTGTTCAATCCACAAGGCTGGGTGTCTCAGCTGGTCTTCAATATACATTGGAATCCCAAGAACTAGGTTCTGATACCAGGGAAGGAATGTCTCAGCAGCAGTACAGGATCGATGAACTTGCCAGCAAGGGTGAGGACAAGCAGGCAAGAAGCAAAAGTTTCCTTCTTTCACAGCCTTATTCAGAGCTGCCAAGAGAAAGGGTGGCTCAGGTTTAGGGTGGGTCTTACCACCTCCAATGTCCAATTAAGAAAACCTCGCAGGTGTGCCCAGCCACTCCAAATGCAGTCACACTGATGACCAAGATTAGCCATCATGTAAGAAAGTATTTCCCATGTGAGTCTAACAACTGAGTTCAAATCCAGGACCCACAGCAGAAGGACTCTTGAAGTTGCCGACCCCCAAAGCATGATCCATTCACATACAATGCATACATACAATAAAAGGTGTCCGTCTGCCTGGCCCAAGTAGCGAGCCGGTAGGATCCTTCCATCGCTTATTCAGACGCTTACATAGTGGAACTGGACGGGCGACAGGAAGAGAAGGCCGACCCAAGCAGCAGAAGGCGCTATATAAGCCTGCTGGTGATGCTCCAGGATAGTTAGCTCCATACTATTAGCAAACCGCTCAAGGCATAGCCACGCATGCAAGGACTGTTTACCGATTCTGAGCTGGCCACTCTGAAGCCATGTTACATTGCAGGTGCTGTCATACACTTTAAACGTAAACAGTGCAAAAAAGGAATGTACATTCGTAAACAAAATTAGAGAAATGTGAGAATAGAATTTAAAAATTAAAAATGATTTCTATAACCAACAAAAATAAGACAAAGTCAAATACTACTAAAAGTTTAGTAAAGAGAAATAAAGGAAAATACACAAGAGTCAAAGAAAGTTAATTCAAGCATAAAAATGTGTAAAAACAGAATTAGATTAACATAAAGAGGGGGATCCAATTAAAGTATAACATGTTTTTTAAACTGTAGGATTAAGTGCCACTACAAATATTGTAAAGGGGAAATAAAAAGAAGCCCTGTCACCCCAAAAGAGAGAGAGATGAAGCATGGAGTGGCTTCTCTCTGGGTTTTCAGACATTAGAAACTGTCAGGTGGACATGGTGGCCAGGGAGCTGTGTGTTCTTGTCTTGCAATGTGCACTGGTGTTGAGCCACCCTGGACAAGTGTCAAGGAACTGCCAGAACTGTCTTCACCTTAGGAGCTTTCTTGCTTTGCAAAGCAGAGGCCTCATCTGTAGTCTGGAAAGGGTCCCCCACCCTCACAGTACTCTCTGGTTTGTATACCCCTTGTAGATACTGTTATAATTGGTGTGTGGAGTCATCCAAGTGTCCTGGGTTAGTGGGAACAAGCCCAGCACTGAGCTCTGTACAGGCAGACCAGCCTCCATGATTTCAAGACACGCTGAGCATTAAGCACCTTACTGGCAGGATGCAAAAGTCTACTGGAACTTTTGAGTTCTCACTGTCCACTGCCCTGAACAGATAAGTAGCTTTAGTAGTTGATCCACCTAATGACCTCAGGCTCAGAACCACCCAACTCAAAGTAATTCCCAGTTGGTGAGGTTTGCCCCTAACCACCGAGTGTGGGCTACCTCTCTCTGCACTCATCTCTGCCCAAGCGAGCCTCATGCTCAAAGCTCTGTTTGACTTATGCTCTCCATACCACTACACACAACACACACACACACACACACAGAGAGAGAGAGAGAGAGAGAGAGAGAGAGATCTGTCCATCTATCTCACCGCTCAGGGCTGTGGTAGGTTGACTTGAGGCTTTCTGGCTTGCGATTGATAGCTCACTGGTCTCAGGCCTCCAAAGTAGATCAGTTTTAAACAATTGATTCCCTCTTAGATGGCATCTGGCCACAGCCCTCTAAGCCAAGGGTGATGACAAAATAGAATTATTGTTCTGTGCTGATTCATTCCACAGGAAGAGTCACTGTCTCACCAAAACCCACAGCTGGAGTTGAGGCTTACAGGACTATGGGCTTGTCCTGTGGGTAGGACTACCAGTCTCTTCACCGAGGCTCCTCCTGGCTTATCTTTTGGGTGAGGCTCTGCTCCCTGCTGCCTGCAGAGCAGCCACATAGTTGGGACTAGGCTTGGCATGGTTTGCTTCTTTCTGCTGTGTTGTCTTTTCTGTTTACCCATGCTTGTCAGCCGCCCTGCCACCCTTTGGGAATTTTGGGTGCTCTTCCTGGCTCTTTTTGGAGGAGTGTCTACTCTTTCTTCCTGACTCATCCTCACCACATCACATGGAAACAGCTTTCAATACAAAATCTTACCCAGAATTTCTCTCTAGAGATTTTTGCGTATAAATTTTGTATTTGTGTACTATGTAATGTTCTGATTACATAATATATAGTGTGTTGGTTAATTTTGGTTATTGACTGCATTGAATGATACCTAGAAAATTGGTAAAGCTTATTTGTGGGTGTATTTGTTTGGAAGCATAGCATGCAGGTCGGCATATTGAGTTGATAAGACCCACTCTGAATTTGAATGGCACCATCCAGTAGATTAGGGGCCTCAACAGAACAAAATAGCAGAAGGAAGCGCCTGGGTCCTTCTTCGTTGAATACAGTTGCTGCCGCTGCCTCAGTACCCATAGACACTATACTCTTGTACTTTGGGAGGGGGAGGGAAAGAGAGGGAGGGAAGGAGGGAAAGAGGGAGGGAAGAAGAGAGAGCAGAGAGAGAGACAGAAGAAGAGAAGACAGAGACAGAGACAGATGGGCCTAGAATGGGCTTTTGAAGTCTCAAAGCTTAATCCCAGTGATTCATCTACTACAACATCTACTGCAGCAAGACCACACACTTCCAAATCTTTCCCAAACATCTTCCATCTGCTGACTAAGCATTCAAATATATAAGCCTGTGGGGCCATTTTCATTCAAACCACCACATCTAGCATTTTGTGGGGCATGTACCTTCCCCTCCCTCAAAGAAAGAATGTTAATGGACCCAATCTTATGAGAGTCTTGGGCATGTATTCACAGCTGCTGTGTTTTCCAGATGGCAACGGTCACATCATGCTTAGATGACAGAGTTCTGTAACAAGAGGAACACGTCCAACCCCTGCAAAGATGTACATACTGTCACTGTACACGTAAAGGAGGTCAAGATGAGCCTGGCAGACTGCCGTATGCCTATAATTCCAGCACTCAGGAGGCTGAGGCAGGAGGGTCATGAATTTGAGGCTATCTCAGACTACATAAGAAGTTAGAAGCCAGCCTTAGCTATATATTGAGATCCTATATCAAAAAGAATTTAAAAACATAAAATTCATGCCCTTCTAATTCCAGCCCCTCCCAAAAAGAAAGTGCTGAATGAGAATTCGAGTTATAACTATTAGTCCCAAATTTCAGAAGTGACTCCTGTTTCATAAGATGCTGAAGAAGAGCCCAAGTGAATGGCCATAATAGGTTTGCTTTCTTGGCATAATAACGTTTTGTTGTTGTTGTTTTAAGTATAAATCAAATATATAGGTATGGCTAAAGTAAGGAAAAAGTTATAATGGAAAAAGACTTCTTAATTCTATTGATACTTTGTGAGGATAACCATTTTTAACTCTTTTTAAATTTTTTTAAAAACATTTTAACCTATTCTTCTGGATAGATAATCTATTTCTATCAGTATTTCTTAGTTTACCTATTCAGAATATCCAGGGATTGGTGTGGTGGTTCAGCAGTTACAAGCTCTTATTGTTGTCTTCTTGCAGAGGACCTGAGCTCAAATCCTAGCATGCATGTCTGCACCTCACTCATAGAATAATAACCATTGGCTCCTTTCTTTCCTTGGTGAGATTTAAGTCTCGCATCTATCTTTGTTTACACACACCCTCTCTTAAAGCAAAGCTAGCATCTCAAGCTCTTCAACTAAATTCCCTAAAGAAGCAGCCATAATTGTCTTCTCGCTATGTTCAGTGCAGCCACTAGTTTTCAGTTATCCACTGCTACAGGATGGACTGCGTATCACCCCAGAATGCATATGTGGAAGGCCAAACACCCAATGTAACTAAATTTGGATTACAAGGCCTTTAAAAAGACAGTTATTGTAAGAGTGGGACAGAATCTAATCTTATGGGAGGAGGAAGAGACACCAGAGACCAAAGATATGACTATTCAAAAGAAAGGCTATGTAAGAACGTGGTCATCTTCTAGTGGGAGAGGAAGACCTGAGCAAACCAAACTTGTGAACATCTTCATCACATTTCTAGCCTCCATAGCTGTGAGAGATTATTACTGTTCATTAAGTAACCCTGCCTGTGGTGACTTGTTAAGAGGAATATGCCCATCTTTTTCTTTTTTTAATTTATTCATTTTACATCCCAATTGCTGCCCCACTTCCAGTCCCTCACTCACACAGTCCATTGCCCTCCATCCCCTTCTCCCTCTCCTCTGAGAGGATAGGGCCAGCCTCCTGGGTATCCCCTCACCCTAGCACATCAAGTCTCTGGGGGGTTCAGTGCATCCTCTCCCACTGAGGCCAGACAAGGCAGCTCAGCTAGAACATATCCCACGTACAAGTAACAGCTTTAGGGACAGCCTGTCTTTAAAGATAAAGAATATTATTTTGAATCATGAATTTTTTCCCATAATTTCTTTTGTGTCCTTCAACTGTCTCTGATTCATTTGATTTTGACCTTTTGAGCCGATTATAATATATTATAGAATAATTATAAAAAAATTAGAATTTCTTAAAATTTTTCTTTCTTCAGTTTTTCCCCCTAAAACTTATTTTCAATTTAGTTCTGTTCTTATCTCTCTTTGGTATTTAGAGAGCTTTCTGACATATCTAGAGACCCTTAGTTCTACGTGGAATAATTACTGTTAAAATTTTTTAAATTTTATTCCAGTTCTTTATCTCTATAGCTTTATATGTGTAAAAATTACATAGAATACTGGCATAAATATGTTGGTCTTCAGGTATGCAGAGATAGAGACAGAGACAGAGAGGAGGAGAGACAGAGACAGTGAGACAGAGAGGGACAGAGAGAGACAGAGGGAGGGAGAGAGAGACTGAGCCTAGAATGGGTTTTTGAAGCCTCCAAGCCCATTCCCAGTGACTCACCTATTACAACACCTACTGCAGCAAGACCTCACCTCCACATCTTTTCCAGTCTTCCATATGATGACTAAGCAGTCAAATATATGAGCCTGTGGGGACCATTCTCATTCAAATGAAGATTCTGTTTTTCTCTTTGACTTCATCTCTAAAAGATATATTGACAAAACTGATTGCATCAAACCTGTTCCCCTAAAAATGAGTGATAAAATCAGGAAAAAACTGTAGAGCAACATCCATTTTAAAATCCAGGAAAATTCACAAAAGCATAAGCAAAAAGAAGTCAGTGCTACAGAAAGTCCCTGTGATGGTTCAACGTAAACGTTTTCAACTTTCTGACTATGGAAACTTGATACTCATTCCTTAGGAAAAAAGTACTTTAAATTTTTATCTTTTATGAGATTTCAATGTGTGTTTTTGTTTTAGTGAGACAGCATGTCTTTATGCAGCCTAGGTTAGTTTTGAAATCAAGATCCTCCAGCCTCAGTCTCCTAAGTACTATGATTACAGGTATGTCCTACCATGGCTGGCTTTGGACTAGCAGTGTGCATGACAATATGCCTTGATGATGCTGGACTGTGATGGGAGCTGCAGATCTCATTCAGTCAGTCATACAATAACTGGGAGAACAATGAAATTCTTCAGGCCACTGTGTGCCTAAGCCATGATATCATGGATGTTTATATCTTTCTTTCCTAGTATTAGACACATTTTCAAATTTTGATCTTTTTAACTTATGATGAAAGTTTATCAAGATCTAACCCTTCATAACAAAGGAGCAACTGGATACAGAAAGGGTAGACTATCATGGTTATATGGGTGGGGCTTATTCTATGAATACAAAATAAGACTAACATTCAAAACCAATCAAGGTAACTGCCATGCAATATAAACTCAAAAAAAATCACAAAATCATCCAAAAGGCATAGAAAAAATTAGACAAAGGAAAATACCTATTTAGGTACAAATTCTCCACAGTCTAGATGTATAAGTGACTTTAACTTGATAAAAGAACAGTGGGGGCTGCTCCTGTGGAAACACCATCGAGGCATCCTAGAGGACCAACTGCATCCAGAGCAGAGGTAAGACACCTTGCCCACCACCCCCAGAGTTACAACTGGACTCAGGGAGGTTAAGAACAGCAGCACCCAAACCCGCCCCTCCGGAACACTACCCCCTTCCGCCCGGAATCTGTTCCCTTTGCCTGGGGCAGACCCTTAGCTGGTCTGCTCCTGTGGAAACACCGATCCTGAGACATCCTAGAGGACCAACTGCATCCAGAGCAGAGGACCCTAAGCTGGTCTGCTCCTGTGGAAACACCGATCCTGAGACATCCTAGAGGACCTACGGCATCCAGAGCAGAGGAATACCACCTCCCTTCCGCTCAGAGCTTGGTCTTTTTGCCTGGGGCAGACTCTTAGCTAATCTGCTCCCGTGGAAACACCTGATCCTGAGACAACCTAGAAGACCTACTGCATCCAGAGCAGAGGAGACCTACTGCATCCAGAGCAGAGAAGCTTAGGGTCACAGGAACACAGAGACATCTGGAATCTGAGGAGATCTGACACAAGCAAGATAACTGGAAAGACAGACTCCAGTCAGACACAGCAAGCACAGGTAACACTAGAGTCAACCAGATGGCAAAGGCAAGTGCAAGAACACAAGCAACAGAAACCAAAGTTACCTGACATCATCAGAACCCAGTTCTCCTACCACAGCAAGCCCTGGATACCACATAACACAGGAAAAACAGGATTCAGAATTAAAATCACTTCTCATGATGATGATAGAGGATTTTAAGAAGGACATAAGTAACTCCCTCAAAGAAATACAGGAGAACACAGGTAAACAGGTAGAAGCCCTTAAAGAGGAAACAAAAATCCTTTAAAGAATTGAAAGAGAACACAGGTAAAAACAGGTAAAGAAGCCCTTAAAGAGGAAACACAAAAATCCTTTAAAGAATTGTACAAGAAGAACACAACCAAAACAGGTGAAGGAATTGAACAAAACCATCCAGGATCTAAAATGGAAATAGAAACAATAAAGAAATCTCAAAGGGAGACTACTCTGGAGATTGAAAACGTAGGAAAGAGATCAGGAATCATAGACGCAAGCATCACCAACAGAATACAAGAGATAGAAGAGAGAATCTCATGCGCAGAAGATACCATGGAAAACATTGACACAACAGTCAAAGAAATGCAAAATGCAAAAAGCTCCTAACCCAGAACATCCAGGAAATCCAAGAGCACAATGAGAAGACCAAACCTAAGGATAATAGGTATAGATGAGAGTGAAGATTCCCAATCTAAAGGGCCAGTAAATATCCTCAACAAAATTATAGAGGAAATTTCCCCAACCTAAAGAACGAGATGCCTATAAACATACAAGAAGCCTACAGAACACCAAACAGACTAGACCAGAAAAGAAATACCCCCGACACATAATAATCAAAACACCAAATGCACAAAACAAAGAAAAAATACTAAAAGCAGTAAGGGAAAAAGGTCAAGTAACATATAAAGGCAGACCATAAGAATTACACCAGACTTTTCACCAGAGACTATAAAAGCCCAGAAGATCCTGGTCTGATATCATACAGACCCTAAGGGAACACAAATGCCAGCCCAGACTGCTGTACCCAGCAAAACTCTCAATCACTATAGATGGAGAAACCAAGATATTCCATGACAAAACCAAATTTGCACAATATCTTCCCACAAACCCAGCACTTCAAAGGATAATTGATGGAAAATGCCACACAAGGAAGGAAACTACAATCTAGAAAAAGCAAGGAAGTAATCTTCCAACAACCCCTCCAAAAAAAGGTAGCTACACTAAACATACATTCCACCTCTGATGACAAAAATAATAGGAAACAACAACATTTTTCCTAATATCGCTTAACAAAACCTGACTCAAACTCCAATAAAAAAGACGTAGACTATCAGACTGGATACATAAACAAGACCCAGAATTTTGCTGCATACAAGAAACGCACCTCAGTGACAAAGACAGACACTACCTCAGAGTAAAAGGCTGGAAAACAATTTTCCAAGCAAATGGTCCCAAGAAACAAGCTGGAGTAGCCATTCTAATATCAAATAAAATCGACTTTCAACCAAAAGTAATCAAAAAAGATAAGGAAGGACACTTCATACTCATCAAAGGAAAAATCTACCAAGATGAACTCTCAATTCTGAACATCTACGCTCCAAATGCAAGGCACCCACATACATAAAAGAAACTTTACTAAAGCTCAAAGCACACATCGCACCTCACACAATAATAGTGGGGGATTTTAACACCCGCTCTCTCCAATGGACAGATCATGGAAACAGAAACTAAACAAAGACACATTGAAATTAACAGAGGTTATGAACCAAATGGATTTAACAGATATCTATAGAACATTTCATCCTAAAGTAAAAGAATATACCTTTTTCTCAGCACCTCATGGTACCTTCTCCAAAATAGACCATATAATTGGTCACAAAACAGTCCTCAACAGATACAAAAAGATTGAAATAATCCCTTGCATCCTATCAGATCACCACGGATTAAGGCTGGTCTTTGATAGGACAGAACCAAGGGAAAACCCACATGCATGTGGAAACTGAACAATGCTCTACTCAATGATGACTTTGTCAAGGAAGAAATACAGAAAGAAATTAAAGACTTTTTAGAATTTAACGAAAATGAGGAAACATCAACCAGAACTTGTGGACTCCATGAAAGCAGTGCTAAGAGGAAAACTCATAGCTCTAAGTGCCTACAAAAAGAAATTGGAGAGAGCACACATTAATAACTTGACAGCACACCTGAAAGCTCTAGAACAAAAAGAAGCAAATACACCCAAGAGGAGTAGGCAGTCAGGAAATAATCAAACTCAGGGCTGAAATCAACCGAGTAGAAACAGAAAGAACTATACAGATATCAACAAAACCAGGAGTTGGTTCTTTGAGAAAATCAACAAAATAGATAAACCCTTAGCCAGATTAACCAGAGGGCACAGAGACAGTATCCAAATTAATAAAATCAGATCTGAAAAGGGAGACATAACAACAGAAACCGAGGAAATTCAAAAAATCATCAGATCCTACTACAAAGGTCTATACTCAACAAAACTGGAAAATCTGGATGAAATGGACAATTTTCTAGACAGAAACCAGGTACCAAAGTTAAATGAGGAGCAAATAAACCATCTAAATAGTTCCATAACCCCTAAAGAATAGCAGCAGTATTAAAAGTCTCCCCACCAAAAAAAGCCCAGGCCCAGATGGTTTTAATGCAGAATTCTATCAGACCTTCAAGGAAGACCTAATACCAATTCTCTTCAAACTATTCCACAAAATAGAAACAGAACGAACACTACCCAATTCGTTCTATGAAGCTACAATCACACTCATACCTAAACCTCACAAAGACCCAACAAAGAAAGAGAACTTCAGACCAATCTCTCTTATGAATATCGATGCAAAAATACTCAATAAAATTCTAGCAAACCAAATCCAAGAACACATCAAAACAATCATCATCATGATCAAGTGGCTTTATCCCAGGAATGCAGGATGGTTCAATATTCGGAAATCCATCAATGTAATCCACTATATAAACAAACTCAAAGAAAAAAACCACATGATCATCTCACTAGATGCTGAGAAAGCATTTGACAAAATTCAACATCCCTTCATGGTAAAAGTCTTGGAAAGAACAGGAATTCAAGGCCCATACCTAAACATAGTAAAAGCAATATACAGCAAACCAGTAGCCAACATCAAACTAAATGGAGAGAAACTTGAAGCATTCCCACTAAGATCAGGGACTAGACAAGGCTGCCCACTCTCTCCCTACCTATTCAATATAGTACTGGAAGTCCTAGCCAGAGCAATTAGACAACAAAAGGAAGTCAAAGGAATACAAATAGAAAGAAGAAGTCAAAATATCACTATTGCAGATGATATGATAGTATACTTAAGTGACCCCAGAACCTCCACCAGAGAACTCCTAAACCTGATAGACAACTTCAGCAAGGTGGCAGGTTATAAAATCAACTCAAACAAATCAGTAGCCTTCCTCTACATGAAAGATAAACAGGCTGAAAAAGAAATTAGGGAAATGACACCCTTCACAATAGTCACAAATAATATAAAATACCTCTGGGGTGAACCTAACCAAGCAGGTGAAAGATCTGTATGACAAGAACTTCAAGTCTCTGAAGAAAGAAATTGAAGAAGATCTCAGGAAATGGAAAGATCTCCCATGCTCATGATCGGCAGGATTAATATAGTAAAAAATGGCCATTTTACCAAAAGCAATCTACAGATTCAATGCAATCCCCATTAAAATATCAACTCAATTCTTTACAGAGCTAGAAAGAGAAATTCTCAAATTTATATGGAATAACAAAAAACCCAGGATAGCGAAAACCATTCTCAACAATAAAAGAACTTCTGGAGGAATCACCATCCCTGACCTCAAGCTGTACTACAGAGCAATAGTGATAAAAACTGCCTGGTATTGGTACAGAGACAGGCAGGAAGATCAGTGGAATAGAGTTGAAGACCCAGAAATCAACCCACACACTTATGGTCATTTGATCTTTGACAAAGGAGCTAAAACCATCCAGTGGAACAAGGACAGTATTTTCAACAAATGGTGCTGGTTCAACTGGAGGACAGACATGCAGAAGAATGCAAATCGATCCATTCTATCTCCTGTACAAGCTCAAGTCCAAGTGGATAAAGGACCTTCACATAAAACCAGACACACTGAAACTAACTAGAAAGAAGGTGGGAAGACCTCAACACCTAGGCACAGGGGAAAAGTTCCTGAACAGAACAGCAATGGCTTGCGTCTAAGATCAAGAATTGACAAATGGGACTACATAAAACTGTAAAGTTTCTGTAAGGCAAAGGACACTGTCAATAGGACAAAACGGCAACCAACAGATTGGGAAAAGATCTTTACCAATCCCACATCCGATAGAGGACTAATATCCAATATATACAAAGAACTCAAGAAATTAGGCTCTAGACAACCAAATAACCCTATTAAAAAATGGAGTAAGGAGCTAAACAAAGAATTCTCAACTGAGGAAATGCGAATGGCTGAGAAGCACCTAAAGAAATGTTCAGCATCCCTAGTCATCAGGGAAATGCAAATCAAAACAACCCTGAGATTCCACCTCACACCAGTCAGAATGGCTAAGATCAAAAACTCAGGTGATAGTAGATGCTGGCGAGGATGTGGAGAAAGAGGAACACTCCTCCATTGTTGGTGGGATTGCAAGATGGTGCAACCACTATGGAAAACAGTCTGGCGGTTCCTCAGAAAATTGGACATATCACTACCTGAGGACCCAGCTATACCATTCCTGGGCATATACCCAGAAGATGCTCTAACACATAACAAGGACATATGCTTCCACTATGTTCATAGCAGCTTTATTTATAATAGCCAGAAACTGGAAAGAACCCAGATGCCCTTCAACAGAGGAATGGATACAAAAAATGTGTACATTTACACAATGGAATATTACTCAGCTATTAAAAACAATGAATTCGATAAATTCTTATATAAATGGATGGAACTAGAAAATATCATCCTGAGTGAGGTAACCCAATCACAAAAGAACATACATGGTATTCACTCACTGATTATTGGACTTTAGCCCAGAAGCTTGAAACACCCAAGATTCAACTCACAGACCACATAAAGCTCATGAAGAATGAAGACCAAGTGTGGGGGGGGGCTACAGTCCCTCTTAGAAGAAGTAACAAAATACTCAAGGGAGCAAATATGAATGCAAAGTGCAGGACAGAAACTGAAGGAGGGGCCGTCTGCAGACCATTCCACCTGGGTATCCATCCCATGTGCAGTCACCAAAGGTAGATGATGATGTGGGTGTCAGGAGGTGCATGCTGACAGGAGACTAACATAACTGTCTCCTTAGAGGTCTGCAAGAGTCTGACATATTCAGAGGCAGATGCTCACAGCTAACCATTCAACTGATCATGGGGTTCCCAACAGAGAAGATAGAGTGAAGACTGAATGAGTAGAAAGGGTATGGGACCCCATGAGGAGAGCAACAATACCAACCAACCAGAGCCCCCAGGGTCTAAACCACCAGCCTGGGAGCGCTTAGGGAGGGACCCATGGCTCCAGCTATATATGCAAGGGAGCTATATATAAGTGGGAGAAGAGATTCTTGGTCTCATGAAGGCTGGACGTCGTGGGGGTTGGTATTTGAGGTTGGGAGGTGAGGTACAGGGGAGGGTGGGTGTGGGTACACCATCATAGAGGCAGGAGGAGGGGAGAAGGGATAGGGAGTTCCTGGGAGGGAGGGGGGAAAGGGGGTAAGGGGAAAACACCTTAAATGTAAATAAAAGTTCCAATAAAAAAAAAAGAACCAGTGGGGGAAAAATGTACTTAGCAATTAATTTTGAAAGACTAAATATTTCCCCTAAGACCAAAAAGATGAAGATGTTCAGTCTTACTTCTAATCAGCATATACTAGCCAGCAAGAAAGCAAGAAAAGAAATAAATGCATATAAATTGAAGATGTGAGCTAGATTTATGTTAAAATTATCTTTGTTGAAAATCATATACTTTGGAAACCTTGAGGATTCTGCAAAACATCTTACTGAAAATAATTAATCGGCTTAGCAAAGCTCAAAGCAAAAAGTTAATATATAAAACATTATATATTAAACATTATATATATATTATATATAAAAACAGGCAATTGAAAATGAAAATTAAAAGTATGGTTTACAATAAAAATATTAAATACTTTGAGACACAGGTAACAATATACATGCAAGATGCAAGACCCATACTGTGAAACCTTCACTATGTTGATAAGAGAATATATAGACAACTTAAAAAACAAGCAAACAAACAAACAAAAACAGAATACACACAAATCTATTGGGCTGAAAGATCTAATATATGCATCCCCTGTTTCACTGTGCTTCATCTTATTAATTTTTATGTAAGTTGGGTTCTTTTTTTCCAAATCAAAGCTTTATAGTAAACCTGTATTTATTCACACCATTTTCCAATAGCACCATTCACTTTGTGTCATGATTTAGAATTTCTCTCAAAATTAGAAAGTTTTTACTATTATTCTGTCATGGTTTACTGTGATCAGTGATCTTTAGTACATATTGTGATTGCTTGGGGAAACACAAACTATATTCATGCAAGATGGTGAACTTTACCTCTTAGTGTGTCTCTTTTCTCACTGCTCCACTGACAAACTCCCACCTATTCCGTTCTCTCTCTCTCTCTCTCTCTCTCTCTCCTCTCTCTCCTCTCTCTCTCTCTCTCTCTCTCCTCCCCTTCGGCTTTCTTATTCCCTGAGACACAATAAGATAAGTTGGGCAGATAATAACTCTACAGTGGCCTTCAGGTATCCACATGAAAGGAACACTCTCTTTAAATTCACAGCTACAAATTATTAAACTCAGTGAAGAATGTGTTTCAAGAGCCAAGATGGGCCTTTTGTGCCAGTTGGCCAACTTATAAATGAAAAAGAAAGGTTAGTGAAGGAAATGGAAAGCGTTATTCTGGTTGGTTTTATCAAGTTGACATAAACCTAGTCATATTTGGGAAAAGGAGGTCTAAACTGAGAAAACATCTCCATCCGGTTACCTATAGACAGGTCTATACCATGTTTTCTCGATTAATGAAGACCCAGCTCACTATAGGTGGTGCCATCCCTGGGAAAGTGGACCTGGGTTATATAAGAAAACAAGTGACAACTGTAATGTTGACTCCACAGTATGCACACACCTGTGCCACACAGACACACATGCACCTACATACAAAAAATACAGAAAATCTAATAATCTAACAGACAACAGGATGTACATTTTCAATATGACACATTTGTATTTGTGAAACTCAGGTTTGTTTGTTTGATTGATTGCTTGCTTGTTTGTTTTACAGAACATTTAGAGGACTTCAGAAGGGGGAGTAGGAATGCACATCTATAACCTCAGGACTCAGAGTCGGCCAAGTTCAAGGACAGCCTATGCTAGATAGGCAGTTGCTGGACAGCCTAGGCTACAGGTGAGACTACTTCTTTTCTCTATCTGGAAACAATGAAACAAATGATCAAACAAGTAAAAGAACAGAAAGCAAAGAGAACAGAAGAGGAGGAATGGGAAAGGATGGGGGTGGGGGAGAGAAGGGGCAAGCAAGAGAAAGGTGGGATGCCATAGAGCTTTCCTCAAGCTCCATCTGGACATCCTTCCCAAGGTTACCCATGTTCTGACCATGTTCAGACTTCTGTGCATTTCTGTCTACTTCTAGTTTTTTATGTCTATGTAGTAGAACAAATGACCTAACCAGGGCTTCAGGAATTTGATAGCTATGTAGTAAACTTTCTACGTGATTCTCTTCACCACCAACCCTAATAAAATGGAAAGAAACCATGCTGACAAATCATGAGAAACAAGCCAGGAAGCAGCACCCCTCCATGTCCTCTGCTTCAGTTCCTGCCTCCAGGTTTCTGCCTTAACTTCCTGCCCTGACTTTTCTTTGTGATGGAGTAGGATCTGAGAGTAGTAAGATGAAATCAATGTTTTCCTATCCATGTTGCTTTCGGCTGTGGCATTTTTATCAGATCCATGGAAAGTCCGAATAAGACAGGAGCTAACACAGAAGTGTTAGCTAACACAGAAAGTGAAACGGCCTAAGGATGCTGTGCGGAATGCTTACTGGTCTATATTGTAGGCAGCCGTGTTTAAGATAGCACCTGGGACAGTTGCAAAGTCTTATGACTAGCACCTGACGATGTAGGCAGCGTTTCCCATCGTGGCCAGCTCACTACACTGTAAACAAGTCCTTTGTGCATGCGTTAGCCTCGTGCCCCTCCGAGCTGGCTTAGCAATGAGGTATTGCAGCTTAACCTATCCTGAGAGAACATGTCACCCGCCCGCCTTGGGAGATTATATAAGTCAGCTTAGTTTCTGCTGCTGAGGTCCCCATCCGTCCTGGTCCAGTCCAGTCCGTAAGTCAAGGTTCCTGAATAAGATGATGAGAAGGACCAACCGTGCGTGTCTTAATTGCTGGCCAATGCGTACGCGACACTATATCACACCAGCCACAGTATTTTCACAACCAAGGTCTTATCCAAAGCAAAGCTCTAGTCTTTAAGATTCCATGAAGACTGAGACACCAGGGAACTACAGAAGAAAAGACCGAAGACTAACTGGCAACCAGATTGGCTCCTGAGGTTTCAAGAAAGATGTAGGGGTGCAAGTCAAAGTAGCAAATGTTACCATGGAAGCTGCAGCAAACTACAAAGGAGACTCTCAATGTAGACTAAAGATGAAAGGAGATGCCATACAGCCCCACACAAGCTCCAGGGCACAGGCTGACTCTCTTGCTAGGGGCTAATACAACTGGTGACTTTAAGTTAAAGCCGTTATTCATGTACCATCCTGAAAATCCTAGGATATTCAGTAATCGGTCTACATCTACTCTGACAATGCTCTCTCTGTGTGGCACAGTGAAGCTCAGATGATAGCACACCTGTTTACAGCATGCTTTACTATGTTAATCCACCATTGAGACCTACTTCTCAGGAAAAGATCTCCTTCAAAATATTACAACATTGACAATGCCCTTGACCATTCAAGGGCTCTGATGAGAATGTACAATGATATTAGTTGTTTTGATGTCTGTCAATGTGATATCCATCCAAATCAAGGACTAATGTTGATTTTGACGTTATTTAAGAAACATGCCAAAGCGTGATAGCTGCTACAGATGATGACTGATCTGGGCAAAGTAAACTGAAGTCCTCTGAATAGGAATCACCGTTCTGCAACAGTCATAATTGTCATTAAAGAACTTTTCTGACTCATGGAAAGAGGTCAAAATATCAGTCTTAGGAGGAGGCAACTGAGCTCTCAGGATATCTTTGAGGGGTTCAAAAGTACATGGGAGAAGTAACTTGGATGTGGTAGAAGGAGCAAGAGGGGTTCTAAATATGGAACTGAATTGCTGCGATTGCAAGAAGAAAACTTTATTAGATACAAAGTTGCTTCTCATGCATAAGCAGAGAGAGAAGACTCTACAGTGGCTCTGCATGAGGAACAGGACTCTTGGAGGTGGAAAAGGTACTGAGAAGGAGCTTGGGAAGCTTAGCCCATGGTCCCCTTGGTTACCAATCTCAAGGACCTCAAGCAAATCCCTGTATTGCTTTTCAAGACTTGTTAGTGTTGCTTTTGGAGATTTTGTAATGCAATACTCAGCTTCCTCTGGGCTATGCATAACACTATGATTCTCTTTCTGGAACACATCTGCAATGGTCTTCAGTTGTGGAGTTGGGTTACAGTTCACTAGAGACTGTTCTCAACCGTAGCATGCTTCAGTCCTATGAAAGGTTTTATAATCCAACAAGAGCTGGACCCACTTTCCAGAGTATCTGGAATGTAGCTCAAAAAATCAATGCTTTTGGGAAATGTTCAGAGAACACACATGCTCTTGGTCCAGAAACATCTTGAGAACCATCCAATAAGAGAGTTTCCCATTTGTACAGGTGTCTCCCAACTACAGCCCCTAAATCGACCTCTCCACCTACATACTTGACCCAACATAGAGGGTTTGCTCTGTCTCCTTCATCTAGTTAAGAATTTAACAGAGGGGATAATACTTTTTTTTTTAAATGTTTATGGTGTTTGCTTGTACGCCTGCCTATGTACCTCATGTGTGCCTCATATCCGCAGAGGCCAGAAGGAGGCATTGAATATCCTGGGACTGGAGTCACAGGCCATCATGAGCCACGATGTGGGTCCTGCGAATGGAACCTGAGTCCTCTGAGAGACAAGCCAGTACTGTTAACACTGAACCATCCCTCCAGCACACTCTGACCCGCTGCCACCACCACCACCAAAAGAAACAACAGAAAAGCTGACATGGAATCTACTCCAGATGACTATGCTGCAAACACTGTTGAATCAACAATGGAAGATTTAGAATTCTACATCAGTTTCATTGATGTAACAATTCCTTTAATTTTGGAAGAAGTTTTGCTGCAGGTAAACAATAGTACATGCCCAAGGGAAAGCTTTCATTAAAGGAAAAATCAAGCAGCGAAATAAACTTGATTATAGTCTTCTTTTAGGAAATTGCCAAGACTAGAAAAAGAACTGATGATTTCCTAAAGGCACAACTGATAGCAAGCTAATTTTTAAGCAATAAAGCATTTTATTTAAGACATGTACATTACTTCCAAACGTAGTTTTAAACCATACTTTTTGTTTGTTTGTTTGTTTTTTGTTTTTTTTTTTCTTTTTTTGGTTTTTTTTTTTTTTGCATTTTTTATTGGATATTTTATTTACATTTCAGATATTCTCCCATTACCATACCATTTCCCCCTCCCTCCCAGGAACCCCCTATCCCATCCTCCCTCTCCTGCTTCTATGAGGGTGTGCCCCCACCTACCCCCACACACACACCTCACCTTCCCACCCTCAAATTCCTCCACACACGAGGTCCAGCCTTCATGGGACCAAGGATCTCTTCTTCCACCTATACCTGACAGGACCATCCTCCCTTGCATATATGGCTGGAGCCTTGGGTCCCTCCCTAAGCACTCCCAGGCTGGTGTAAACCATACTTTTAAAAGTGTGGACATAGATTCTGTGTGCACTGGCAAACAAGAACAATTGTGTGGCTCATTATACTGCCACATTTTCTTTACCTTTACTTGTTTGGAAACAGGTAGAGAATATGTCTGAGGTGTGCCTGCTATATTGCCAAAATGTCAGTTTTCATCAACATCTACACATTCGAAAACAACTCCAGTCAAAATCCTGTCTGGTTTTTTGTTAGAAATTAACAAGCATAAAAGTTATATAAAACACAAAGGACTTAGGTTAACCAAAACAATTATGAAATGGTAGCACAAAATTGGAGGGCTTCTGTTGCACAGTCAAAGACATATTATAAACTGTATAATACATAAATACATAAAGATGCATGATATGCAAGATATTGTGTCAGTGTGGCGTTGACATCAAGACATACAAACCAGTCAGTGGAACCAAATAGAGACACCAGAAAATCAACCCATAAACAAAGTCCTCCATGCACAGTCAGACTTCAGTATCTATAGGTTCACATCCAGAGACTTGGATAACTGACTTGAACATCCAAGGGGATAGGTATTCATGGAAAGGCTGAATCTAATGCCCCGCAGTTACCAAGAGACAACTTGAACATGTAGCCAGCACTTCTCAATCAATCCACTCTCTGCACCACAACAGCAGTTTCAGTCTATGACCTCATACCTTCTTCCAAACTAACTCAAAACTGAACCCTGGAAATAAATGATCTGAAGCCTTAATAGAAAACTCAGAAACAGCTAAGAAAAAGCAAAAGACAAAATCTTTTCTTTCCAAGATCTTCAGCATTAAAAGGAATAAACCATACAAACATTCAACACCGCAGATGAATGTTGAATCTTCTGCTCAAAAGAGGGCAGATGGAAAAGAACTAGATCTGTGGAAACAGGAATCAGATCAATGGTTGTTTAAATGTGGGAGGCTGGCAGCTGAGGAGATGGTTATGTGCTTAATAGCATTAGGTGCTCTTCCTGAGGACCCAAATTTGATTTCCAGGACCCACATCATAAGGCTTGCAACTACCGATAACTCTAGCTCCAGGATTTCTGACACCCTCATCTGGTCTCTGCAGGTACACACAACAGACACATACACACACACACACCATGAAAATGATTGCACACACACACAAATAAATAAGTACATGAATCTTTAGAATATAAATTGAAATGTGAGAGGCTGGACAGGTGAGAGAGATGAATTAGACAGGGAAAAGACAAGCATTTGTGTGAGAAGAATGGATATGCTCACTACCATGATTGTAGTAATAGTTTCATGGGCATGTGCTCATGCTAAACCTCACCAAACATTAACATTTATCACTTACTATATGTTAACAAGCTATTAAAAACACATGACATCACAATATTTTAAAATACAGGAAATAAAGGACGGACAGCAATCCTGACAGACTCACCAGTTGATTACAGCTGTCATGAGGAAGAGTCATAGCATGTAAGGTTGGCTCTTGTCAGCCATAGGAATGAATGCTTCTCTTTCGCCTTTGAATCTTTCTCCCCCAAAGCAGCTGCTCCAGTGTCGGGCTGCGTATTCTATTTACTGTTGACATTTCCTACTAGGAAGTCTTACTGAAAGAGCAGGCCTAGAATATTTGTACAGATTTTGAAAGCGATCCAAGCCATGCAAAGCTCATCTGAACCCCTTTGACTATTCTAAGTAGTCCAGTAAAATCGTTTACTAAACATTTTAATAAAAATGATATAATGAAAATGACTGACATATTACTATCGGTAAAATGTATATGTAAGGGAGCTGGATCCTTAAATACAAAATTATGTAAGCCATTAAAGTGTCCCAACCTCCACTGCCCTCTCTATAAGCTGTAAACACAGACTGTTCTCATTTGTAGATCTAAAAACAGAGTATGTGTCATTTTACATGAACAAGAAAGACATCAAGTTCCGAAGATATGATGACTCAAACAGGCTTCATTGAAAGCTGGACGGGAAAGGGTGACAGTTGCTTAGTGTGAATACAATGAACATCCTCCAAGAGGCGGATGAGGAAGTCCAGACACTGTTCAGTGTCCAGGAAGATCATTCCTGGTACTGGAGCAACAATAACGTGTTCCCACATACTTCTCCAGGGGCAAGTGTTAGATGCACGGGCCACCATGTTTAAGTGTGGCCCAGGTGTTTTCAGGATGCTAACATCTTGTTTGGCATGTGAGAGTAAGCTGAAGGGCTCATGTGCTGGTCTCTGCTCTTATTGGTCAGGAAGCTTAGGTGAGGATGCAAGGAGCTACCCTAGCATGATCCAGGTCTACCTGACTCCAGCACACAGGTCTTGTTCCAGGGATACCAGTGCAGCATCAGGCTGGCTACAGCAGAGACCTTGAGATACAGAATCCAGTGCTCACGTTAGAACCCCTAGGGCCTGGGTCTGCTGCTCCACTGGATGTGAGTGTGGGAGGCAGATATATGATAACTGTGAAGAAACTATGACCATGCCAGGCAGTGGTGGCACATGCCCTTAATCCCAGCACTTTGGAGGCAGAGGCAGGTGGATTTCTGAGTTTGAGGCCAGCCTGGTCTACAGAGTGAGTTCTAGGACAGCCAGGGCTATACAGAGAAACCCTGTCTCGAAAAACAAAGAAGAAGAAGAAGGAGGAGGAGGAGGAGGAAGAGGAGGAGGAGGAGAGGGGAGGGGAGGGGAGGGGAGGAGGGGAGGGGAGGGGAGGGAGGGGAGAGGAGGGGAGGGAGGAGGAGAGGAGAGGAGAGGAGAGGAGAGGAGAGGAGAGGAGAGGAGAGGAGAGGAGAGAGAGAGGAGAGAAGAGAAGAGAAGAGAAGAGAAGAGAAGAGAAGAGAAGAGAAGAGAAGAGAAGAGAAAAAAAGAAACTATGACCATGAACCCAGGAGCTGACTGGACCAATGGCTATATCTGGAGAAAGCTGGGAAAAGAACCAGAAGCAGGGCGAAGATGATCAAAGCAGCCCTCAAGACGTTCACTTGGCAGCTAGAGGAAGGAAGAGCCACAGAGATGAAAGGACTGTCCTTGTCGCAGCCAGGTGGAGACTTGACTTCTTCATTTTCACCTGGCACATGATCTAAAATTCCATGTGGAATAAAACAAATGCATTGATTCTAAGAGGACCTTGTAGAGAGACTTGTACTTTAAGATTGTCAACATGATACAAGCTCAGATCATCTGGGAAGAGGGAACCTCAGTTGAGAAAATGCCTCCATGAGCCTGAGCTGTAGGTAATTCTGTGGGATATTGTCTTGATTAATGATTGACATGGGAGACGGAGCTCACTGTGGGCAGTGCCACCCTTGGGCAGGTGGTCCTGTGCTGTATTACAACTAAAGGCAACTGACGAATGCTGTAATTCTGATAGTTGCCATTTGTTTTATTTATTTATTTATTTATTTATTTATTTATTTATTTATTTTCTGATTGAGGCTCAATACTTTAATGTTCAGCTTTCAATTTAAAGGGAAGCCCCACCATCACCACCGAACCCCTTTTTGCTTCAGCCCAGCATAGGTGAGGGGAATCCATCCTTAATTGAAGGCCAGAAGTGTCTCAAGGCAAGCTCAGCAGGCAGTCTATTCAACTCAACTCCTGTAGCAGGTCCTGTGTCTGCCAAGGTGGTTAACACCTGAGTCCTATTGTTTTGGTCTGCTGTGGTAAACAAGGTCTCTCAGGCCTGCTCAAGGCTGGGGGATGGGCACAGTTCCCCTTTTTAGTTTTAAGGATGGCAGTGCCAGCAGCTGGACAGGGCACAAGATTTATTCCGTTCTAGGGTCTCGAGTGGCCGGGTGACCGTGCCTGGCTTAGGTCATTGTCTATATTGCCACAGGTCCTTTGGTCTGAATGTGGTTTTGGTCTTATGGGTAAGAGTGTGCCAATGATGGTCGGTTAGTCAAAGACGGGTAAGAGTGTTCTTGAGCTCCTATAAACCTAAGACAGAGGCATACATCAATACGCTATGTATGTTCCTCGAAGATGGGTAATATAGGAGCCATTTGTTTTATATTGAGGGCATATTTCTATTGGTTCATAGAGAGAGGAAATGGAGGGAAAGAGAAAAGGAGAGAAGCAGAGGAAGGGAAGGAAAGAGAGAGAGAGAGAACCTGATAGCCTTAGATTTGATGCCTTCTTGCTCTCCCCTCATTACCTGCCAGTCCACCCTGAACATACCAACTGCAGACTTGTGACATATTTGGCTTGGGTATCTTCTAGCACTAAACAGGATAACACACTAACCTCACATTTGTAGGAAACCTGGGCTCATGACACTGTCAGCACAAAGAGTGACAGTGACACGAAGGCCAGGCGAGCAGCAGCCTGAGACTTCCTGAAGGACAGGGACAAGGACCACATCCTTAATCTTTCAATGCATGGGTGATATCATACACCTACAGCATCGGGCCTTTGGGAACTGTGATCTGCCTTAACACACAATGTACCAGAAAACTGACCATAAGAATTTAAGATTTCTAATAGGTTAAAGATTTTTTTATTTTAATTTTTTATTAATTCTTTGTGAATTTCATTCACATCATACACCAATCCCACTTATCTCCTTTCTTCTTCATTCTACCTTCCTTGCAACCTGCCCCCAAAGGAAAATTTAAAACCATAAATTAAATAAAAAATAAATAAACTAAAAAAAAAAAAACAAAACATCATCATTATAGAAACTGTAGCATGTCACAGATGTGTCCCAAGTAACCTATTTAGCCTGAAGAGCTTTACTTCCAAATGTTTATTTCAGTGAACCATTGGTCTGTTTGAAGCCTCTGGCTTCTAATACACTATCAACACTGGTCTTCACCAGAACCTCATGTTATTGACCTGTTCATGGAATCCTACAGCTTTGGATCGTAGGACCAGCCCTTCCATGCACCAGCATTCACAGATGTGGTAGTGTTGTGCTAAGCCAACACAAAGCCCTGGATTTGGCCTGGGTAGTAGTAGAGTTGGCCAGCCCACCAGCTCTTCCACCCCACACTACCAGGGCAAGGTCTTTCAGCACGTCCTAACTAGCTCACCCAATGCTACAGCTGGCAACAGGCAACAATAGCTCTCTCTGCTTCATGCCCTTGGGGCTGGCTCACTTGTGCCCACACCACCAGGGTCAGCTCCACTGTGCTGCCAGACAAGGTGCATTTCCACTCTCCAAGTGCTGTATCTGGTGAGGGCAGGAAGAGCTCTCCTACTCTCATGACCCTGAGCCAGCTCTCCCACCTGCTGCAGGAGGTGAGGGGAGAGCATCTCTCCCAAATGCCACAGCCTTTGAACATCAACATAGTCCCAGGCGGCAGCCCAGTCCACGGATGTCCACATGGAGTTGGGTGATAATATGAGCCATGGACATTGACACAGAACCTTGCTGCTGCATGACTATGGACCCAGGCATGGCCCTCAGCAGAAGTAAGGGTCAGAATGTCACCATGGACTCAGGCAGCAGGGCAGGCTACTCACATGAAGCTATTTCTCTCTACTCTTGTCTCCAGTTCCATCTCTCTTCACAGTGCACAAACCATTCTGCATCTCTTTCTATCCTATCTGTCCACCACATTCTTGCTCATTGTAGTGGCTCTCGCAGCAGGTGGGCCACATGATGGGTGGACTGCTTGTTTCTATTGTTAAAATCAGGAAAAGGAGAACCCACACCCACATATGAGTACAAGTGTCCACAGAGACCAGAAGAGGGTATCAGATGTCCTGGAGTTGCAGTTATCAGTGCTGGGAACCACACTTGGATCCTCTGCAGTATACTCTTAACCATTGAACCATCTCTAAAAACTATACCTCCTTTTGTTGTCTAATTGCTCTGGCTAAGACTTCAAGTACTATATTGAATAGGTAGGGTGAGAATGGGCAGCCTTGTCTAGTTCCCAAGTTTCTCTCCATTTAGTTTGATGTTGGCTACTAGTTTGCTGTCTATTGCTTTTACTATATTTAGGTATGGGCCTTGAATTCCTGATCTTTTCAAGACTTTTACTATAAAGGGGTGTTGAATTTTGTCAAATGTTCTGTCAGCATCTAGTGAGATGATCATGTGGGTTTTTTTTTTCTTTGAGTTTGTTTATATAGTGGATTATGTTGATGGATTTCCATATATTGAACCATCCTTGCATTCCTGGGATAAGGCCTACTTGATCAGGATGGATGATTGTTTTATGTGTTCTTGGATTCAGTTTGCAAGAATTTTATTGAGTATTTTTGCATCGATATTCATATGAGAGATTGGTCTGAAGTTCTCTCTCTTTGTTGGGTCTTTGTGTGGTTTAGTTATGAGCACAATTGTGGTATCATAGAAGAATTGGGTAGTGTTCCTTCTGTTTCCATTTTGTGGAATAGTTTGAACAGAGTTGGTATTAGGTCTTCTTGGAAGGTCTGATAGAATTCTGCACTAAAACCAACTGGTCCTGGGCTTTTTTTGGTGGGAAAACTTTTAATGACTGCTGCCATTTCTTTAGGGGTTATGGGACTGTTTCGGTGTTTTATCTGATGGATACAAATTGGAAAGGAAGAAGTCAAAATATCACTATTTGCAGATGATGTGATAGTATACTTAAGTGATCCCAAAACTTCCACCAGAGAACTCCTAAACCTGATAAAAAAAAAAAAACTTCAGCAAACTGGATATATATAAAATTAACTCAAACAAATCAGTAGCCTTCCTCTACTCAAAGGATAAACAGGCTGAGAAAGAAATTAGGGAAATGACACCCTTCACAATAGTCACAAATAATATAAAATACCTTGATGTGAATCTAACCAAGCAAGTGAAAGATCTGTATGACAAGAACTTCAAATCTCTGAAGAAAGAAATCACAGAAGATCTCAGAAGATGGAAACATCTCCTGTGCTCATGGATTGGCAGGATTAATACAGTAAAAATGGCCTTCTTCCTGAAAGCAATCTACAAATTCAATGCAATCCCATCAAAATTCCAATCCAATTCTTCACAGACTTAGAAAGAGCAATTCTCAAATTCATTTGGAATAACAAAAAACCCAGGATAGTGAAAACTATTCTCAACAATAAAAGATCTTCTGGGGGAGTCACCATCCCTGATAGTGATAAAAACTGCATGGAATTGGTACAGAGATAGGCAAGAAGATCACTGGAATAGAATTAAAGACCCAGAAATGAAGCCACACTCATGGTCACTTGATCTTTGACAAAGAAGCTAAAACCATCCAGTGGAAAAAAGACAGCATTTTCAACAAATGGTGCAGGTTCAACTGGAGGTCAGCATGTAGAAGAATTCAAATCTATTTATTCTTACCTCCTTGTACAAGCTGAAGTCCATCCAAGTGGATCAAGGACCTCCACATAAAACCAGATACACTGAAACTAATAGGTGAGAAAGTACTCAAATACATGGGCACAGGGAAAAGTTCCTGAACAGAACATCAATGGCTTATGCTCTAAGATCAAGAGTTGACAAATAGGACCTCAAAAAAGCTTCTTAAGGCAAAGGACACTGTCAATAGGACAAAACAGCAACAACAGATTGGGAAAAGATCTTTACCAATCCTACATCTGATAGAGGACCTATATCCAATATATACAAAGAACTCAAGAAATTAGACTCCAGACAATTCGAAAATTAACCCTATTAAAAATGGGGTACAGAGCTAAACAAAGAATTCGCCACTGAGGAAACCAATGGCCAAGAAGCACCTAAAGAAATGTTCAACATCCTTAGTCATCAGGGAAATGCAAATCAAAACAACCCTGAGATTCTATCTCACACCAGTCAGAATGGCTAAGATCAAAAACTCAGGTGATAGCAGATGCTGGACAGGATTTCCCATCATATTTCACTCTCTGTGCTTTACACAGAGCCCATCTTGTTTGCCCATCCATGCCTGAGAACTATACATTAAAATCTTAAAGGACAGTTTTGTCTTATCCATATTTCCCTGTAATGCAGATAGCTGCAATTTTTGTATTGGCAGGATACTTCCATTGTTTCATATGTATATGGAGGGGTGGGGAAGAGCACACTGCCTTCTTACTGGTCTCCTCTTTCTTGGAGTTTGGACAGCAAGGCCTCTCCCTTAGGCTGCTGCAATCCTTCACCACATACCTCACCTTAAGTGATCTTTGTCTCCAGCTCTCTCCTGTGCCCTTGGCTTCACTGGCTCTCCTCTCTAACCACAAAGGTCACCTGACAGGCCCTGCACCTGCAGTCCTCAGGGTCTGCACAATTGTGTTCAGGCTCACAGCAGAGCTAGCCCCTCCAATCTTCCAGAATTCAACTTAAATGTTACCTCCTTGGAGAGACCTTTTAGGCTCAATCATCGTCTGGGATATCACCTAATTTTTCATCATATTTATTACACACTATAGTTATTTATTTTTTAATAATCTATTTCTGTACCTAAACATAGGCTCCGTTAAGGAGCAAGGCTCTTGTTCATTTTGTGTAGTGTGTATCCCCAATACCAAGAATAGTGTTGGATGAGCAGCAGGCTCAACATAAATTCCCAAATGAGTCAATTAATATAGGGGAAACAGCTCAAGATAGGCAAGTGGCAGTGACGCTCTAGAACTTTCTTTTTTAAATGCAAGGTTGTGCCGGATGTCCTGGTTAATCCCAGCACTTAGGACTCAGAGGCAGGCAAATCTCTGTGTTTGAGGCCAGCCTGGTCTACATAGTGAGTTCCAGGACAGCCAGAGCTACATAATGAGACCCTGTCTCAAAAAATCCCAAAGTCAACCAACCAACCAACCAAGCATATAAATGTATTATGTATGATGTATGTAAGGTAGTGCTGAGGAAGTAATGGCTGAAACCCTGCCTACATTCCTGTCTCAGAAGAGCTAAAGCTGCACCCCACCCAGAGCAGGGAAAAATGCTAACTTTCCAAGTCTGCCTCTGCCTCCACTTCCCTTCCCTACCCTTTACATTCATGACAGGTGAGAACAAACTGGGGAAGCTGAAGAAGACCCTCCCATTGGGAAGTTTAATTTGGTTTTGAAAGAAGTTTAATTAAAAGAGGTTCAACCTCATACCAAGTTTCATTCAAATGGTGATCCCCTGCCTTGTAGGTATCTCAGTCTTTAACTGTAATAAAACATAGTCACAGAATGATAGTAACTCCGAGCACCTACCTACTCAGTTAGGGTTCCGACAGTTGCTAAGGATGTCAGCTGCAAATGTTCTTAAAACTTACATGTCTACACTCGTACCTACATGCTACTTGTGCTCCAAACTCTCAGTATGTACACAAATGCACCCTCTTTGTGACCCTCATCTCCACCTAACTCAGTTCTCTTTTACTCTCCTGACCCAAGACAAGGAACTCAGACATAAGGGAGGGAACTAACTGGTCAACCTCCAGACTACTGAGCATCAACCTACTCCATCGCCATCCCAGCTGCTTCCAAAGTGTAGGCAAGGCTAAGACTGTGTTAAGGTCTTGGTCTATGGGCTGACTGAGTCAACACTCTGGCTGACCCCCAGTCCCCGCGTCCCATCTCTACTCCTGCCTATACCAGCTGTGCCATTTGTCTACCCAGAGTTGGTGCTCCTTGAGTGATAAGAGATGACTGTCTGTCCCCAGGATGTCTGGAACTGCATGGTCCTAATGCACAACTTATAGTGGACAGAGAGCCCTCTTCCCAGTGGAGAGATGGTCAAATGATTCTCTGCTGTCACTGTATGGGAGAGGCACACTCTTACTGAGCTCTGTTTCTTCCCGCCTGCTTCTTCTGTGGTGGTTGTCTGCCAGACATTTCCCTGCTACCTTTTCTATTCCCAACCTAGTTCACCACAAAAGCCTTGTCTTCAAGTCCAGGAAAAAAGGCAGAAGCTGCCAACATCCTTCCCTTGGGCCTTTACAAATTTCTAGATACAAATAGATGCATCAGACTGCACAAGGCGGTAGCAAAGACCCCAGTGCCAAAAGAAGCAAAGCGGGTGTATCTAACGCCCCCGCCTCAGCAGCATAGTGGTGAGCCCTAAGGCACAAATTCCCCTGAAAGAACCACTCCCAAACCTATCCACAACCACAGCTTCTGTGCCTACAAGTGATTTTCAAGACCATTCGAGTTTCTCAGATCTGATGACTTTCCAATCCCACATTCAGCATCTGCTCATTAAGTCTAATTAGTTAAAGACCTCAGAGCAGGTCACTCCCAGAGTGCACCTGACTAACGTTTAGGAAGCTATTGATTAGTGCAGCAGAGACAAGGCAACAAGACCCTTAGTCTCCTCAGGAAATGGAGGGAATGGGCCTGTCCCATTCAGGAAATTAAAAAAAAAAAAAATAGTACAGGAATAGGCAGTTGGGTTAAGTTACCAGATTTAGCAAATAAAAATGCAGGATGTCCAGTTAAATTTGAATTTCAGATAAACATGTACTTTTTTTTGTATAAGTATATCCCATGTAGTATTTGGGTAGTCTGTGTTTTAAGCTGGCAATGTCATTGAAGGGTTCTACCAGCTACTGTCACGCCCACTTAGTGCTCACTGAAGCCACAGAACCACATAAGTACCCTGGCGAGCCTGGGATTTTTACCTCCCAGTCCAAGCCTGCAAGGTAGTCACAGGTTGTAGGAGATAGCTTTGTGGATGCGAACCACCCAGCTGCAGGGTAAACCAGAGTAAACAGCCCAGGGCTGGAAGAGAAGTGATCGTTTCCAGGAAGAGATTTGAGAAGAGAAGATGCAGGCTTCTGCTTTTACGAGGAGGGTCCCGCCCAGTGTACTTGCCTCTGGCTTTAACAGTTTGCATGTGTTTTTCTTGGAGGAACATTCTGGAAGCCCTGCTCTGTGGTGTGCACACTCACACAAGGAATGAGAAGTGTTCTCGCTCCGGCACACATTTTATAGAGTGGTTTCATTCCTCTAAACTCCCAATGTGTTTGTTTCCCCCAGTGAAAGGGAAAGGAGGTGCGAGCTGGAGAGGAGACAGCCAGACCAGGAGTCCAGGAGGCTGCTGTCCAAATGGCCAGCTGCTGCTGCCTGGAAGGCAGATCACTCACAGGAAAGAGGCCATGGTCAGGGCAGCCTCTGAGGAAGGGCCTCCCTGCATCCTCCATATGGCTCTTAGGGATTTCCAATATTTTCAGACTAAATGACCTGGAAAGGAATGATAATAAAAATGACCCTCAAAGCTAATGGATCTCTTTCCTAGACATTATCTCACGAGGCCTTCCAACCACTATGAGAGACAGGAAAGGCTTGGTTTCAAAAGGGAGTATGTTAAGATCTACCTGGAAGTGTTTTCATTAGGCATAATAAGATGTAAAACAATTGTCAGGGAAGAAGTTTAGACTCAGAGATCTTTAGAAATGAAAGGCTTTGGGAGAGTGTTGGTAACAGGAGGTAAATGTTCTCTGGGAGAATAGGGTATGGCCCAGAACCCTTGCTGCGGTTTCAGAAGGCAGGTAAGCTCACCCAGGTGTGTCAAAGAAGCTTGGACCGGATAGTTTGAATCATTTCAACAGTTCTAAACTATAATAGGATCTTTTTCCAGCATCCAGCCCTGGCTGGCTTATGGTTGGTGTATATTGGCTTGGTGTGTGAGTTTGGTAAAGGAGGTGGTAAGAGGTAGGAGAAGTGAGTTTGGGATTGGCTGGTTTTACATAGCAAAGGCGGGCTCTGAAAACAGTCATATGCTTATTTAGGAAAGGCAGTGCCTTCACTTCAAGGCTCCAGATGCCATGGCATCAAGATACAGGAAATAAGAAACTGCCTATTTCAGGAAGCTGGAGACACCGCTTGCCAAGAACACCAGGCCTACTGGGGGAGTGCAGCTAGGACTCAGGCCCAGGAGCTTTAATCCTATGCTCTAGTCCAGAAATGATTCCAAGACACTCTGAGGCTCTGGTGCTCCTCCAGGTGGCCTCACAAAGAGAATAGCCAACTCCCCAACTTTACCCAGGACTGGCGGGATCTCAAGGTCACAGGATCTTCAGTGATAATACCAGGTCAGCTCCAGGCAAACTAGAATGGTTGGTCTCCCTCTTCAGGAGCCAGTAGAGGATCTCAGCCTGACTTCTCTCCTCTCTGTGCTCCCTCTGACTCCAATCACCTAAGCAAGAAGGCCTGAGCCTGGAGCACACAGAATTGGAAAGAATACAGGAGAGTGGAGAAGCGATTTGAGAACCACATAGTCTTTAATTCCGGGTCATTAACCAAGCTGACCTTTCATTTGAAGTCCTCCACTCTTCCAAGTGTTCTCTCCTCTTGCTGTGTTCACTTAATTCTAAAATTCCTTTCAGATTCCCAGACAGGAACCAGCATACACTTTTTCCAGGAACCATCCTGATCTCTCCAAAACTGTTGTCCAAGCGCTCCCTCCCTAACAGTGTGGCTACTGTGCCACTGAACTTTGTGTTGACTTTGCACATTTATTGCCATTTAATTCCAGTAAAGAGTGTGATGGTGAGGACTGTATCTTCCTGCAGTTATTAGATTAGCAAACACTGGTTATGTCCTGTGTGTCAGATCTGAGGCCCGTTATTTTGTGTCTATTGTGATACAGTGATGATGAAGACAAACCCATTCCTCTCTCCATGGAGCGCGCTCTCTTATGTTAGACAGGTGTTGATGGAAGAATCACATGCTTAAGGATCTGGGAGACAGCCAGTGGGTAAAGTGTCTGCCATGCAATCATGAAGACCTAAGTCTGGACCCCCGTAACCCACAGAAGAATCTAGATGTGCCTGAGAGCACTGTAAAGCAAACATGGAGGGGAGAGGGCAGGAAGTATTTACACAAGGATCCCTAGAGTTCGCTGGCCCACCAGAGCAGCCAAGTAGGGAGCCCTGGGTTCAGGAAGAGACCTTGTCTGAAAAACTAAGGTGGAGAGTGATAAGGAAGGACACAGAAGGTCAACTTCCTGTCTCCATACATAGAAATACATACATACATATATACATACATACATACATACATATGCACCCATATGTACATGTGTGTGTACATATACACACACAAACATGAGCACACATATACTATGCATCCATGCATGCACATACATATTCATACAAGTAAAAGCAGAGTCACAGCTATATTGCTAGCCACTTGTTGTGCATACCATGTAGTAAGTACTGCATGGAAAGAATATCCAATATTAAGAGAGCTCATAAGGATGGAACACCAGGGAAGAAGGAGTAACCAGAAAGCCTTGGTCAGGGATGGTGAAAGATGGAGCTTGTGAAGCTGAGAAGGGGTTGGCCAGAAGCAGGCAAGGCCTGAAAAGACTCATGGGGAAAGGACCAGCCCAGTCCCTTATCTTAGGAAAGAAGACAGCATTTTTCACAGCAAAGATTCTCCACAGTATCTAGAAACTGAAGATGCTGCATAGTAGCAACAGTACACACGATCCCCTGTGACAAGGGCTCTAAGTGCCAGTGAAGTGTAGAGAGTGTGGAGGTAAGCAGGGGGCGGGGACTAAGGGCCTTGTAGTCATAGAGGCACGATTGCACCGGGTTATGGGGAAGAGAACAGTTGCGTTATCGTTTGGAGAACAGAACAGACTAGAGTAAATGCAGAGAGACCAAAGAGAGACAACTATACATTTAGCTGAGCTGCTAATGGTGGCTCAGTCCACAGCTTCAGTACGGAAGAGGGCAGCAGTGAACAGAGTCCTCAACACTTCAGAAAGTCATGTGCTAAGACTTGATGGGGACCAGAAGGGTCAGATGAACCATTTCTATGGACACTATGGACAGTTGGTAGTAACAGCTAACACGTTATCCTCTACACCACAGCTCGTTCAGTCCTCACAACGCTGTGGGGAAACAGGCAGAAAGCAACACACTCATCCAAAGGCTTCAGATGCAGTCCATCTGTGCCTGCTGTTCTCCACTGCGCTCCATGGCCTCTCTGAACAGAGATGCTGTGCATTCACCTGGGAGACACGGGATGGGAACTGGGCTTGAACCGCAGCGTGAGTCACAGTGGGCATGGCTGAACTTGAGGTCAAGTAGGGGAGCAGGAAGCACAGTTTAGAACCCAGAGGTGCTCTTCTTCACAGCTCTCCTCCAAGGCCAGTGAGCCTGCTCATAGCAGGGCCTCAGGAGTAGCTGTTGAGCGGGAAAATATCACTTATTGAGGCTGTGTGATGTCACTTATGCAGAGACCATTGAAAAAGGAACTCACCATAGGGACTTCACATCACTAGAGAAAACACAAGAGCTTCCAGGGCCTGGAATGCCACTCGGCCCTAGTAAACATGGCCATTCCTCTCAATCCTATGCTGTCTCAGGACCTAGGAGGGCAAAACCTGTTCCTACAAGAGAAACTCTGTGGGATTCCCAGACTCTGAGGATTCGGGATATCTGTAGCCAATGAGCAGCATACCAATATGCATGGGAAGAAACAAAAACAAACCCAGGCATCTGTGGACACGTACACATACTACTCTCCTCCTCGGCTCCCATGCAGTCTACATCACCAAGCCTGATGACCTGAGTTTGTTCCCTGGGTAGACGGAGAGAACTGACTCTGCATTGTCATCCTCAGACCTCCACCTATGTAATGTGGTAAGTTCACACATACACCCAACATTCACACAAAGTAAGTAAGGAGGGGAGAGTTTAAAGGGAAACTTCAATGATTAATTGATTAATGTTTTAGAATTAATATTTTAAAGACGAGATTAATGTTTTAAGATAGCAGAACATTCACCAAGCATGTCCTTCTGAACGTGGGAGAAAAGCAGCTACCATAGTGATATGAGGGCTGTTGGGATGGAGCTGGGGAACATGGCAAGAGCAGACCTCTCTCTCCTGAAATGTATAAGAAGAACAAATGGTTGGGAGATGTCTCAGTCAGTAAAATACTTACATGTAAACAATTTTGAGCTCTGGAACCAATATAAAAAGCCAGAGGTGGTGGCACGCCTTGCAGTCATAGCCCCAGTAAAGAAGAGACAGGAGGATTCTTGCAATGTGCTGGCTGGCCAGGTTCCCTTATTTGGCAAGCACCAGGCCAATAAGAGATTCTCTGTCATAAAAATTAGATGAATGTCACCTCAGAAATGATACCCCATGTTCACCTCTGGCTTGTGCATGTATACACATGCACATGCACACAAATATATAAGCACCTGCACACATGTGAACATATTCACATACACACACATGCACATGCACACACATGTATAAGCACCTGTACATATGTGAACACATTCACATACACACATAAAAAAGAAGTGAGCCCTGAAGAGCAGGATCCTGGTTATTCTTCACACTCCAACTCCCAATATCAAATCCCAATGGCCAGGAACATCTTTCTCCACAATGCCCTCATTGCCTGTTTGGGCTTCTAGAAATATTACTCTGTCTGTCCAGTTTTCCTTCTTTCCTGAATCAAACAAGTGTGTCTTGAGTGCCTGCATCTGCTCAGCCTAGCTCTAGGTCCTAGTAGGTTGCACAATGCAGCCAGAATGCTTAAAAAACTGGAAGTCCACCCTGCAGGTGATAAGCAGCTACTGTCCCAAGCCATCCTCTACTTTCCTTGTCTCCCCAAATCCTTGTCATTCCAGCCCCTCTTCCACATATCCAAGACCACTCAAAGGTCCAGCCACCAAGACACCTGCACCAAACCTATGGGAAGATTTAGTTCTGGTTGTCTATAAAGCAAGGGTAAACTCCCTCTCTCTCTCTCTCTCTCTCTCTCTCTCTCTCTCTCTCTCTCTCTCTCTTTTTCTCTCTCCACAAAAGTGGCTAATGGGACATCTGCATATGAGAGCAGAGAGAGTGAACAGGAAGTGTAGCAAGTAAAGACTTGGAACAAGAAGGTTCTACACTGGAGGAACTAGGAGTATGACAGGTCCCCGACTGGCATCAGACGCCAAGTTCAAAGTCATGCAGAGGTCTGTGTGGTTAAAAAAAAAAAAAAAAAAAAGTGAGGTGAAGTCTATAGCAAGCACATCTTGAATAACCTTGAAGGGTAGAGAGAGCCTGGAATCTGAGTTTCATTCCAAGTGTGATTAAAAAAAAAGAGGGAAGAATTTGGAACACAAAAATGACAGAAACGAGCTCATATGTTTTTATTGGTTCTTCATTGTTTATTGTATTTTTTGCGTATATGTGAGCAGCGTGGGTGTCATGGTGCAGGTACGAATGTCAGAGGACAACCTATAGCAGGCAGTTCTCTCCTTTGCGACTGGACTTAGGTTTTAATTTTGAGGCTTGGCAACAAGTGCCCTTACATACGGAGCTCCGGCTTCGACAGCACACACAGTGATAGGTTTCTTGGTGGCATCTCCAAACAGTGTATTTTTATTTTTTAAACTTTATGTGCATTGGTGCTTTGCCTCCATGGCCAGTGCCCAAGGAGGCCAGAAGGTATTAGATCCCTTGAAACTGGAATCATAGATGGTTGAGATTCACCATGTAGATCCCGGGACTCAAACCCAGGTCCTCTGGAACAGAAATCAGTGCTCTTAACCTCTGAGTCATGTCTCCAGCCCCATGTGGGTCAGGTTTGGATGCTACTTCTTCCACACTCCTGTCCCTACTCCCCTGCCAGTCCCCTGCCTCACCACAGTACCCCTACTTTTGCTTGCATGCTTCTTTAATTCTGTCTTCCTCCCCTACTCCCTTAAGACCCCCTTTCACAGTCCTCTTTCTAGTGGAAATCTCTTAGTGGTAAACCAACACGTGGGAGACTTGTGCTCATCGACCTTTCGACAGCCAAGGACAATGTGAAGTGCTCACCAGAGCAAGCAACTGGTTGGGATTTCTTGAAAATGTAGAATATTTGAGCCTAAAATTCTCCATTCGCTAGCTAATTTTTGGATATGATTAAGTCTTTGCCTTTGTTCAGATTTTGTTTTGCACCCCCAGCACTTAATACTTATCCTAGATGCTGAATAACGGTGACCAAGGATATGAGAGGGACAGGCAAAGAAGAACGAAGGCAAACATAAAATTCGTGACATGGAACCGTAGCATACTAACACTCCAAGGCAGAGGCAAGCAGAATCTCTGTGAGTCCAAGGCTAGCCTAATCTACATATTGATTTTCAGGACAGCCAGGGCTATGTAGAGAGACCCTATCTCAATAAACAAACAGAACAACAACAACAACCAATAATTAGTGACATGTCTGGGGAGACAGCTCAGTGGGTAGAATGCTTTTGATCAAGCATGCAGACCTGAGTCTGGATCCCATGTAAAGCTGGGATGGTTGTATACATTTGTAATGTCAGCACTGAGAGGTGAAGGAAGATCTCTGGCTCCTTGGCCAGCTAGTCTAGCTGAAATGGTGAGCTCCAGGTTCAACAAAACTCTTTCTCAAACAAGAAGGTGGTAGAATAATTGGGAAAAAACATCTGAACATCAACCTCTGAGTTCCACATATACCTGTAGGTGCAGTCATGCACACACATACACACTACACACACAACCATGTTACATCACACTCATACATATACTACAGGCTACACTACACACAAACACACATATACACACACATACACACACATACAACAAGGGATTTGTCATATTTCTCCATTATGGAACACATTTTAAGAGAATATATTTGATATAAGAGCCCAAATAACATATAATGTGCCATTCTGTGATTTCTAAGATCCCTAAGATGCTCTAGGGTACCAACCTCTGAATAAATTTACAAATTAAAATATCACTGGACATGCTAGAATACACTTTAATCCCTGCACTCAGGAGGCAGAGACAGAGGGAGCTCTGTGAGTTCCAGGTCAGTCTGGCCTACATACTGAGTTCCAGGTAGCCAGGGCTACATAGTAAGACCCTGTCTCAAAGGGGGAGCGAAAGATGCACACACACACACACACACACACACAGAGAGAGAGAGAGAGAGGAGAGAGAGGAGAGAGAGAGAGAGAGCATTGAATACCATGCACTGCCTATTTTCTTCTCAAGTCCTAGATAAAGCATGGCTTCTGGTCTGCAAAGGTGTCCACTTAGTACACATGTCACCCTAATTCTCCACCAGCATCTTCATCCTCAGAGAAACAGAATGTGCTATGAGCATGCCTCTTTCACTAGTCCTTAAAAGGGAAATCTTTCTAGCGTAAGAAGAACTCCTTGTTCGCTGTGTTAATTGAGAGAAAAAACTGGTGAGAGGATCTTCAAGCAATGTTCCTCCCTCAGAGTAAGATGAAATGAACTGCCAAATTGTCCTGGGCTCCTCCGTCTCCCTGCCTCCCACTCCCCACGGGCTGCCAAGTGCCTCAGTCCTGCCCTCAAGCCTCTCTCTTGGATGCCTGCCCTGTCTCCTCTCAGCCTTGTCTTCTGCTGCAGCTTCCCTACTTAGTCTCTTAGCTAGCCTTCTGGTTTCCTGTCTGTTCTCCTCCACCTTGTTATCCGAATTATGGACAGACTCACCGCCTGTCTGTCCTGGAGCACCAGCATGCTTGCTGAGACAGTTATTTTGTTCTGCCACTTTAGACAGGCCCTGACCTGGTGCCAGTCGAGTGCCATTGTCACCCCTGCTTCCATGGCAAAGTGCCCATTCCAGCCATGCCAAAGGATTGCTTCTCATGCCTTCCTGCCCCTGTCCCTTGCTCCTGCTATGACATCCACTTATAGGGCCCTTCACCCCACATACTACCTCACCGGGAAGACACACTGCTAAAATGTAAAGCTCATAATGTCTTACTGAGGAAAGGATGAGACTGGACACAGGTGGACAAACACCAGCCTTTGCCATACCATAGCTCAAGGTGATTGTAAATATGAAGTGTGAAGACTAGCGAAGCGCACAACATGCCATGTAGCAAAATAAATATTCATTCTCTCCTCATTTCGATCCGCATTCCCCACTTGCCTAGCAGCTTTGCATGCAGTAAGCTTTCATTGTATTTTTAAGGGATGAATGTTTGAAGGAATGAGCTCATTTGAAGGCCCACCATTGCTAACTAGTTGCTAAACTAATGGAATGGTGTTGAGGAGCCTTGGGCCTCAGAATAAGTCTCCATTGGGAAGGCTAACACTCTCAGAACTCCTCCTACTTAGCATGTGCTAGCTGAGCCACACTATGTAGACCCTGCTCTTTCTGCAGGGGTCCAAGGCAAATTCCTCACATTCTCTGTTTGAGCACCCAGCTTTCCTGTGTTTGGGGACACTAGGATGAAGAAGTGGGCAGGAAGGGAAGTGGAGAGTTCTGCTCTCCTGGAAACTTGGGAGAAGAGTCTTGGGAAGCCTTCACTGAGGTTTCCTTAGTCTGTGATCCAGAGGGAACGGGAGAAGGTCTCTAGTGGAGGTCGTGAATGTGTCTCTGGTCCAGGACTCTTTGGGAGAAGAGAGAGTCTCTGGGAAGCCATTCACTGAAGGTCTTCCTTAGTCTGTGACTCCCCAGTAGGGAACACAGGGAGAAAGGACTCTAGATGGAGGTGTGAATTGTGTCTCATAGGTAACCAGGACTCTCTTGGGAGAAGCAGAGAGTCTCTGGGAAGCCATTCATCTGAAGGTCTTCCTTAGTCTGTGACTCCCCAGTAGGGAACACAGGGAGAAAGGTCTCTAGATTGAGGTTGCTGGATTGTGTGTCTTATAAGTAACCAGGACTCCCAGTGACAAGCACTGGGCAGCCTCAGAAGGAACTCTCTGCTTTGGGCCTATGGCTAGAACAGCAGAGACGTTCTCAAGTGGTGACTCAACAAAAGATTGTGCTGTCCAGGGTTTGTCCTTTATAGCAATCCAAAGAATGCTCTGATACCGAACACACTGGCCTGAAAAGAAACAAAGCCTGTAGGTCCTGAGGGCTGAGCAGGAGGAGAGGGTGTAAACATTGCCCAGTGAGGATCCATCCGGCTCACCAGCCAGTCAGACGGTGCTCTATCACATGCTGGGCAGCCAGTGAGCACAACGCTGTGTCCTCTAGCCTGGTTGCTTCCTGTCTGCATTCTCTCTCTCTCTCTCTCTCTCTCTCTCTCTCTCTCCCCTCTCTCTCTCTCTCTCTCTCTCCCCACCATCCCTTTGGTGACTGTCAGTGTTGACCTCTTCTGAACGTTCTTGAAACCTCGAAGTCTATATTCTAAAATATTTTCTGAAATTGGACTGTGCTGACAAATCTCTCCCATGGTAATGTTTGCTACCTAATTATATTCTACTTTAGGAAGAAGATTCCTGTAAAAAATTTTATTTCCAGATGTATGTATGTATGTATGTATGTATGTATGTATGTATGTATGTGATACTGTGTGGGTGTCAATTTTGGTTATAGGTAAAACATGTGTAATAGATAGACAGGAAGATCAGAAGATAGAAGGACAGACAGACAGATAGATAGATAGATAGAGAGAGAGGAGAGAGAGAGAGAGAGGAGAGAGAGGTACCTTAGTTTTCTAGTACTGTGACAAGATACTGGAGATAAACTACCAAAAAGGATGACATTTATTTTAACTCACAGTCTCAAAGGCTTGGTCATCTCCGTGTGCTCTGTTGGTCCAAGGCTTGTAGTGAGGCAGTACCTCATGGTGAGGAACACATACATGGAACAATGATGGTGGCCAGGAAGGGGCTATCATCCCAATATCCCTCCAAGGGCACAACACAGGTGTCAAACCTCTTACACCTGGCCCTGTCTCCTAAAGCTTCTGCTACAAACCAGGAATGCCACAGGCCAGTGACTAAGCCAGAGGTGGCATTCCAGATCCAACCTTTAACAGTATGGCATGTACAAATATGTGTATATTTGAGGATTTCTGTAAACTGGTTTAACGTTTCAAACTCCCACTAAGTTCCAGGCATTGCACAGGATCTGAGGATGCGGCAATAAAACAATAGGCTAGTTTCTTCCTTGATGAAGATTGGGGAGGGCCTGCAATATATAAGGGCCATAGTTGATAAGATGTGGGTGTCTGTGTGTGTGCTATGTGTGCACACACAGATACACAGGGGTTATTATGAGGAACTTTTCTAGTTCTTAATCACCTTATGTTCAAGCTCTGATCTGCAGTTACAAAGAGTAAACTGAGGCACAAACCGTAAGCACGTCATTCATTCACTAACATGAAACTCGATCCTGGACATGCTTGCTGAAGCCTCACTTCTAATTTCTTTGTCTTGAAACAGCGTGCTTTATAGAAAGGCAGGGTGTTCACAGCTACAAGTTCGAGGAAGACTGTTTCTGGACCAGAATGGAGAAAGTGAGAGATACAGAGGCCAGTTACCATCACGGGCTGTGAATTTCCTCTGCACATCTGCTTCTATCAGACCATGAGGAACAGGCAAAAGGCTCATTCTCAGATAAATTCACAACTGCATTATTTTAAGTGTCTCTTGTTGAAAAAAAGAAAGAAGGAAAGCCAAGTTAAGTGAATGAACACACGTTTTATATCATGCGGCACCTGAGGGCATGGTGGTGCTTAAAGCCCTGTGAAAAGCAGAGGTGAGATTGAGGACCTCGTTACTGTCCCTCTCCCTCAACTCTTGAAGCCAAACAGGCTAAATCAGAACTTTTTTCTAAGTTCTGTGAGTCAAGATGTCCTTTTAACCCAAAAATGAATCTGAGTGAGTAATGAAACTTCTGTTTCAGTTGCTGTTTCTTGGGTGAGTACTGTGTGCATAGCAGCCTGCTAGATCTCTTCTAGAATCGCACCTAGAGTTGGAAATGTGTAATCTGATTGTACCTGAATAAAAACCAGTCCTTAGGGAGGGATTTACTAATGGCAAGGAAAAAGATCTGATTCTACATAACAGGGCATTGATTGGAATCTCGTTCTAAACAGACCAGCAACTTCCTACACACTCATCACTGTGCAGCCAACCAACTATTTTTAAATAAAAATCATAAATAGGAAAATGCAGTTCTCTCTCTCTCATCCATGTCTATGTCATGCCTCTTCTCTCCTGTTTGTCATAATCGCCATTTTGAGAGAATTATTTTTACATGTTTCAGGGTGCAGAAGGACAGCAGGCATGACAATGAACATTAAAAATGGGCACTGTGATGAAGTAATGAGAGATAAGTTGGGTGTGTGTGCATGTGTGTATGCATATGTGTGCATGTATGCATGTACATATGTGTGTGCATGTATTTGTGTACATGTGTTAGTGTGTGTGTGTGTGTGTGTGTGTGTGTGTATTAGCAGATATTGAACCTAAGACTTTACACATACTTGGAAGGACTCTACCACTGAATTCTGTCTTAAAGGCCATAGAAGAATATGATGTTGTGGTGAAATGAGTCTAAAATTCACCTGAGACAATAGGCAGGTGACCTGGAGACTCAAGAGGTGAGGGAATAAAAGTCTTGCAGAAATGTTGAGTATATCAGAAACTGTTGTGGTAAATATTATTTTAGAGTTTCTACCCCACCTAGACCATATAGTTCCCAAATAAAAGACACAAAACCTTTATGTTTATAATAAGTCTTAAAGCACTAAACCTGGGCAGATAGATATCTCTATATTAGCTCTATGCTATTTTGTCTACCACCCTATCAGTAACCCCAAGATATCACTTGCCAGGTTCAGCCTGGGCCACTCCTACTCCACCAGGCCAGCTCATGATCCACCCACCCATGGCGCCTTCTTCACTCTTCTTCCTCTCACTCTTCCTGTGCTCCCTGTCTGAGACCCCAAGCTTGAGAATCTTGGCTCCACTCCCTCCCTTCTGCCCAGCCTAGGCAGCAGGCATCTTTATTAGCCAATCAGGAATAACTTGTCCTTTGGCATCTGAAGCTCTGAGATCATGAGAGTGAGAGAGCTGTCCCTGACTCTCACTGACTGTAGCACTTGGGAGAGCAGGCCCTGCACCTCAACTGGGCAACACAGTGCAGCTGACTCTTAAGGTGTGGGCACTGATAAGCCAGCTCCAAACATGTGAAAGCGGGAGATCTGACCCAGCTGCTCACAGGCTAAAGCACTTGGGAAAGTGGACCCCACACCTCAACTAGGTAGCACAATGGAGCTGGCTCTAAAGGTATGAGTGACGGTGAGCCAGCCCCAAGGGCATGAGAGCAGAAAAGTTGACCCTGCCTCCTGCTGGTGGTGGCATTGGAAGGGTTAAATGGAACAGTGCTGCAGAGCTCACCCTAGTGGTGCAGATACAGGAGAGCCCACAAGCTGACTAGCTCAGCAGCTACCAACCAGGTTCAGAAACCAAGGATTTGAGATAGCCCACTCGAAAATCTACATCATCTGTAAATTGTTGGAGCGAATGAAAGGGCCAGTCTTGCTGATTCAAAACTGCAGGATATCCATGACACAGGGCAACAACAGGATAACTGGGAGGAATCTGGGTGAGAATCCAATATTGATGATGTGACAGAAACCAGAGACCGTGAACCAGACTAATTTCAATGAACATTTGCAAGTGAAGATATGTGAACAGAGGGGTATACTGTGGGACACACTGTGACACACTACAGTTTCCACAATGAGATGTTTTCTAAGGTTTGTTCTTGTTTTATTTTGTTTGTATGCTTGTTATTTTCTTTGCGGGGGGCGGGGTGGGTTGTAAGGGCAGAGGGTAAATGCAAGGGGTTGGGGAGATAAGGGGGACTCAGGTACATGATGTGAAATTCACAAAAAATCAACAAAAAGATTTTTTAAAAAGATTGAATCTGCCAGTCAACACTATGAAGTGAGCTGTAGTGTGTACAAACAGTGGGGAACACAGCAGAACAATAATAACGAAGAAGGAAGTTGTAACTTCCTCCCTAGACCTAAACTATATGTATCACAGAGGCTGCCAGTCCCTGAGATATCCTGACATAGGAATTCCCATCACCCCTCTGCCAGCAGGCCTTGTCTCTACTTTACAGTAGAGACCACAATCAGGAACCACTTCCAGGCAGGGCCAATTTCAAGTTCTCTTCTAAGCAACACTGTAACTTTCATTTTTTCAAAGCCTACTTTTAATGATGGTTCTTAAACACTTTAACCTCCCTTTTAGACCACCACCCATCAGAGGTAGTGGAAAAGAAAGGATATTGGGGAAGTGGACCTGTTTAGAAATGGTTCTCTAGAGCAAATCCCATCTGTGTTGTCTGGAAATCAGCAGTTCAGTTCACAGGTCAGCAGTGGCAGCTCAATCCACTCACAAACACTTCATGGATACACCAGCGGTCCAGTTCGGTAGAGTCAGAATAGGAGCATCAGAGGCACGACCTTCCAGGAACAGCCAGGCCTCGACCGAATCGGCATGAGTCAGCAGGAGGAATTTGGACCAGTAGGAACACCAGGAGAAGTTCTCAACTGTGCCTCTCTCAGCAAAGATCAACAAAGACGAGAGACCGACAAACGTTGCACAGCTAGCTCTACAAGCAAGCTCCTCTCATAGTCTGTTGAGTCCTATTTATATTCCCTCGAATATCATGTGTCCTCCATGGGTCTTGCCTGAGCATGTGAGTCTGTCTCAGCTGACATCACTCTGCCAATCTGCCTGAGTCGAAGGAAGTGGTGAGAAGCCAAAGCATACCAGCCACAGTTTTTTGGTGCATCCCGACAAAAGGAGCTCAACCACACAATGTAAGGTGGACCAATACATGCATGTCATTAGTGAAGAATCCTTCATTGAAAGTCCTTTCACGTTCTTGCTTCAAGAAAACATCCTTTCACCAGTGTCTGCTTCAGTGAAGCGTTCCTTCATGAGTCTGCCTTAGCCTTTCACCTCTGTCCCCTTCAGCAAAAAGTTCCTTTACATGTCTGCCCAGCAAAACACCATCCAGCACTGACTTTCCAAAGAACCCTTAAGTTTCCACTTCACAGCACCACCTGGTTCTCATTGCAGAAAACTCTCGCATTATTAACAGGGTTCAACAGCAGATCCGTAAGGCCTTGTCTTCCTGAGGCCTTTCATACAGCTTTGATTTCTCCTCTTCCCGTGACTTGGTTGTTTACCTGACTCTTTTCCCTCTATAGATGCCCTTCTCTCCTTATTATTTGCCCAAACCAATTCTACTAAGTGTCTTGGATTGAAAAGAAAATTATGTTAGTCATAAACTGGTTTTGTTGAGTGTGGGAACCATTTTAGGCATTTCAAGGAACATGCCATATGGAGGAGGCAGTGAAGACACTGAAACTCTTCCCTGTATTTGGAGAGATATAATTAAGCAATCCTTGGTTTTTAAAACAAAGTTTCAAACAACAGTGGACACATTGGGAGTGATTTTTGGGGGCCCAGTGAGTGCCATGGAAAGCAAATTAACTGAGGTGAAAAAAAGCTGAACTGAAGGAAAGATAGTTCCTTCTCAGGACATCAGAATAACTAAGGAGACAGTAACTGTGCCAGGAGTCTCCCCTGTGGGCGTAAAATCCAAGTCAACATCTCACTGTGATCTGTGATCAAATTAGCCTAACCTGAGATCACTAAAACTCAAGTCCAGAAATTGGTACCCCAAGCTACCAAGTCAGGCTCCCACTTACATTTCTCACTAGGGTGACTGTAGGGTTCTGCACCATCAGGAAATAGTGGAGTCCTGGCCAGTGACACTGGGCTATAGGAAAGGGGCCAAAGGAATTGAAGACATAAGCAACTTATTAGCCCTTCTAAAATTCTCTCTATTGCACCTTTCTCTCACCAACTACAAGAAACAACAGTATAACCTGGCAGGCTCCCCACATCAGCTCTACCCACTGTATGGTCAGTGTTGGAACGTGAGGTGGACTGAAGTGGGTCATGCAGAATTGACACAGAGAAGCAAGTTACACACAGGGATTGCTAAGGAGTAAGTAATATTAACATGGGAGAATTGTGTTGGCACAGACTGTGAGGATGGAGTGTGTTGTTAATGGTTTGTCTTATTTACTAAATAATCCACCATCTGATGGCTATCAGATGGTTTCCCAGTGAAACTATTGAAGGAATGAAATTCACTCAGCTCTCTGGACTTGGAGCCATGACATAATGACATCACAGTAGCTGATGTGACTTGAATTATAGCCCATTGCATTTGTGGTTATATGTGGGCATGTTACATCATGCAGAATAGAAGTATCTTGGGCATGTGGAATGAGTGGAGTGTGTGTGTGAGTGTGTGTGTGTGTGTGTGCATATGTGTGTACATGCATGCACACATTGATCACTAGCTAAAAAGGAGACAGTAACATCGGCCACAAACAGTTGCCTGGGACAATGGTGCTCACCTCTCCTTAGTACAACCCTCAAACCAGCATGGGCCCATGAGGTCTTTATCCTCTATGAACTCGTGCATCCACCCTCCACATTCCGGCCACAGCAATGCTGGATGCAGTAGTCAACCAATAAGTGGGCAAAGGAAGCAGTCTGCCCTGGGTGCAAGCAAAGAGAACATCTGTAGAGACTTTAAAAACAAGAATATAACCAGCTAGAAGCCAGTCTGCTTTTTATTATCCCATGTGCCAGAGGTTGTAAACAATGTCAGTCAGTGACAAAGCATTCCATGAAAATAGCATCTGACTGTCTCCTTTGTAAACAGTTGCTGTGTCACTGTTGGGTTTTAATAATACGCATGGAAGCTTTCACGACGTAAGCTTTATACTTGCATTCTACAAGGACATTCATTTGAACTCTCCATTATTCAGTCACGCCTCCATACACATGGACTCAGGCATTTAAGTTGGTTTCGGGTAAATTCCTAACAGTTGGGATTACTCAAGCTCACTGTGCATGCAACCCCGAGGTACCCAGAGCTCTGCATCAAGCAATGGCAGCGGAGTGGTTACACAAGCGAAAAAGCAGAGCCGTGATGATTTAGATGCAGTTCCTTTGTGGATGCCAGGAGAACGGATAAAAGTTGCCAGAGGTCTAGTGGGTAGTTTCTGAATACCTTGGCCATCATCACCAAGAACTGGGCTCTTGATCTCAGCAATGAGTATAATATAATCTTAACTATGTTAACTCTGATTTTTCTGCAGAACAAAGATTGGAATTTTTTAACTAAAAATAATAAATACATGGTGACATTTTATTTTACCAGAGAATTTCCAACCACATCAACATTTGTAAGCTTCTAGAATTGATGTCTATGGCACAAAGATATGGATGGTGGTTATAACTCTTAGAATTTATTGCAAAATAGTTCTGTGACTCTCTATTAAATTTATTCTTATATTAAGATTTTTTCCTATTCCTATGTTATTTCACAAAAAATGAAGTTTTACATTAAAATGCTCAGTCATCCATGAGCAAAGACAGATGGGTATATTCTACTGCTCATCAAACAAAATATACAAAAATTAATTCTGATGAAATTAATTAGAATAGTGTAGAAGTTACAAAAACAAACATTGCCAAGCTCTAAATTCATCACTGCATGAAGCCAGAACTCATTTGGGTTTATTTTCCTTTTTATATATTAATATAATTTTAAAAAACTGTTACTTTTATTTATCATGATGTACTATTTGTTTTATTTTGCATTTTGCTTCTTATTTATTTGTAATTTAAAATAAAATTATCTTTTTAAATGTTTCCACTGTGGTTATTTCCTGGCATAATAATTATGATCAACTACATTTTGTAATTACAGCTGAAAGTAACTTTGAAGGGAGAGGACACAATGTGGCCCTGTACAGGTATCTAATATGAGCTGTGACCAGAGCATGTAACTAGTTCATCCTTTATGGACTGATCCACTTATCCCACTAAGAAAGTAATGTGTCACCTTCCCCATTTGGGGATTTAGAAAAACCAAAGCTGATCAGGAAATTACAGTGTCCTAGAGACTCAGTGAGCTGCCCAGGGAGAAAACTGGCTCCACCTATTCCCTAGTCACTTTGGATTATATAAAATATTCCAGAATGTTTCCAATAAGTAGAACCCCTAGAATCAAGACCTGTTTCTACTTCTACAAGAATGTTTTTCCACATGGGAGGATGACGTGGAAATTTAAGAATTCTTTGGAGAGTCAGTTATGTTGGATGGTGTCTTGCTAGGGCAAACACGTGAAGGAACATTTCCTGAAGTGGACACATGAAAGAATGTTTCGCTAAGGAAAGGGGACATTCTGCTGAAGCAAACTCATGAAAGGACACACGATGAGGAATTCTTCGCTAATGACATGCATGTATTGGTCTGCCTTACATTGCATAGTTGAGCTCCATTTGTCAGGACTCCATAGAGAGAATACACCAAAAAAACTTCTGGTGGTGTGCTGCAGTTTCTTGCCACTTCCTTGGACTCTGGCTGATTGGCAGAGTGATGTCAGCTGAGACAGACTCGCCTACTGAGGCAAGACCGCTGCTGAGGCAAGATCCACGGAGGATGTGTGATATTTGGAGGGTATAAAAAGGACTCAAAGGACAGTGAAGGGAGCTAAGCTTGTCTTGCTTATAGAGCTAGCTGTGCGCTGCACATTGGTCTTGCATCCTTACTGACCATCACTGAGAGAGGCACAACTGAGAACTTTTCTTGGTGTTCCTGTTGGCCCTGGTCCCTCCTGATGACTTGTACCGAGGCTGAAGCCTGCTAGGTAGTGCCACTGCCGCTGATTCGTGTTTTCTATCCTGACTCTACCAAACTGGACTGCTGATATAACCATGAAGTGTCTGAGAGTAGATTGAGTTGCCACTGCTAACCTGTCTGCTGATTTCCAGACAAGACAGATGGGGAGTTGCTCCAAAGAACCTTTCTAAACAGGTCCACTTCCCCACCACCATCACCATCCTTTCTTTTCCACTACTTCTGGTGGGTGGTGGGCTAAAAGGGAGGTTAAGGCTTTTAAGAACTATCATTAAAAATAGGCGTTGGAAAAATTAAAGTTACAAGAGGATCCAGTGGCAGAGGAGGGAGAGAGGGGTAAGAGAGGCACAGCACAGAGACTCCTGTTAGCCAGCTAGCCAACATGTCTGCTGATATGAATGTCCACCAGGCTCCCATCTTGTTCTGTCAGGATTATCTGCAGAGACACTGCCAGGACAGAGTGGAAGATGCAGGAGAAGGGAGGCAAACGGCAGGGGTAGAGAGATATCGATGTCAAAGGACCATCTAAGATGAAGGTGAAATCTGGGAAAACTGGCAGTGATGTCAGCCCTATGGTGTCTTCTCACACTCCATAGAGGTCGACTGTTCTGCTCTTAGCACTTCTAAGAGGGGTGAGTGCATCCTGACTTCTGTGTGCCCCACCCTGTAGTCTCAGCTAACTGATACAGAAATAGTTCCTAACACCTGAACCAGCAAGCTTCTGCAGAAACTTCCAACTAGTTATTGAGAAAGCCAATGTCATACGGCATCCTGTGGCAAAACTACTGTCAGTCATGATTCCAATGGGCTAAGACTATCATAAAGAGACAGACAAAGATGAACAGGAAAAGATAAATAGGTGGTGCTTGGTTCTATTGCTCTAGTGACGTCAGCACCATTACCTGGCTTGGTTGTTTTGTTCTGCTTAGGACTCTGATAGACATGTTTCCTTTTGTGCCTATAGAGGAAAGGTTCTGATTCTAGGGTAAAAAGTCTGAGCCCACTACCAGGTCTGAAGACTGACCAAAACCCACCAATCATTGAGCACAAAAAAACCACCAATCACTGAACAGGAAATCCCACCAATCCCTGGGCTCACTCCAAGCTCAAGACTGAAATCTTATCAGTCCCCATTCGGGAAATTTTCATCCTGGAAAACTCTTCCCAAGAAACCCTATATAAGCCTGTTCCCTACTGCTTCTTGCCTGAGCAGAGGCCGGTACCCTCTTGTGTCTCCCCACAATAAATCTCTTAATGTGAAGTTTGTTGTGTGGTGTGACTTTGTGATATTCCTCTGCTCCCAACTGCCAGAACACCTTTCCCTTCAGAGCTGTAACATGTAGGGATAATCTCTTGTGTACTGTGTGGAAGCGTCATCTGTCAATAAAATGCTAATGGCCTATTAGCAAAGGGTAAGAGGTAGAAGGTGGGAGTTCCAGTAGAGAGATAGGAATTCTGGGAAAGAGTCAGGTGCAGGAAGATTTGCCACTCAAACTCTGGGGAAGTCGGATATATGAAACTGAGGAGAGGTAACCAGCCATGTGGCAGGCATAGAATAGTTTAAACAGGATGATGGCCTTCCGAAATAGTTGAGGAATAAGCCCAAGCTTAAGGCCTAAGCAATGTATATAAATAAGAGTCCAAATCATTATTCGAGAATTGGGGTGCAGGTAGAAAAGCCCACTGTTACAGTAACGCTGACACTGATATGTACAATCAGGTAGCACAGGGTACGACTGGCAGCAGGACTTAGCTGGGAGAAGTGAGTACTTCCCATCAAGTCTGATGGCCTGAGTTAGATCCTGAGATTCACATGATGGACGGCGGGAAACACACACACACACACGTACACACACCATGAGGAATGACACAGGATGTATTTTACTTATATTTGTTTATTTATATTTGGGAGAAGACTTGAGTGGTCCTCACATGGTAGTCCCCATCTGCTGAGACTCCTGTTCACTCTTGACTTTGTCACCCATGCTTGGGCCAACCTATGCTGCAACGATAGCCATCCGTGCACACCTATAGCACTCAACAGCAGTGTCCTTGGCACAGCCCCAGCTGAGAGCCTCTCTGTCCAAGAACCACACATACCCTGTTGGTTTCTCCATCCTCTCTCCCAGAGCCTGTCTCTCACGGGGAGGAACCCTCTATCCTGCTCCAGTGCCAGGGAAAAGTCTCCAGTGAGCTATAATCTGGAGTCCAGAGAAAAGGAAGGAACTGACCACTATTGACACCCACCATGTAGCAAGTATTTTTACACAGGACATCCTATGTAGTCCTGTTAGCAGCCGCATGGATGGGCATTGGCAAACTCATTTTACATGCAGCCCAATGACAGCCTGATTCCTCCTACCTCTCCCATGCTGGTGATTAGCACAAGCCCCTGGCAGCCGCTGTTCTTTCCGCTTCCCACCCCCTCCTTCCACTCCCACCCCTTGTTTTCCACATAAGAAGCAGCACACTGAGAGAGCTACTGCTGTTTCTTGAATACAAGTTGCCAAGGGAAGTCTCTATTTTCATACTGAACCTGGTTTCCTACTGGGCACACTAATTGTTGCCTGCTAAAATCGCAACTCTGACAAAAATGTCTCTAATCTGCTTAGATGTGCATCGAATCGGGAGCTGGCCAGGCAGTTAAACCAACAGACCGCTTCTAATGAGCTGGAAACCAAACCCCTTTCAAAGAGACAGGCCCTGGCCTAGAGTCACTAGCACAACTGGAAACATGCGGTCTCTGGTAGGTTTATCTCCTCTGCCCCTCTCCACATCTCTCCCAAGCTTTCCTAGTTCCTTCAGTCCCTGAGAAGACTGTCTTTATCCTTACATTCATAAAACTAAGGATAACATGGATCTTGCCCCAGCCAAGGGCCATGGTCTACCCTGAGGGAGGTCATCCTGTAGAAGAGGAGAAAACTGAGTTCTTACACAATGCAAGCGCCCTCAACACTTCCTCTGCCTTCTTCCAGCCAACACTGAAGTTGCAGGACCAGTTTCTGCAGCCATTATCAACAGAAGCCATAGCAAGGTCACCGACTCAAATGCCCTTGGGGACCAGGCAGGTAATGATAAAAATAGCTGGGACTTGATTAAATAGGAAGGGCTGTGCTTGCTTCCCCAGAGCTCTATGGGGTTCACTATTCACTTCTTTCTCTGTGCCATAGAGGAGGATCCAGCCAGGCCTCCCTCTCTTGAGGTACAGGGGTGTGAGGCGGGGCATAGTCCTAAGGATGAGCTTCCGGCACTATAAACAAAACACTCTAACCCAGATTATGTTTTTATTCTTGCTTTTTAGTTTGAGATAAGGCTTTCCTAAGTCTCGCAGTCTAGCCTTGAACTCATTTTGTAGCCCCCGTTTATCCCCGATCAGTTGAGAATACAAGCTTGCACCACCAGGACCAGCTCCTCTCCACACCTTTAAAACTATAGCAGGCTGGCTATATCACCTCCATTTGTGTTTATTGCCAGTCCCTCCCATGCGTCACTCTGCAGGTGCCATAGGGCTGACAATTGTCTGTTTGTTTCCTGCCACATTCTCAGTGCCTAAGACAAACTGGACAATAGCTACCCAGTAAACACTCACCGACATGTGTTAACACCTCTTTAACTCCCACAACAAATGTGTGAGAGAGACACCATTTATGGCAGTGTTGATAACACTGCTGACTTTATAGACAGAGAAGGAGGCTGCATACAGCATACAGATTGATCCAGAACACAGGCAGGCTCCCCATCACTACACCCCTTCTAGTATACTCTGCCATGTGACAGAGGCAGGAACTGGCCATTGAAAACTCATTACCCTGCCTAAAAGTGTTCTACTTTTCTAAAAATCCCATGCTGAAAAACAACAACAAAAAGAGTCTTGGTGCTTTATTTAGATCTAGGCCACAGTTAGAGGAGGACAGACATAGGACAAAAATGGACCTTTATTGGGTTGGAAGAGAATAGAAATTTAAAGAAAGATGACTCAGCTCAATCTCTGGTGTCAGGGATCCATGGGTATTTGCAGCTTGACTGTTTGCTTTTCAGTAGTGAGCTCTCTGTCATGGAAGGATCCAGGGAAAGCGGCTAGAGTGGGGAAGCTACCGGGATTCTCTGTATCTTTATTGTCAGAGATGGTTAAGAGAACCTTTCTGGAAAGCTGGTTTCAGGTGCCATTCAAATGCCTGTCAACTGCCACTGCTTGATCTCCTAGGACACCAGTGACTTCAAGAGGAAAGGTCAAGCTACTGAGCCATGAACAGGTGCAGTGCTTTGGTATCTACCATGAAACGGGGGACCTCACTGGGTTCCCCCTATTAGGACTCCCTCAAGGTGTTCTGCTTCTTAGGGGCTGGCCAGTGTCTGGTTAGGGATCGTCTGGCTTCAGATCCCAGCCATCTCACAACAGTGTGTCCAGTTCACACGCACACAGAATGAAAAGGCCAGCCACAGACTTCAGAAATGTCCTCAGTGCTGGCACCCAGAAGCCACAAGTATTTGTTGTATGCTATAGGTCACGTTAGTATAATCCAGGCTTAGGAAAGAGGGCATTTTCCAAAACTCTTACAAAGCAGCTGCGGCCAAATAAAAGTTGAGCCAATTGTTGCAAGCTAACTGCAAAGGGCTCAAGTGAGCCATCCCTTAGGCACGCGGGACCACCTGAGTACCAAGTGTGTGCAGCACTGCATTATGGGATGGCACTACAGACATGAGCAAAGATAATCCCAAACCATGAGATAAGCAAGGTGCCAGATGTGCAGGCTGGGAGCCTGAGGAATGCAGAGGAGGGAGCCTCTCCCTGCTTGGGGTATGCAGCTTCTCAGAGGAAGAAACCAGTGCACGAATTTCAAGTTGTGTAGGGTTGTGTTGGAGTAAGGGAATCCCAGATTAAAAGGTTGGGCAGGAACTTCCTTACCAAAACAGAAAGAACTATGATATAATCGGTGTCCAGCCCTAGCCTAGGCTGTCCCACCATGCAGGAAGGGCCATTGAACCTAAAAGTATGGAGGAAGAATTCAGTCTCCATGCACTTGGGCTGAGGTAGGAGTCCTGAGTCCGACTCAAGGTTAAACACTGTGGAATTGGGCCAGTCACCTTCACCACACTTTGCATCTCAATGAGCTCCCACATCTGTAATCAGATGCCACCTACTTCTCCCAAGCACCACAGATAGGATCTTGCTTGAACTCTTAAGATCAGAGGTTGTGGGTTCAGATTCCTGTTCTGCCCGTGAACCTAACGCTGGTACAGATTTTTCTGGTGTCTCTCTTTTGTAATGAAGAAGAGAATATTGTGGGGCTCCTGAGATGGCTTCATGGTTAAGAGTGCTCTGTCCCACCCCATGAGAGAGTGCCAACCCCTGACACTATTAATGATACTCTGCTATGCTTGCAGAAAGGAGCCTAGCACAACTGTCTCCGGAGAAGCGTCATCCAGCAGTGGATGGAAACAGGTGTAGAGACAGACCAACAGTCAAACATCAGGCAAAGCTTGGGGAGTCTTGTGTAAGAGTGGGGGGGATAGGATTGAGCGAGCTGGAGGAGTCAAGGACACTACAAGAAGACCTACAGAGTCAACTAACCTGGGCCCAGGGGACTGACAGAAACTGAACTACCAACCAAAGAGCATGCAGGGGATGGACCTAGGCCCTCTACACATTTGTAATAGATGTGTGTCTTGGTCTTTCTGTGGGTCCCCTAATAACTGAAGCAGAGGATGTCTCTGACTCTGTTGCCTGCCATTGGATCCCCTTCCCCTAGCTGGACTGCCTGGTCAGTCCTCAGTAGGAGAGGATATGCTTAGTCCTGCTGTGACTGAATGTACCAGGGTGGGGGAACACCCCAGGGGGGGGGCGTTCTCTGAGGATAATGGGTAGTGTGGGGAGGGATTTGTGAGGGTAGAACTGGGAAGAGAAGAGGAAGGGGAACCAAGACTGCAATATAAAGTGAATACAAAATAAATTAAGGGGGAAAATGGGGAGGGTGTTTCATGCTCTTGTAGCGAACTAGATTTCAGAGCACAGCATCTATCTCAGGCGGCTCACAACTGCCTGCAACTCCTTCCTCCAGCCTCCTTTAAGCATCTGTATTCATGTACTCATGTGTAAAGTAAGTAGCATACCACGGAACCCAGAGGAGTACTGTAATGAGCCAACAAGCAGGCTGATGACATATACCCTGTTAGCACAGAGAACTTAGCAGAATGATCTATTGAAAATGAAATGGGAAAGTATTTTGCATGGTACAGAGGCTAGTGCAAATTTGTTGTATAATTTTGTTTGCTTTGGTTTATTACACGGAAGCTCCGTAAGAGAGGGGGGTTTTCTTTTAGCCTCTGCTGCCCGCAGGACCTCAGACAGTGGCTGGTCTACAGTAGGCACTTGGGATTATTTATGAACTACATGAATGAGTGCCAACTCCGAATGGGTACTCAGCTGAGAAGTCAGCAAACAGGAAGTGAGTTACTGTTGCATTCAGCCAATTCTGCACATTGCTGCTGCTCCAACTTGTGGCAAGGACTCAGTCCCCGCCCCCCCCCCCCCCGCAACACTCCCCCATCTCTCTCAAGCTCCATCTTGGCCTCTAGGCCTAGCTCCTTGATTCTCTTTGGTCCAGCTGCAGACTGGGGGTGGAGTATGTGCACATGCCTGCTCTTTCTAACATGCTGTACTCACCACCTCCAGATTGGCACTATTTTGGATCTGGGGTGTCAGGGGTATGAAAGGATGAATTTTGGAAATTGTGGCTGCAACATGGACAGAGAGACCGCTGAGGCCCGAAATAGCTGGAAGGCTACAGAACATCTCAGAATAGCATCCAGCTTTACCACAATTCCAGGCTGGAGCCTCACACACACCCAAGAGGGCCAAAGACACAGTTTGCACAGCAGCCCGGGATATGGGAAAGTCTTGGGTGGAAAAATGAGTCACCAAAGAAAGCCAAAGATTGTTCTTGTTCAGAGGAGAGGAGCAGAGTGTCCAGAGGTTCAGACGGTTGAGCCAGGAGATGTGAGGTGAGGTGCTGAGCCCTGGTGTGGTCACGGGGTCAAGAGCATCTTAGGCTTGATGAATGAGTGACGGAACTGGGATTCGGATGGTAATTCACATGCTTCCACATGGGGCTGCTGGGCCTGGACTTTTTGGGAGAAGAATATCACAGTGAGTGAGGGTGGCATGCATACAGCCGTTGAGTATTTGAGAGTTGTTCCTTCAAGTATCCTGAGAAAGAAGCACAGATCAGCAGCACCCATAAGATTGGGGTCCATGGAAAACCTGACCCTCAGAATGGCATTCTAGCCCAAACCCTGCTCCGGTGTCCAGCTTCCTACAGAGTTGGATGTACCAGGAGATAGACTACAGAAAGGAGTCAGAGAAAGCCATAGATCTCACAGTCATTGCTGCCACTGCCTTTCGAGCTCTAAAAGTTCTATATCCCCTTCCCAGAATCCAAGACACTTTTCTTGTGTAAATTTTCCTTGGCACCAGAAGGAATCAGTAGAGAGAAAAGGTCATGTGACAGGAAAAACTACCTCAGATTTAGTTTTCATGACCTAGGTTATCCAGGTCTCCATCCTTGTCCTGATGTCCAGACCCCTCATCCCAGCCAAAGTGTCAACATTTCCAAGTGCTCTCTTCCTCATCTCAAGCCATCTCTTGAGAACTATGCAGATGGCAAAGGAATCCACCACCAGGGGGCGATATGGAACAACTCCCCCCACCACTACCACCTGCCCTTTCTGGAAGAGCTTTTTGTGGGGTATGTGTGTGTGTGTTTTGTTGTTGTTGTTGTTGTCATTGTTGTTTTCCTCCTGAAAAGCCTCAGGCCACAACAGCTACCAGAAGAAGCTTTCTAAGGGTACCTCAACAGTCACATGGGGAATCTTAAATCCCTTGTTTCATATGATAAAGTACAAGCATTCTCTGAATGATTGCTGGGCAATATGAAGCAGACCCTTAATTGGCATGAACAAATTAATTGAGAACCACAGGCTGACACAGCATGGAAATGATGTTTGTACTCCATGAAGGTCACATTATAGCGCTACATCAAGGCCTTGCAGTGACTCCGGTTAGAGCCAGCTGGCCTGCCATTTATGGTGAGCCAGAAACAGGACTGCATTTGAATGGCACTGTCCCTTGATAATGGCCATCTGTTTTCGGCAAAACAGACAACTCCATCCATTAAAGACACTTTGAACCTTCCTTATCGTGGTCTTTTGATGATGTTTAATCTATACATTTACTTTAGTCTTAGAGTGTACAATTTAGAAGCTTTTATTCAGTGCTACATGTGTACCATGTAAGTAGCATCATAAAAATAAGTCAACACAGAGGACCTTATTATTTTTCTGATAATTTATGTTACAGATATATTCAGACTTAAACTTGGGTAAGAAAGCTTAAGGAAAAAGGAGGGTTAAGAAGCTGGGGAAGAACAGGTAGGTGTCTTCCTTGAAGGAAGCAGAGGCTGGTGATTTCACAGGGAAAATTCTGAACTAGGATTAAAAAGGGATGGGAGGCAGTCTGGGCGTGGTTTCTGAGGAAGGCCATTTCTGGTCTCTGGGTCACAGCTCCTTTGCATGTTTGTTTTGAGACAGCTCCTGGGTGGCCTGCAACTTGCTATTTAGATCAGGCTAGCCTCAAACTCACAGAGATCCAGCTGTTTCTGTTTCTCAGAAGCTGGGACTAAAGGTATGTCCCCCCATACTTGGACTCAAGTTCAGGCTGTCAATTAAGCCATTGGTCACTCCTTGATGAGCCTGACAATAGGTTTGGGGGAATTAACCATCAGGGTCTGGCAGGCTCTTCTTAGAAGAGGCCAAGCTGGACCCCACTTGCCTGAAGCTTTCTTCCTCATCAGTGCACCCAGTTTTATTCAGAAGTATTACAACCCAAGGTTGTAAGTTGGATCCAGCTTCCTTTCAGGGGAGACATACAACCAAAGTCCCTGTCAGCCAGTTGTGATGGTATGCTCTGGTTCCAACCCTATTCTGTCTTCAGGTTCAGAGTTATCATTGACATCAATTATCACCTTTGATGGTCTTGGTATTTTAAAAGAGATGTTTACAGGTCTTATTTGATAACCAAAATATAGTACCCTATAACAAAAAGCCTCAAGGCTCAGAAGTTAATAATATATCTGAGAACATTATAATGTGTGCCCTGGATACCAGATTCCAGCTAGTTGGACCTGGATCCTTGTTTTTTCTACCACATTGAAAGTTTACAATTCTGCTTGCCATAAGAACATAGAAACCCGCCGGGCAGTGTTGGCACATGCCTTTAATCCCAGCACTTGGGAGGCAGAGGCAGGCAGATTTCTGAGTTCGAGGCCAGCCTGGTCTACAGAGTAAGTTCCAGGACAACCAGGGCTACACAGAGAAACCCTGTCTCGAAAAAACAAAAAAAAAAAACAAAAAAAACAAAAAAAAAAAAAAAACTAGAAACCCAGACACTTAGCCTTTGTGTGTGTGTGTGTGTGTGTGTGTGTGTGTGTGCGCGCCTGTGTGTAACTTTGTGTACCAAATGCATGACTGGTACCCAGACAGACCTAAAGAGAGTGTCAGATGCCCTGGGTCTGAGTAGCCATGTGTGTTCTGGGAATCTCATGTGTCCTATGAAAGAGCAACCAGTGCTCTTAACCACTGAGCCACCTCTGCAGCCCCAGTGTTCAAATTTTAAATCTTAGATTTCCATCTGCATTGTGAGATGCTGTGCACACTGGTGTCCCTTCAGGCTCTCAGGCATAAATAAATGCCCCTCAGTTTGCTTTTGACTAAAGACAATAAAGGCAGAGTGATTTGGCTACAGCCATTTCCTCTTCCTTAGAAACATCTTCTGCTTGCCTGTCCCTCATAAGGTTTCTTGGGTAGAGAACAATTTCATTCTACAATAGACAAAGTATTTGATCTCTTTCTGAAAGGGAAGGGTTGGAGGGAGAATCACACAGAACACAGGACTAGAGGAGGAAGAAGGAAGTAGGTTGGTACTCAGATCTTAAACTATAGCTTCTTTGCCGTTCCAAGAACGCACGGCAGCCGTATAACCCGGAGCCCGGCTCAGTTGCTAATTCTTGTACTTTACACTAAGGAAACCTTCACATGTCCCTGCCCAAGTGAAGCCTCTCTCAGATGCCTAGTAGGGACATAAGCAATAAAAAATGGAAGCTGTGGCTGGAAACTCTGGATGCCCTACAAAGCACAGGCTCCTGAGCTGCCTTCTTGGAACCACAGGGGCACTGCTGGGCAGTGTGAGAATCACCTGAGCAGATCATTTGCTAGCTGGGCTCTAGGGAGGCAGAGATGAATAAGCTCTCATTCCTGGCCTCAAGGAGCTCTCTGATCATGTCACTACATGGTGATACGGGCTTTTGCAGAAGCCTGCTGTGGGCCAGAGGCCCTGCCTCATCTGAGAGGACCTCAAGAGGAAGTAGAAGTAAAGCTGGAACAATTTTCAGAGCACTCGTAAAACAAAAGTGGAAATTTTTTAACTCGAATAAAAGAAAATCCATGGGTGTCTAAAGAGTACATCACTCTCCATAAGGTCATTTGCCAAAATGGCCCTCAGTCCTGAAGGGTAACCCAGACTCTCAAGAGTCAAGAGACCATGTGACATTCAGAGAAGCAGCCAGGTGCTGCTCCTAAGTCAATTCCTCCCCATGCTGCCACTGTCCAAGAAGTCACTTCACCTCTGGGCTTGGTAGAAATGAACTTGTAGCCCTTCAAGGTGGTTCCCAGAGAAGCCACTGAAGACAGTCGCTTCCAGTGTTAGGAAGAATAGCAGATCCTACTGAGCCAGCCACACCCCAGCCCAGCTCTGCTCAAGCTCCCTTCATAAGTGATTCCACATGTCCTAGACTTCAGATGTCCCTCTCCTACCCTCCCTTCCTCCCTCTGTCTTAGAATTTTCCCTCTCCTCCCTTCTTCTCTTCCTTCCGACTTTTTTCCTCTCTTTAGATTCAGAGGCAGAGAAGCCTCAGACAGGAAGAGGAAGTGGGGGACTAAGGGCGGAGCTGCCTCCCAAGGAGAGAAAGCAGTTATAAAAATCATTTGGTTTGCTCAAATCCAGCCATTTTACTCTGTGGGGAAACTCCTGGACTAGAACAAAGAGTCCCAGCTTGACGCCTAATTGATGGAGGCTTGGGGAAGATCAGCAGGAGCCTCTCCTACTGCCCTTGCTCACCTCAGTTGACACCTGACCTTTAGCGCCATCAAGACCCTGCTAAGCCTGCATGTGCTCTGGCTGGAAAGCCAGGGTAGCCAGTCTAGACACACTAAGTGATGTGGGGACAGCAGGTCCTTTGGCTCCCAGCCACCCCTGTCATCTGACCTTGGTTTCAGCACGTGGTTTTTCCCTATGGCCAATTGACTACTGGGGTATTGTGATGGGGTCACAGTGGAGAGGGGTTGCCAGCAGAGTGTACACAGACTTTTGTGGGTACATTTTTCTGAAGAGATGATACTGTTTTCCAAAGACCTTAGTGTATTGTCCAGGATCCCCAGGTTATTAAGAAACACATCCCTGGAGTTAAAGGAATGGAGGACAGAGACCTATTCTCACACGTTTGAAAAGTGGACATGTAAAGAAGGCTCACACTGAATTCTACAAGACTTCCCAGGAAAGAAGAAACTGGAACCCATAGGTAAAGTTTCAAGGGAGGCCAGTTTCAGCTCAGTGTAAGGACAAGCATTTGAGTGATATAAAAACAGATTGTTGCCCCAAACACTAAAGTCCTTGTTGCTGAAGTATTTAATCAGCGGCTGTCCTCGGTATTGGGGTGTGAGGCAGAGTGAAGGCCAGCGCACCTGGCCCAGCTCTCCCATGGACTGACTGAAGGAGAACTGTTTGCTAAGGCCCTCCCTAATGAAGCAGAGACAGGCAACCTCCAGCAGAACCTCGCCCACAGTCTGTCCTATAGGAAAAGATGGGGGAACTGTTGGGGTAGATTGCTGCTTGATCCTTACTGTGCCCTTCAAAGGATAAAACCGCAGAGCTTAAGTCTCCACAAGCTGAACAGAAGGCTAGAATTTATCTATTGCTATGAGTTGGGCTCCTTATTTGCCCTGGTACTTAGAAACCACAGAACGTGTCTTCGTTGACGTGAAATGTTGATGGATTTTTCTCCTAGGATTATTTTTGCAGCATAAGTAAGAAAAACATTATATTCATACAGTTTGTTGTAAGCTAACTGTTTTTGAGAGAAGTTCTTACCATGTGCAAAAGCCCCACCATTTTCCTGATGTCAGGATTTCCAGATACTGTGCATTGACCAAACCGTTACTGCCCCAGGTGCCTGTGGTTTTCAGTCAGGGACACCAAAGCATCAGGGAGCCTCCTCTCACATGTGAGTGGATATTTTCTATATTGTCCAGATCCTTCACATAGGTGGTGGTGGTTGTTGTTGTTGTTGTTCTTGTTGTTGATCTTCACACCTTTGTTTCTTTTGGAACACTAGAAGGAAAGTAGACACCAGAAGTTGAGTCCTTTGGGGCTCCACCTTTCTGCATCAAATAAGCAAACAGACACAGCACTTCAAAGGGAAGGTGGCTACCACAGCCTTTTATTTCTTAAAAAACTGGCGCAGGAGAGCGGCTGGACAGAAACATGACTCTGGAACAGTCTCCCGGGGGGGTTATCTCAGCCCTATCGCTCGCTTGTTTCCTAGAGGCAAACACTGCCTCTTATCCTTGCTTTCCTTATTTGTGAAGCTGCCCCACCCTCCCTGGCCACCTGGAGGGAGTCGTCTATTTCCAGCAGGCAGGACTGGTCCTGAGGATCAGGAACTGTGACAGTCACTGCACTTAGAGAACAGCCAAGTAGCCCTGGTGGCTTGGTCCTATAGGGTCACCCAAGTTGTTTGTTAACTAAGATTGTTTTCCTTCTGACCCTAATGAGCTTTAGTGGAGGGTTTAAGCATAGAGACCTAGAACCTAGGGAGAAGGGATTTGTGATGTGGAGAGTGTGGAGTTTCACTGGCACCCAGGAACCCTGAGCTCACTAAAAGCATCTCTAGGGTAAAGTTCTCTGGCCAACTTTGATACTGAGTCTGAGCACTGAAAGTGCGCTCACGGTCACAGCTCCAAAGAGGCACAATCAGAGTATGAAAGGGAAATATTCCGGAGCAGTCTCCACCCAGCACCCACGACACCTTGCCTTTACATTTTCCCTCCCTTCACCTAGATCAACGGCATCCCTTGGTGAGACCAGCCAGTTGACTGTCACTGTGGGACAGATATGTTCAAAGAAGCTCAGAGATGTTAAAAGGCTTGGGTCAGTGTTACAGAGCAAAGAGGGGCTCAATTCAGCTGTTTTCATCTGCCCTCGAGAATATTGATGAACATTCTCCCATCCAAGTATTAATCAGGCTAGACAAACATTCTCAAAGTGTAAAGGTTTAATCCAGGCCGCCTCTGCTTTGGTTTGTGGGACTCTGCGCTGCTCTCCCAGAAGCAGCTGATACTGGAAGCAAGAGAGAAACAAGTACCCATGCAGAGCAAGCTCAACCTACAGGCGTCACGGGGCAAGGAAGGGTTCCCAGCGGCCATGATGACTCACGCTGACCAGGGACAGGCTCTTATCTGGAAGTCCTAAAGACCATTGCTCTGATGGAGAGAAGGGATGGAAATGCTGTCTGGCTCAAGGTAGAAAAAAAGATAAAAGCCACTAAATGCCTTCATCTTTTTACATGATTCAAGACTCCAGGATGCTCAGCTTTGAAAATACCTTTATCATATCCATATATGATATGTAGAATATATAGTATATAGTACATGATATGTGGTACATATAGTATATAGCATATATACTATATATTATATAATATATTGTATGTGTATGTGTATGTGTGTGCAAGTGCGCATGTGCACATGCACACCCAGGAACAAAATAGCCTTGATAAAGCAAAAACAACTCACTTAACAGAGCCTCAAATGGAGGTGAGTTGTGGTATGTATGTCTCTGTGGTTGTGTGGTAACACAAGGTAATGTCCTAAACACCAACTTGGGATGGGCAAGACAGGTACTTGAGCAAGTCACTTGGTCTCTCTGAGCCTCAGGGTCTTCTTCACAGAGAAGGAATCATCTTCTTTATACAGGGTGACTTTTTATGAGCATTCGACATACTGTTCTCAGGGAGAAGACAAGTGCCACCATCAGCCATCTGAACACTGGGCTCATGTGGCTGTATTTTCTGTTCACCGACTCTTAGTGGAGACCCTACTACCTCCCACCTCGTGGTGGTCTAGGAATGTTGTAGGAATGAATGAACAGATGAATCAAAAAGCATGTAAAGCACTGTGCAGACTTTGACACAGATACATACACGGCTTACGATGTAAGGAAACAGTCACCAAACCAGAGCATGGGTTAGTCTCCAAATGGTCAGAGCGCTGTGGGGCATTTGCTTCCTTCATGCCCCTACTTTGGCTCAAGCTTGGCCCATGTGAGACTTTGCTTCCTCATGGTCAGTTCAGTAAGTTCTCTAAGGCTCCAATGGGAGATCTCAACAAAAACCCCCAGAACTCGCAAAACTTCATGGCCCCATCTCTCCTTTCTGCTTCATACATGGAGAAACTGAGGCCTGGAAGAAGGAGGGGCTTGGCCTAGCAATGGCTCAGGGTGCCTAACCACATGTACAGAGCTTTCTTCCCCAGCCCTGATTCTCAGAGGCATGGGGCAATGAGCCGCCAACCAGAAGCTCTGAATGGCACAGAACACCAGGACTTTGCGGATGGTCTGGAAGAATGCAGAATACACAAAGTCAGTAAATGTTTACTGAGCACCTACCAATGCCAGGCACTGGGTTTTGAAGATAAAACATGGGAGTCTAGCAGTTTCCTGCCCAGGCCAGGCCATGTCAGACCAGGTGCATGCTATGCAGCTGTGTCCACTCTGCTCTTGGCATAGGAGCCTGAACAGGCAGGCCTTCAGTCTGATGACCCCTGTGAATGCCCCCGTCCTCCCAACCTCACTCTCCACTGCAGTCTCTGGAACACACCCAGCCTTCTTTCCCCTTTCTGGGACTGGCCTTGCTCCTCCTCACCTTCTTTGGGGCAGCAGCAACCAGAGCCACCCCATGCACCCCAGACTGCATAGAGAGCAGAGTGAAAAGGAGGTCAGACCCTGAGACACTACAGACAAAGCTAGCCTCTACACATCCCTTCTGCCTGGCAGTCAACCAAACCTCTGACCAGAAGACTCTCCTGTCACCCTGAGATCCTGGGGCCTTCCAGAGACCATGACCTAGAGCAGAGTGGCCCTGGCCCCCTTGTGCGTCAATGTGCTCCAAGCAAACAGATTCAACTAGCAGAGGCCAAGGAATGAATAGCACCAAGCAAGCCATTTTATCCAGACAGCAGGGAGGGGGTGGGGGAAACCAGGAGGAGAAGCAGACACAAGCATGAGGTGGACCTTAGGAAATGTTCGGAGACAGCTGTTCTTGGCTAGTTGCTGTGAGTCTTCACATGATCAAGGCTGGATTTATGGCAAATCTTGGAGGAACCTCAGTGACCATCTAGATACCTCTTCAGGTCACAGTACAGAAAGAGGAGGAAGTTAGGCCTGACTGGAGGCCCTGCCCCCACCTACCCATTCTCTAATGCACACATTTGGGGCTGGCTGTTCTGGTGTCTCACTCCCTCTGCTCTCTGTGCCAATGCCTTATTCCCTGTTGGCAACAGAGGGGAAGCACATGACAGGCAGTCTGATCTGAAAACCCAGTTCGTCCCAATCCATCAGTATGTAAGAATCCAGAGCTGGGTCTGTGTAATGAGGTCTTAGCATGTGATTCCAGCAAAGGCACCATGGGACGAGGCTGTGGGACCTAGGGCATGACTGGACCCTGTCTTCCCTCTAGGGATGGAGCTAGAGTCAAGGCATTTTACTACTAGGCCACTAGAGCCAGCTGCTCCCTGCACACAGAGCACCTAGGAGGATATCCATGCCAGCTTTCTGACAGGAAGGGTTCGCTCTGGCTTCTCGGTCCTTTGTCCCAGCCCAGGACTGTCACAACTATCCATCCTTGCTCCCAAGGTGAACATAAGAAGAAAAGTGGGTGTGCCTGGATCTCCATGACAGTGGTGCCATGCATGAGCTATGTGACACAGGGCTTTTATAGGTCTCCTTCTTCTCTGTTGTTAGCATAGTTACCTCCTCAGATCTTTACAGTCCTGGGCTCTTGGAGCCACTGAACTCCAGCAAGTCCTAACCAGCTGAAGCCTGAGACATTCCCAGAGGTTCCCCCGGGTCATTGACCTCAAAGTTTCTACTAACACAGTACTCAGAGGCCAAGCATGGAGGGAGAATGCTGTGTCCTCCCCGTTTCCAGAACAGGAATCTGCTCTGCAAGAAGAATGCCTCCCCTCTGGCTGTCTTGTGACTTTATCTGGGGAACTTGTGGCTCTTGGAGGCAACAAGCAAACCAGAATTAAGCCAACTTTATCTGTAGAGGGAAGGGTTGTTATTATTATTATTACATCTCAAGGGCTTCAGCAAAGAAGTCACTTAGGGTTTTTATCCTGAGGAAGCTGTGCACCTAGTGTTGAACACCAGCCTGTCCCTGAGCTCATCTGAGAACAGAATATGAGTCTGCACTGTAATCTTACAGATGTGACCCTGGGTTTAAATGGAAAACAAGTCTTTCCTTCTCTCTACCTCCCTGCTTCCTGGTACCAGTGCATCTCAGACTGACCCTGGCCAGGCACCTTTGAGTAGGACACAGCCTGTGAAACTGTGCTTAACAATCCGGTTCCTACTGTGACCTATTTTGTGCTTTCCTTATACAATAATCTCAGTTCTCTTTTCTTGGGACTTCCTGTCACTGCTGGATGACATAGGATCAGTTTGTATGAGTCCTTATTAAAAAGCCAGGGGTTCAATAAAGAGGTATGACATGCTTCTACCCACCCCACATCCAAGGCAGATGCATGCTGATCTTTGCAAAGCATATCACCACATTTTCAATAAAAAGTGTCTCCTTCCGTCCTGCCTAGGCTGCCTACACCCGAGACCTCCCTCTTTTTTCTCCCTGTATCCTGGACATTATGTATCAGTCAGCTTTAGTTATGTAGCAAGTATACACAGAACCTTCAATAGTGTGGGGCTAGAATAACATTACTGCTCCTGGGTTTCAGGTCAGACAGGTAGTTTGACAGACGTCAGCTTTGCACATCAAATGAGTCTATCTGTTGGCTGGTCAACTTAAGTCAGCTCTGGCTGTGGCAGCTGGAGATAAGACCCTGATCTACGGCTTGTCATTCTCCAGCATAGCAGGACAGTGGGCAGTAGAAGTGCCCTAGCCCCTTGATGTCTGGGTTCCTTCCATCAGCCATGCTGCCCCTTTGGCCTCATTATCAGCTTAAAGCCCCACTTTTGTTCGTAGAGCTCCAAAGTTTCCCAGCAGTAGGACACCAGAGAGCAAAGACTTGTGGTCAGGAGGGCATCAGCCCCATGCGACCATAGAGTCCCCTTGTATCTTCAACTGCTCCCCCTCTGCTCGGTTAGCACCAGCTCAAAGTATGTTGAAATCTTCCCAAAGGAAAAAAATACTATGAAAGCCTTTAAACACATATCATCTTCCAGTCTTCAGGAACTGATCCTAAGAGAAAAGTAAAGAAAATCTAGAAGAGTGTACATACTTAAAAAGAGTGTATGGTACGGAACAGCGCTGTTACTAAAGGTGACATGGGAGTAAGGGGATGTGAAAGCCAGGAAAGCCTCTGCTACTTGAGCTAGACGGGTATTTATTATACAGCCATTGTAGACACTGGTTATAAAGATTTTACTGAAAAGCTGCAATAGTTATAGAGACCTTTGAGACAAAATTAACTGAGGAAATAAAAGCTGGACCATGCATACAAGTCTACCATGACTATGTATTGTAGTGCTGCAGCTTTGATATTTCAAAACAAAACAAAACAAAACAAAAACAAAAAAAACAAAAGTGTTTATTTCAGTTTACAGGTCACAGCCTATCACTGAGGGAAGTCAGGGCAAGAGCTCAACAGGGAACCTGAAGCAGAAACCATGGAGAACCATTCCTTGATGGTTCACTTACAGGCTCGTGTTTAGCTAGCTTTCTTATACAGACAAGGAACATCTGCCTATGGATGATGCCACCACAGTGGGCAGGGCTCTCCCACCTCAATGAACAGTTAAGGCTAGCCCCCATAGACATTTCCATATGGTTAGTCTGACCTGGGTAATCCCTCCATTGACACTCCCTTCTCAGATGACTATAGGCTGTATCAAGTTGACAATTATTGTGGATTAGGACACTATGTTAATACCAAGTCCCATTGTATAAAATGTAGATGCTGGATAGAATCTGGAAACCATGTTGCTATCGTTTTCCTAATGGACTTTGCACTATACTTATCTAGCATGCAGCCACTGAGAGAAGTGGTGACAGGTACATGGGTCCTTTCAGTTCTGCAAATACCTTCAACTTATAATTGGTAAAAATAAGTGTTTTGAAAGCCCCCAAACTTACAGAGGGACATTTTTAATGACTATTGTCTTATGCTTTGTATTTTCCTGTGGCTGTGATAGAACACTTGGGAGGAAAGATTTACTCTGGCTCAGGGTACAGGATACAATCCCTCATGATGGGGAAATCAAAGCAGTGTGAATTTGAAGCATCAGGTTAGAGTATGTTCATGATCAGGACTTGGAGGGAAATGAATGAACGATGCTCACTTCCTCTACATATAGAGTCCAAGGCTATCCAGTCAAGATAATCTCCATGGGCATGCCCAGAGGCCCATTTTCTGAGGCAATTCTAGATTGTATCAAGTGGACCATTAATTGTAACTACCACAGGTATACTATATGACAGGAGTATAGGATACTTTCTGTTTTAAACTTTTTTTTCACTTTTAAAACATTATAATGTAAGAGAGTAGCCAGTGACTTTGTTAGTTCCTTTCCATACTTGTTCAGTTTTCACTTCTTGTTTGCACAGTGCTGGGGATTGAACTCAGGGTCTGTGCACACTGGGCAGATGTTCTGAGCTGCACTGCCAGTTAGCTACAGTATCTCAAGAGAGAAGTGCTAGATTCTACTAAGCACCTCTCAGGACCTGCCCCGTGGCTACTTTAAGTACCATATGCCTGGCAGAAGGTCCTCTCCTTGAGAGCAGGGGCCACAGCTCCATCGATTCCAAGCATTTTCTCGGCTCCCTTTCCAGTGCTTAGGCCAAAGCATCATTTAAAACGTACACATTCTACGTGTTCATAGTAAACCAAAAACTCTGCTGCTTGCTAGGCTTGCATAACCAAAAATGTCAATATGTGTGGAAGAGTGTTCATCCTACGAACACACATTTTTATTCCTCATCTTTACATGTTACCTATCTACATCTTGTGTGGGTATTAGTTCCCAGGGGAAGACAGATGGATTACTAAGTAGGCTATGTTGTAGGCACTTCCTTATGTAGAAAATATTCACAAAACTGACGAATCTAAGGCAATCGTGTTCTGGCACTGAACAATGGGCAGTGTGGGGCAGTGGGCAAGGTGAGACCCATGACAGCCTTCTACCTTCAGGGATTCCTTCCATAGCACAAGAAGACAGAACGCCAGCTAAGTTCAAACAGCAGAGAGCATGGTGCTCTGGGTTGCTAAAGCAGATGAAATGGGTGGGCAGGACAAGAAAGATGGGGAGGGGCTGCAAATGAGATGGGGAGGGGCCAGAAATCTAGGTAAGCATTTTCCATAGACCTTGAACAAAGGCCTGGGTGCATATGTACCTGGGTATGTTTTCAAAACCACCTGCAAGGTTGAGAGTGGGCACTATAGATCCCACAGTGTTGAATACTGAAGGCCCAGCCACAGTAAAGAGATAAAAGCACCGTGGGTACTCAATGATTACCCTAGAAAGAGCACTTGGTGGACCCCCCCTTATTTATAAGGGATACTTCCCCAGACCCCAGTAAGTACCTGAAATCACAGACAGAACCAAATCTATATTTTTCATATACATGCCTATAATAAGGTTTATTTTACAAATTAAATACACTAAGAGAGACTGGCATTAATACCTAATAATAAAACAAAACAATTATAACAATGTACTAGGAAAAGCTATTCAAAACTTGTAATTTTTTTTTCATTTGCCCTTTCCAAACTATGGTCCAGAGCAATACTGAAGGAATGGGAAGTGAAGCCATGATGGGGGGGAGGGTGCGTATATTTCAAGTGCAGGACGGGGACGTGCTTCAGGACTAAGTTCAAAAGTGATCCGATATAGGAAAGAAGAAAACACAGCCCACTAAGACCCAAATGATATATATAATGATTTAACTCCTTAGAACAAACCTCACAAAGTATCCAAGCTCCCTGCAAAATACTATCTATAAAGTCAAATAGACAATCAAAACATGTTTATACATGCTTTGTACCAGGGCTATCAGCCTGTAGCCAGGAGAACAGTAGTTAGTTCTAATGGAAATCGATGAAGAAGAGGGAAAACATCGGCTGTGTTATAGAAGGACAAATTCTGTGTCCAGAGGTCCAAGGGCCACTCAGAAATGGTGGACCTAAGAAGAGACCTGGGACCCTATCAAGAGGATCTTCTGATGACTGTGCAGGACATGAGCAAGTCTGCAAGAAGATGTCACAGGTCTCTGGGGTTTGTGGTCATGCTAGAGTCACAAAATGTCAGAGCTAGACACAAGTAGCTTCCCGCCTGCCCCTCTTATTATCTATGAGAGCAGGAACTAGGACTGGGAGGGAAATAGGTGATTTCCCAAAATCCCACACCAAGGTAGAACCAAGCCTCATAATTCTCTTCCGTCACATGGCCACCCTGTGACAGCCCTGGGCTGGAACGAGCTTTGAGATGACTAATTACACATATTCATCTCCAACTGTAGTTTCTGAGATAAAACCAAGGTGTCACTTCCTCTTTCTGCTCTCACACAGAATGGGAGGTTTCCAGTAAGCCATCAGATGGAAACCAGGGAGCCACACGTCACCACAGACCTGGCACTCAATACCCACTCATGTGAGTGCTTGATACGTAAGCACCGGATTGCTAAAAGTTAAGCAAATTCACCAAATCTGTTCAACTGTTGCTTAGAAACGATGTGGTGAGGTCCATGTAATGTCGTCCCATCAATATTCACAGAGAATGAAAGTGCATCCCATGCCCTCTGTCTGCTTGAAAGTGTGGCTCACGGCAACCTGGAGCAGGCAATGGAGGATCTCGTTGGATAGATTTGTCCTCTGCCTCAGCCTGTGAACAAGACCAGGGCAACCATGCTGGTTCTGCAGCTCATATACTTCCCAGAAGACACTTGCCACACATTCCTGGGCAATGTGTGTCCACTTCTTCCAGAAAGTTCTTTCCAAGTTCCTGGCATGTCTTACAGGGAAGGAATTCCCACCTGCACAAGCCAGCTCCCCCTCCAGCTTTGTCACCAGAACTACCCAAGGCTAGATTGTATGTGCTAAGGATTAAGTCCAGTTGAGATTTATATCCTTTCTCCAGAAACCTGCTGCTGGCTGGGACTTATCACTGCTCCTTGATGTAGAATCTCAGAGAACAGAAGCCCAGCTGGGCACTAGTTATGCCCTCTGAGTTGCCTTCCTAATCTATGGTGGGTCACAGAGGGAAAGAGGCTAGCATTGCTAAGTGTCTCTGTGCCAAGTGGTAAGCACTGGCCTCACGTATGGCATCTCAGCACTAACCCTTCTCTGTGACATGGGAAGAATCTCCACTGTGCATTTTTGTTATGGTTGTTTAATTGTGGTTGGTTAATTGGGTTTGCTTGCTTGTTTGCTTGTTTGCTTGTTTGTTTGTTTGCAGTACAGGAAATGAAACACAGGGTCTCATTCAAGTGTTCTCCCATAGAGCTATGTCTTCAGCTCTTACCTCCAAATTTTAATCAGAAAACTGACTCCAATAATTAAATCTCTGTTTGAGGTTATACAGCTTCTCGCCCATCTCCCGTAACATGGATCATTTTGACTCTGGAGACAGCCTCCTCACCCACCCCTGGAAAGCTTCCGGACTCTGGGAATTTGTAACTGAGTATATTCATGACATGAATTGGCTAGAGAGGCTGAGAAAGAAATGTGTTAATAAGTAGAAACTAACTAACACATATATTTTTTTTCAAACCCTGTGTTCTGGCATATGTAAATTTTTACATGCAAACTATAGCAGATGGTCAGAGACCAGAATCAAAGGTGTGAAAGTGTGTGTGTTTGTGTGTGTGCATGTATGTGTGTGTGTGTACCCACACACAGACATTGAACAAGCATGTGTGCTGTGATTCTATCCATACAAACATGAATGTGTATCAACAGATCCATATAAACATGTCTTAACAGGCTAAAACTGCTTACGTCACTCTTCATAGAAAAACAAAACTAAGAGTTCCTGGTTTTGTTTTCAAGATCACCTCCCAAGACCCATAAATGCTGTGACTTGCTACATTAACTCCTGTGTTTTCAAAACATTGTTAACCATGTGAAATGCATGAAGTAGCAACTTCTGAGTTTGGAGGGGCCAATGAGAAAGTTGCATGATGGAAGACTAAAGAGAGCAGTAAATGAGAGAGTACCTAAGACCTGCAGAGCTGGCTTCTCGGAACACCCTTATCTAGACTCTACACGTGTTGGGCCTGGGAAACCAGACCTGCACTGTGACGTCTGGGCATGACCTAGCAGATCTGGAGTGAGAGGAGGTTACCTTCTGCAGTCCTGATCTGAGGCTTTTGAAACCACCAGTCATCAGCAGGACCCAGAGGTACTTAACTTACTGTTAGAAGATCATTCAAGTTCTTCTCCTCCAGTGTACCCAGATCATGAGGAGAAGACACAAGGCCTAGGGTGAGCTGCACACACCCAGAGGTAACTGGGGTCTGTTGAACAGCTGGGAGAACTGCCAGCTACCAACTGATCCAAGATATCTGTGATGGACTAAGCAAGACTAAGCCGTGGACAGACAAGATACACTGGCTTTGTAACTAGACTTCTGACTCCCTTTAACATGTCTTTGCTATCCCCTACCTTAGCAGAAAGAGGTACCTTATGTCTGTCCCCAGTCCTGCCACCTACCATGTCTCCAGTACCCAGCTCCCAGCTGTCCCAGAGACACTATAAAGACAGCTACTGCCTGTAAAAGGCACCTACTCCATGCTTCCTGTTCTGCCAAATAATAAAATTTCCAGGGCGACCATGAAAGGCAACTGCCTCTTTCCCTAAGGACACGTGAGACTGTGGTTGCTGTCAGCAGATGAAATTTTGCCACCAGTTGCCCAGCTAGGCGGTGGCCACATTGCACACGTGGGTCTAGGTGACAGGGACACACCATGACTTGGAGTAAGTTGATGGCAGTTGCTAACAGTTGACCACAGACACCACAACTGGCCTTCCCGAGAACCAAAGATAGCCTAAAGAACTCTAGTTCAGTAAAGTCCCCTACCCCCCAGCAGCCCCTGTAGGGGACTAGCATTGTCCCCCAACATAAAACCTATGTACTCCCCTGGAAGAGAATTTGTACTCAGGTTTCGGTGCTGAATCGAGCAAACAAGGCATGAACCCAAAGTTCCCAGGGCTATGGACAATCATAACTTGGGAGGAGACAAACACCTGCAGGGTCAATGGACTTCTTTCCTCCCTCAGCAGCCTGGGCCACCTGTGTACTGGTACTGTGAACAGGACTCTCTTCATGCTAGAGAATGGTTTAGATAAGCAGGTATGCTCAGCACAGGTCTGCTTTACACTAGCAAGAGGCTCCTCAAGGTCAGACTCCCTCTTCTTATCAGGACCCTGCATCCCTTCCCCAGGGTCCCCTGTCATTCTAGACTGTAGGCTGGTGCCATCTGGTCTCCCACGTCCTTCCTCCCACACCCTCAGACGCAAGCCCACCCTCTCTATCCTCAACTCTAGAAATGACCTGGTTTCAGTGACCTTGTCTAGTAGCTTCTGGCCCTTCTCAAAGGCTGCCTGGTAGGAAAAGAGTTTGGAAACTTTCTCACTAGCAGACCTCAGCCCACCCCCACCTCCTGCCAGGATATTTCTGCACCAGGAAACAGGCAGCCTCCAACAGAGTCTTCAATCCCTGGGCTGTGTATTCTAGAACTCAAGGGCAATGTGACCAGGCAGCAACTCAGGGACATTGGCCAAAAGCATCTTTCTAGGACATCTCGAATTCCTGGCAGAGAGCCAGGAGAGTGGTGTAAGGACAAGGGCTGTGTACTGTCACCACTGCCTTTAGATGCTCCGTCATTGTTGTCACCGTCTGTAAACACTCATGCAGCCTATGTCAGTGCAGATCATGAGTTAGGCCTGCTGCACAGTTTTCCATCTGGGCTGTTGGACCAACCCTGCTGGGGAAAGGGGCTGTCACTCACGCTGACAGATGTGAGCCGACAGCACGGCGATGGCGATTTAACAGCCAACATCAGCAGAGACCCTTCTCAAAGGGAGCACATTCTGAGAAGCCCTTTAAAGTAAAAAGTGAAAATTACCCTGTAAAATTACTCAGTCACTGGTCCTCAGATGTGCCACAATGAAGCCAGTATCCGTTACATTTACTCAGTCACTGGTCCTTGGATGTGCAGCAGTGACTCTTAAACCCAAGAGGCAAGGATTTAAGGAATATATTGCAAAAAAAAAAGAAAAAAGGTAGTAGATTATTTCACATTTTAAGTAAAGATTATATCATACATATTTCTCTTGAAGTAGCACTTTAAAATAGCTTTGTTTCTGCTCTAATCCAAGACCTGGACTGGGGGTGGGGGATAATCAAAAGGGGTGAATGGGAATGTAGCCAGGCATTGCTTCCGGCTGCATCAATTTGCCAGTTCACATATGCAGGAACTCCTGTGGCCAGAAGTCCCTATGGCCACACTTCTCTTTCTCCCAAGAGGGGTCCACTTGGATCATGGAACAGAACTGACAGCCAGACCCATCTACTAGTGAGAAACCAGATATTTAAACTGTCTAAAGGAATGGTATTCCTCTGTCCTGAGGGCCAATTCAGGAGTGTACTTGTTCTCTGCAAAGGGCACTTAAGAATCTGCCACTCAAGGTCTCATTCTGTGTTACTTTGGACTTTGCCTCTGACTTTGCCCTTGCCTTTATCTTGGCAATCAGCTAAAATGTTGCTTCTTCCAGGAAGTCCTCTGATCCTTCCCTGCCTCAGGCTCTGAGCCCTATCACTTAGCACATTGCTAAGCCTCAGGTCTACAGTCACAAGGTCCTACTGCACAGGAACTTCTTTCCCTGTCTCACCAAGCCCAGCATGCTGCTTTCCACAGGCTGGTGTCTGGAACATTCTAGGGGAGAGTGAATGAAGAAACAGACTGTGGACTAGGCTCCCTCCTCTTGCTTTTTGAGGCCAGAGTGCTCAGTGGCCAGACATGTCTGACTCTTCATGAGCACACACTTTTTCCCAAAGACATGTTTCCTCTCCCATAGGAGCAGAAGCAAATGGAATTCTGGTCAAATCCGCAGACTGAGATATTCAAGGACAGAGACAGTCAAGCGACAGCCGGTGAATTAATGTGCTTGGCCGCGTTCATATATTCACATGTTGTCTGCAGCTGACCAAAGAGCAGAGGTCACTCATTGCAGCAGAGATAGCTTCCAGGGCCCGGCATATGTACCACCTGGGTCTTCAACGGGAACTCAACCTTCATTTAAAATCTCAGTGCAGTTGAAGGCAGGAAAAGCCGGATGGAGGTGGAAACAGAAGAGAGGCAGCAAGCAGGCAGCAGAGCAGAGAGCAGAGGCGAGCCGAGGCCCTAGCTGGCCCTAGTGGTTCTATCCAGAGGAAACCTCTGAAAGCATAATGTGTGCTGAGAAGGGTGTGGAGTGGAGTAGCACAGAGGCTTGATGAGTCCTTCTTTCCCAGTGGCCCGCTACAAGGTCTTAGGAGAGTTACCACACAGGCCTGAGATTCAGCATCCTCATGTTTAAAAAGGAAGGGAACTTCCTAGGTCCATCCGTTTTCCTTCAGATGCCTTTACATTTGGTTTGGTTTGTCTTTACAGTAGCATATAATTTCATTGTGTGTATGTATCACATTTTCTTGAGTCATTCATCTGTTGATGGGCAGCTAGACTGGTCCATTTCCTGGTTACTGGGCATAGATCAGCAATTAACACAAATGAGCCAGCATGCCTGAGGTGGCGCATAGAGGCCTTTGGGTAAATGCCCAGGAGTGATGGTTCTTGGGTCATATGGAAATTCTGTTTTTAATTTTTAAAGAAACTTCCTTACTGACTTTAAAAGTGAGAGTATAATATTTAGTGAGGTAACCCAGACTCAGAAAGACACAAATCCCATGTTCTGTCTCATATGTGGGTCCTAGCATCTGTATGTATGGACTAACTGGAGCACTCCGGGGGGCAGGAGGATCATGTGTTACTCCCACCAAATCTTCAGGGCCATTCCACACAGGTGCCGGAACCTGGACATACATGTTCTCGAATCTGTCATCGCAGCCCTTCCTCTTTACCTTGTGAGTGCGCATGCTCGCCCTGCTACCATCTTGCTGCGTGGCTTTGGACATTCTCACGCTCTCTCTAGGTCACTAAACATTGCTCATAAATCCCAGTGGTTGGTCTGCATTCAGTGTTTCTAGATTCTGCTACTGATAACAATCTATGGGGAGCCTTGTGATGTGGCAGCTTCTCCACCCAAATAGGGGAGTTCTAGAGGCCAGGGGCGAGGCCCAGGCTGGAGTCTGTCTCTTATACAAGTGTGTAAGGTGACTGTTGACATCAAGGCACATTGGAATGTACCTAGCTTAATGACCTCTGAAATCTCTTGGAGCTGTAAAGGGTCCTGCTTGCTCAAGTTCTCAGATCCACAGCAAGCGAGAGAGAGACAGTGAAACAGAGATAGAAAGAGACAGAGAGACACAGAGAGAGACACAGAGACAGAATTATCTATTAAGCTTCTCATGTCAAAATGTTTGGACATTGTTGACAGGCCACAGAAAAATTATTTTGGTCCCCAGGCAGCCAGTGCCTAGTTATGATCTGCGAATCTCTCTTCTGACCATGTTTTACTTTCTTCAGAAAGTTCCATACCTTTGGTAAGATCACTGGACCAAGGCCTGCAGCTTGAATGACCAGTCAATCTTGTAGGCTCCATTTGCCCAAGTCTCTAGAAAATCCATCATTTTTCAGGCCCCATTCAGCACGGGCAGGGGCTCCAGTATCAAGTACCCAGCTCTCCATGGTCATGTGAACTGTCACAATGCACACGCACCACACAGAGACACACAAAACTCACACAGATCATTGTACACAGAGGCCCACAGACAGATAGTCGATTCCTCTGGAGCCCCCAGCCTCACCTCCCAGAAAGTTCCATGACTGAAGCCCTTAGTGGTGGAGCCTGGGGGCAGGAGTGGAGGGAGCTTTGCACCCAAGGTTTGGTTTCCTCACTTACAAACACCTACTCGTGGAGACTGACAGCTCCTTCTGAGAATTCAGTTAGGTCACTGGTCAGCCTGTTTTGTAAATAGAGAAACTGTCAGTGTCACCTAAACCACCATTTTCCAGTTCTCTTGAAAGCAGCACCTGCACACACACAGCGATTCTAGGGACTAAACCAGTTTCCCTCACACTCTTGGTCTGTGCAGATGCAAATTGAGGCAACATCTGGAGAGCAGTGACTTGCTCTTCCTGCCAGGTTACAACTGAGTCAGAAACAGGATGAAAATCCCAGGACCCAAGGTCTTGTGATGGGGAAACCCAAAGTGAAGAATTCCCTAGAGACTTTGGTGACAGACCGTCTGAGGCCAGGAGCTAGGTAGAAGGTCCAAGCGCCCTACTAAATGTTGTGGACATGTGTGTGGTATGTGTGTAGGCACATGGCTATGCAGAGAACCTCCCTTTCAGGAGTTGTCCTGTTACTCCGGCTTCTTCACCCCTTGAAACCCATGCACTGAAAACGGAAAGATGTGGTTTGCATTCTATCTGCTTCTGGCTTTGCCCATCAGATCACAGAAAGGGCTTGTGGGGAGATGGAAAGAGTGTGATTGATCATGCCTCATCAGACACCCCACACTTCTACCGTGATCACCATCCTCCCCACCTTTTTGGCCTCCCTGAGTTTGTCTACATACATTGTCCTTTTAATCCTTAGCATACATTTTTTTCTTTTATTGGATATTTTCTTTATTTATATTTCAAATGTTATCCCCTTTCCAGGTCTCCCTTCCAGAACCCCCTATCCTATCCCCCCCCCCTGCTTCTATGAGGATACTCCCCCTCCCTACCTTCTACCTTCCTACCCTGGCATTCCCCTACACTGGGGCATTGAACCCCCTCAGGTCCAAGGGCCCCTCCTCCCACTTATGTCCAACAAGGCCATCCTCTGCCACAAGTATGGCTAGAACCATGTGTACTCCATGTGTACTCTTTGGTTGGTGGACCAGTCCCTGGGAGCTCCGGAGAGTCTGGCCAGTTGACACTATTGCTCCCCCCCATGGGACTGCAAACCCCCTCAGCTCCTCCATTCCCTTCTCCAACTCCTGCATCAGGAATACCGCACTAAAGGTCAAGGACTGTTGAAGCTGGAGATCATAGCAGCTCACTGTCCCCTCTTCCTAATCTCTTATTCAGAGGCCACTCTAATCCCAAAGTGGGGGTGACTGGTGGGAGACCAGGCAGGCAGCCCACCGTGGTGTTCATTCCCAGTTCTCAAAGGGCAAATGCTTGTAGGGTTCCTCTTATGAGGCTGACATTTTCCAGGCACTAGAAGAATCTATCAGGGAGCCTATCTGAAGTCAGGGTCAAGGACCTTCCTCTGGAGAGTGACATTTGAGCCTCACCTCTCTGAAGGAGGCATGAAAGGGAGACAGTGGAACCCTGGCAGGTCAGGAGAGAAGCCCAGGCGACTCACTTGGCTGGATCATGGCTGGCTTGGCTAGCTTGCTTGAGATGGTTCAGGTTGCCACAAGTCTGACAACCCAAGTTTGATCCCCAAGATCCATATGGTAGAAGGATAGAACCAACTCCCGAAAGCTGTCCTCTGACCTCTATGAGTATACTGTGGCACGCACGCATGCATGTGAACACACACCACACAATAATAAATAAAAGATAAGCTCCATACAGAGGGACCCTGGTATTTAAGAGCTTCAGAGATTCAAGGGTGACAGCGGTAACAGAGTTAGAGGAGCCCAGAAGGGCCAAAGAGGTTTCTCAGGCATGGGCTTTTAATGTAATTCTTCATGAGATGGACAGATAACTTGGATCCTAATAGTCTGAATGTGGACTGTCCTTCATAACACATTTATGTGTTTAAACACTTGGCTCCCAGCTAGTGAAATTATTTGAGGGAGGTTGTGGAGCCTTTAGAAAGTGGTATCCTAGGAGAGGAAGTGGGTCACTAGGAGAAAGCCTTAGTTTTAATAGCCTAGCCCCATTTCCTGTCTGCTTTCTGCTTCCTGATTTGATGAGATGTGAGCAAGCAGCTACCATACATTCCTGTTGGGCTGTAGCTCACACGTTGGCGTGGGACCTGGTGGGCTGAGTCGTGGATCCTGCGTGTCTGCCATTGCTCAAGGAGGCAGAAGCTCGGGTATTTGACTGAGTTCACTCCATGCAGTGCCGGGCAGACTCTGGGCTATGAGAAGTTGCAGAACTCCACTGCTGGCTGGAGACCTATTGGTCTCAGCCTTTGGGCACCCAGGCACCGCTGGGAGACCGCAGAAGGACTAAGATGGGGGGGGGGGGCATACAGGCTGGACCTGCCCACAGCTGAGAGGAGCATGGGGAAAGGATTCAGCAGCGGCCTGAGGGGTAGATGAGACTCTTGGTCAAGGTGACTCACTTGGCTGAATCATGGCTGGCTCAGCTAGCTTGCTTGAGTTGGTGAGAGAGGTCCTCGGTGGGAGATTAGGTGGTAGCTCATTGGTTGAAGGCCCCCTCTACAGGCCCCAAGTACAAGAGGTAGTCCATGGTTTTAAAAGGTTTATTGTCATGGCGGAAAGTGGATGAAGCTATATCCTGTGTCCTCAGGGCAGACCTGAGGTTAAATACCTTTTGTGAGTAGGAGAATCTGGGAAGGAATGCTTAATTGGCTACGCCCTCTGGCCTTTAGGTTTCTCATTAATATGGAGATCGCTTGAGGCTCAGCAGCCTGTAGTCACACCCTCTACCTGTGCTATTTGACCAAAGGCGACACGCCTTTCTTTGGGAGGGGCTATGGATGGCTGAAGCTAAGTGAAAGGAACCAGGGCCCAGGAGCAAGGCCGAACTCCTACCATCCTCCTTTAGGGTATCTGGGGTTCAAGGCTTGTGCTCGACCAGGCACCCAGTTGCCTCTCACAGCCCACCACCCCACACATTCCCACTATCATGAAGCCACTATAGCTTTCTTGCCATACTAGACTGTATCCTTGCAAGCCGTGAGACAAAATAAACCTTCTACCCTTAGGCTGTTTTGTTGTTGGCTATATAGCCTTGACAACAAGACTAAGACAGAGAGCAGCATCCTTTGATCCAGCAACTGATGCAGAAAGCAGGAGTAGTGGAAGGACCAGTTCTGGACACTCCCCCTATCCTGTCATCAAGCATAGCCCCAGGGCACCCACACAACCTAGGAGAGACATCTTCCCTAGTCCTGAGATGTTGAGACCCAAGCTAGTGGCCACAGGACTGTGGCTGTCAGCCCATAGCCTTTCTCACTAGGCCCAGAGCATCCCTCTGCTCGTCAGCCCCCATTTGCTCCACTGCCCCTCACACAGGGCTCTGTCCCTTTCCTTCACAAATCACAGAATGTACTCCCTGCAGCCACTCCTCCCTGCCCTTGGAACATCACGCTCTCTGCTCTCTGGGTTCTCCACCTGCCCTTCTGGCAGCTCTTTCTCAGACCTCCTGGCTTGTCCTCCTTTGCTGCATCCCTCTGAGTAGATGCTCTCTCAGGGACCATCCCTAGGAACTCTTCCCTGCTGAGTGCTTTGACTACACATGGCAGCCATCTTGCCTCCTCACCGTGGCCCCTGCCTTCTCATACCCTGCTCCTGAGCATTGAGACTAAAGTGGCAAGTGTTAGCACCCTTTCAGAAATTCAGATGATGAAAGCACCCCACAGCCTCCTACTGTGGTTTTTCTTCTGCTGGTTAATGACCCATTGTCAACCAACTTCCAGTGGTAGAAACTGGTATCTATCCTAAGCCACCCAACACCAGCACTCCCATTCCCAACCAGTTACCAGTGCTGTAAGCCTAGCTTCTAAAATTCTTTCCAGTCTTTCTTCTCTATCTCTGCGATTGCTACCTTAACTCATGTCCTCACTAAACCTCCTTGACACAGGGATAAAGGGATCCAAGTGGAACCATGCTGAGAAGACTAATGCTCTTCACCACAGCCCATCATAGTGCAAGCATTCATTAGTCTAGATCAAAACAATAGGCTCCTTCCATGAAGAGGCAACACTCTGCTGCTAGGGAGATAAGATGAGCTGTTCCCCACTGGAATAAGCCACAGTGTATGACATATGCAGGTTTCTATTAGTCATAGCCTCTCTGTCCCTTCTCCCTCCCAGTATGGCATATCACCCTCCAGAGAGACTCTGCACTGCCTATCAATCATCATCCTACACAATGGCATCCACTGTCACATGTGATGGACAGAATCTAAGCTGGCTCCCAGTGCCCCACCTCCTATAATCCCAGAGTTACACAACTCCCTCCTGGGTCTTTGGCTTACTTGAAACCAACAGAACACAGCAAAGTGATGGCGTATTGTTATACTAAGTGGATTACATATACTTGCTAGAAGACTCCAACACTTCTTGGCTTCCACTCTTACCGTGAAGCAGGGACCACTTTGGAGGACTCCACGTGCGAGGAACAAAGAGCACTCCTGCTTGATAGACATCATTGGCTCTCCAGCCTGCAAGTGCTGGACTCTGAAAAGGTTGTGCCAGTGAGCTGACACGGGGATTTAACACAGCAAAGCTTCAAGTGAACACTCCAGTCCTGCAGAACCCTGCAACAGTCTGCTACAGCCCAGCCACCAGGATCTGTGACACAGTGAATCGAGTTTACACTAACTTGTCACATGCCGTAGGAAACAAAACACTTACTGACATTTCAGCTTGAGAAATGGCTGAGCCTGTTCCGCTGTAAGCATGCACATACACTAGAGGTGGACCACACTTTCCCAAATCCTCTGGGCCAATCCACCTAGCTGGTCTCTCTCATGCATATTCCCTGACACCAACTTCTCTATCATTCCCTTGTATCTATTCTTTGTCTGTTTACAGTTTGGAATGCCTACATCTCTGTCTTGGTCTCAGTCTAGCTGAAATGACACCTCCTCAATGAAGCCTTCTGGATTGGTTCCTCCTCTGGGAGTTTACTGGGAGTTTCACCATGCTGCACCAATGGCAGGGTCCTGTTGGCTGCCTGTCCTGTGGCTCACACTCACTCCTCACTCCTCTCTCCATAGTGTATTTACTGCCGTATGCAAAAGACCTATGGACTCACATGGACGGAATGAGTCTATGCCAAATGCATGTCCTTCTCAGCATAGCATTCTTTCTCTAGCAGGAATGTCAGGCTCAACCAAGGAGCTATGTAACTATCTGGAGAGAAGACATGGTTTTGCTGTCCCTGGTGCCTTTCAAGAGTGGGATTATATGACATTTCTGTCTGTGAAGAGATCTGCCTCCCAAGAAGAGCTGCCTGGGTGAATGAAAGGCCTTTTGTTGTGCTCACAACCAGAGCCAGGGAGAATTAGGATATGCAAGCAGGAAGGACGAAGGGGACGGGCCTGGCCACTGATGGGCCAGTGCTGGGGACCACTGAGGTGGCAGAGGTGACAGGCAGGAAGAAATCCCCAGTGGAGAGGATGTTTAGCTTGAAGTTCTGTACATTGTTGATGGAATGTCTAGTTTAGAAAGAAGGTTGCTGGGGCTAAGGGGGGGGGGGACTCAAATGTAACAGGGAGTTATCTAGCCACCTTGATCACTGCAATAGTCTCTCCTATAAATTTTCCATCGAGTCTACATTTAGTGTTATGCCGTGTACAATTTAGACCATTTTGTGGAAGAGGCTTAAATGGAGCTTTGGGAGTTGAGGAAAAGACCCAGGACTCAAGCTCAACCATAACATGAGCAAAACCCATAGATTCAGGGGCTTAATCACAATAGGCAAGCCAAAACAGCAAACTTTTGAGAAGGCTTAGAATGTCCCAAAGGCAGAGACAGAGGGTTCAGAGCAAGGAACCACCAGGAACTCACAGGAGACCAATACCAACGGACACCTGGGCTCACAATAGGCCTGTGCTGCACCACATGTGTAGCTTTGTAAAGTCCAGGAAAACAGAACCACTGAACGAGTCTGCTTCCTGCCCTGCTCCTGCCTCTACTAGGAGGGTTAGTGGTGAGGAATCCACAGAGCAGGTACAAAATCCTTTATACTGTGGAGGTACTCTGAGACCCTAAGAAGACTTGAACAGCCCCAGATGGCACAAATACACATGCATACTATGCTTGTACATCTTCCTTCGGGGAAGGAGGCGCAGGGCTGGGTTTTCACCAGATTCCTCTGAACTCTGGAGGGAGTGAAGAGGTCACTGAATAATCTCCTCATCCCAACTCTATTGTCCACGGAATATGACTGGCCGGGCTAGCCAGTCCCCACTTCAGACCCCAACACCACTAGCTTCCAAGGCTTTGCAAGAACCTGAGGTTAAATCCCTTTGAGAATCAGCCTGCATAGGCCCTCCCCCATCTCTATTACCTTTGATTAAATAGCTGAAGAAGTGGAGGCAGGAGGAGTACCAGTTTGAGGCCAGCCTGGGCTACACCTGGGTTGATGAGCTAGCTCAAAGGGTGAAGATGCTTGACCCAAGCCTGACAATCTGTGTTCAACCCATGGGACCTACAAGGTAGATGAAGGTAACTCACTGCTGCAGGTTGTCCTCTGACCGCTATAAGCACACTGCGGCATAGGCACACACACTTACACCCAAAAAGTAATAAATGGGGAAGGGGATTTGGCATGGGCTCTGGAACCATCTCAGAACTAGATTCTAATGAAACTCTCCAAAATTAGATGAATTTTCCAGATATAAATGAAAAAAATTGAAGGACCTTCTCATTTCATGCATTCAAAATTACTTTTTAAGTAATTCATTCATTTGGATTTCCCATTCAGAGTTAATGAGAACTCAGTGGTGGAATATGAATTGCAAGACAGTTGATGCTCCTGCCCCAAGGCATTCTGGGACACAGGTGTATGAGGGTCTTTTCTTCCCTTGGCCACTTAACTGCAATTCGTCTTCCTCACATTTTGAAGTGGAGAATTCAAAGTCCAAGGCTTGGGGTTCCTGACTGTAGGGCTTCCTACAGGAACAACAATCCACTGGGTAGGATACCAGGGCATCCTCCAATCAGAACACAGCTACTCTGCCCTGCCTGCTGGGTGGATCAACAGCCAAAGACTTCATGCAACAAATGGGTTTTACTGCTAAAGGAAGAGTGCAGAAAATCCTTTGAGATCATTTCCCCTTAATTAATAGATACAATATTTAAGCACAACAAAATTACTTTTCTGTTTAAATTCTCTACTGCAGATTAGTCACAAACCAGTGTTCCTCAGGCTTCTGTTTGGATCCAAGACACTTAAGCCCTGTGCTCTCCTTTCTTCTCCTCATCTTTCTAATTCTCCCCTCCCTTGCCTCTGCGCCCGGAAAAGTGCTGCATCCTTGGTCATATGGGTTGACTCCAGTGTCCCTGACTCATCCCATGTTCTCCTTTGAGGAGGTGAATCCCTGCTTTTTTGTGCTGTCCAGGGTCTACAGCTGAGCCAGAGCAGATTCTACAGAGCATCACCATGTGCTGCCAAGTCTAGTGCCCCAGTTCCACACTGGTCTGCCACTGTCTCTGGCAGGTTCCAGTTCAGGACCTCTGGCCTCCCTTCAGACCTACTAGCTTCCAGAGTGGCTGGCAAAGGCCATCAATGTTCAGGCTACCTGATCCTTACCAGAGAGAGAGCTGGGCACAGTGAGGACCATCACATGACTACCTGGAACCAAGCTCAGTAAACAAAGACCCAGGGAGCCAGAATGGATGGGGCTGTGCTCAGTGAAGCTGCCCAATGGTGTGGAAATAGGATGAGCCTCATGGGAGAATGAGCACCAGAGGTTCTCCTCTCAGCAAACAAGGGTTCTCTGGAGAGAGGAGAGGGTAACTGCCTGTTGCATGGCTCTGAGATTCAGTTCAAATTCCTGGATGGGACAGATTATATAACCAGAGGCAAGTGTGCCTCTTGGCTTCACTTCAGCAATTCACCATTAGAAGCAACTAAGACCATTTACTGAATTTACAGTCTATCACATTCCGGGTGTCTGCTAAGCACTCTGTGCACGTATTTGAGCCAGTCTCTTCTAAATGTCGTGTATTGGTTCCCACTGTCCTCTGCTCTATTGAAGTGTTGGTTAACACATGGTGGAGGTGGGTAAACTCACGTCTGAAGAGATCCACTCAATCCCTGATGTTCCATACTGAGGGGGTCACCATCCACGTACCCCAGCATGCTCTACCACCCACCATCCCTTCCCCCCACTTGTTCCCATTTCCCCCAGGCCTGCTTCCCTATCTTCTCTCCAGCAGCACCTCCAGAATTTGGTGAGTCCCCATGGGCTCTCATATGGACGAATTGCTGCCAGCAGGAGCCCAACTATGAACACAACGACCCTAACTCTGAGGGGAGTCTGGGTTCAACTATCAGTCTCTTCCATGGCTGAGTGTGGTTTAACAGCTCAGAACCCTGGTTCTATCTTTGCATTGCCAGGAAGATAAAAAGTTGTGTTGGCGATTCTTTGTCTTACACAAATTCTTAATCTCCTATGTATGTTTTCTCATCAACTACATGTAGAGAAAAGCCTTACACTAATTCTTAACTGCATGTCAATACCACTTGCATATATTTCATGGATTGTTTGTGGGAATTAAGTTAATCGACACATGTAAAGCACTTAGAATCATGCTAATCCCTGTGTGTGTTATTAGTGGTGGCCGTGACAGTTTGTTTACTAAGCAAGGCATGGAACTGTGCAGTAGATTTTGAGAATACTAACATGAAGATGGGTTCTTGAAGTGCTGGTGCTCAAAGGGCTTAGCTTCAGGTGTGAGAGAAACAAGCCTCCATCCCTGTGCTATAGGAATAATAATAATAACAACAACAATAAAGATATTGAGTGGCAAACAAATGAAGATTTTTAAATTTTATTTTTATTTTATGAAAATAAGGGTGTGTCTGTGCATCACAGTTGTTCCTGGCACCTGGGAAGGTCAGAAGAGGGTGTCAAATCCTCTGAAACTGAAGTTATAGATGGTTGTGAGCTGCCATGAGGGTGCTGGGAATAGAACCTAGGTCTTCCGGAAGATCAGCCTGCGCTCTTAACCACTAAGCCATCTCTCCAGCCTGAAGTGGTTTTTAAATAAGAAAAATAGCACAGACTTTAATAATCTGAACAGCACCAATGTTGTGGTTGCTTTTCCAATGGTTTCATACCTCTTTACCTCCCAGTCCATTCCACTGTCTGGCTTCCTCAAGGCAGACCCACCTCCTTATTGGGCCACAGTCTTGGGGAGGGGTAGCCAGACAACAAGGCGACTCCTGAGTGGGGAAGCAAAGGAGGAGATCCCTGTGGTCTCTACTCTAGGTGGACAGAACAGAAGTAAGAGGCATTTCAGAGATGACCTAGGCAACTGAGGAGGTCAAGTCCAAGGTCTCTGCAGGGTGATGTATCAGAGGACATTTCTGAGAGGGCACTGCAGAGAGCTGTGGGCGGTCTTCTAGATCCTTCAGCTGAGCAATGATCTAAGCCAGGAACTAGGGAGGGCAAGAGTCTCACTAAAGGGTTAGAGGGTAGTGACTCATGTTTCCACATAGGCTGCTTCTATTCTCGCAAGACAGAGCAGACAAACCTGGGCCACTGTGTAAAGCCCGCAAAAGAGCCTGGCCCCAGTACCAGAGGAGACTGAATGTTGTTCTGTTCACATTACAGATGTCAGTCTCCTTCCAAGTCACCACATCCTAAACAAAGCTCAGCAACATTTACAAACAGGCAAAGATATCCAGTGAGGAAAAATTCACAACATCTGCAATGCAAGAATTTATCAAGTCTATCCAATGGTGGAAAGATATAACTCAGAGCAAGCAGCACAGCCAGCTGTGGCAGATGCAGAACGAACGCAGTGGCAGAATTAGAGCACAGATTTAATCCCAGTACTACTTGGAAGGCAGAGGCAGGTGGATCTCTGTGAGTCTGAGGCCAGCCTGGTCTACAGAGTGTGTTCTGGCACAGCCAGAACTACCGAGAGACATCCTGTCTGAAACCAACCAACATGGTAGAGCATTTAAGGACTGTTATAAAACACCAGCTACATCAAATGCTGGTGAAGACGTGAGCCATGGGGACCCTCGTTCATTGCTGTTGGGAATGCAAACTGGTGTTGCCATTCTGGAAGACATCTTCCCACTCAAACAAGTAAGCATACTTTTACCATAAGACACAGCACTGTCCTACTCACTACAGTGAGTAGAACATGCTTGCCCACATATGAAGGTTTATCATAATGAACATAATGAAGGTCAGCTTTGTTTATCATAATGAAAACTTGGAAGAAATCAAGGTGTGCTGCTACAGGTAAACGCATCAGTGGTGGCATATTCAGAGGTGGCAAAACGCATAGAGGAGTCCTAAAGACACATTGACAAGTGGAAGAAACCAGTTTGGAAATACTGCAACTGCCTCTGCCTTGATCCCAGAAGAAATGGCAGAACATGGATTAAAAAGATAAATATCCACAATAACAATGGCAGCTTGTGAGAGTGATGCATGTCCTTTCAGAAGCCTCAGCTGGATGAGTGGCAGTTGATTAACGCACCAGGGACATTAAAAGCAAAGCTGGGAAGGGGAGAAATGGCCAAGAAGCCAGCAGGGTGAGTTTCAGAGTCCCGGAAAGGCTTAGGAATCAGAAGCTCCAGCGTGTAAGAAGCACAAGAAAATCCCCAGAAACTTTAACTTTCGTAGTTTATTTTATATTTTTTATTTTATTATTCTGTGTGGAGGGTGTTTTGCCTGTCTGTGTGTATGTGTACCACATATTTGCCTGAGGCCTATGAAGGCCAGAAGAAGGTCTCCTGGAAGTAGAGTGGTAGGTAAGCTGCCATGTGGGTGCTTGGAATCAAACCAGGTCCCAAGGAAGTGTTCTTAACCACTGCATTCTCTCTCCAGCCCCCTATAAAAACTTATAAATAATAATGCAGACAGAAAGGAGAGATATTGAATCTGTGAAATAGGAACATAAAGCAAAACAAAAAAGTATTTTTTAGAAGAACTTTTAGAAGTTAAAAAGTCCTAATCAAGGTTGGGCAGTAGCGGTACATGCCTTTAATCCCAGCACTCGGGTGTTAGAGGCAGGTGGATCTCTGAGTTGGAGGCCAGACAGATCTACAGAGTAAGTTTCAGGACAGCCAGGGCTACACAGAGAAACCATGTCTTAAAAAAAAAAACAAAAAGAAAACCAACAACAACAACAACAAAAAGTCCTAAGCAAAAATTAAAATTCAGCAGAAAGCTTAGAATGTTTGTTCAGAAAGTCATTCAGCAAACTAGAGAGAAAGCAGGGGGTGGGGTAGAGACAGAGATAGCACTTCTGATTCAAAACCAGAGACATGAGAGGATTAGCCCAGACTCTTACCGTCTAAGTAATCAAAATCCACTAAGTGGAAGGGAGATGTGATTTTAAAGGAAATGGTAGCATTTCTCATAACCAAAGGCCCTGATTTTCAGGCTTAAATGGCCTGAGAAGGACCCATCACACAGTTATTGTAAACACTCACAGACAGTCAGATACATGGACACAGCACACAGGTATAACAGACAAAAACTCAGAGCAGGACCCTTGGTCATGGAAGGCTCTTAAGGGACAGGTATGAGGGAGAAAAGTCAGTATGACGTCAAACTTCCCAACAGCTAATGAGCTAAAGGAAGATGACTTGTAGCCTAGACTTTTAGTGCAAAGGTAGATGAGATATTTCAGCCCTGTGTGCAAGATGACTATGAGGTACTTCAGCCTCTGACTCTATACTGTCTGAGCAGGTAGATGATGTGTTACTGGGAGTAGGGCTAAGGAGGAACCTGCTACTTGTAAAACAGGGTGCGCAAATGAGATCTAGACAGCACCAATCAGCACTGACTTCCACTGAGGGGGTTGATGACCCATAACTATTAGGGTCTGCTATAGCTGTGTGGTTTCTGAAGAGTCATAATAATGAGTCACAGATGTTCTAGAGTGTATGAACCAGTTCATCAGCAAAGGGGTGTCCACCTCATAATCCCCAAAGGATTTCCTTCAAATAGTAGACCCTGAGGCTGGATTGATCCAGAGAGCTTTAGGAGGAGTAGGATGAAGAAAATCAGTAAACTGAGGAAAATAGAGGAGAGAGTATTTCCACAGATAAACTACAATGACTCATTAAAACACCCAAGTGTTGCTGGGTTGTGGTATACACCTTTAATCCCAGTACTTGGGAGGCAGAAGCAGGCAGATCTCTGGGTTCAAGACAATCCTGATCTATAGATAGAGTTCCAGGACAGCCTGGGCTACAAAGAGAACCCCTGTCTCAAAAAGCAAAGAGCATTCCAGATACCTAAGTCTACAGAACAATTCCTTTTCTGTGGTGCCCTTATTTCTCAAGGGCTCTGTAATTCTCCTGTGTAGGCTCACACAACCTCAGAGTGAGTTGGCTGAACCATCACTGCCACCTCCTATCTGGCCTCCCTGCTTCTTTCTCACCTCATTGTCCTGTCCTTCATTATATGGCTACCGTGGTAATCTTTCCAGGACTCAAATCTTAATTGGTCACTTGGCTGCTCAACGGCTTTCTGTTGTCTCACATCTCTAGAGTGCTTGTAGACAAGTCGGACTCACTCCTCCACACACAGCTCCAAGAATCCCGCTTCATGAAGTCCTTTCCGGTGAGATTCTAACTGTATTCCATGACTACATGTACTCATGCAACCACACTTGGGTATCTTTATATTTCCCAGTTGTCTTTGAGCTTTTCTGAGCGGGGACTGTTTCCTGTCCATCTTTGGGTCTCCAGCACCTACCATGGTGGTCATCTCAAGCACAAGGTAAAGCACTCTTTGTTGTTTCTTGAAGAGTATTTCTCCCTTATGAGAAGCCTTTGCTCAAAGGGAGATTCTAGGTTCTTGTCTATCTTTAACATTAGCAAGCATCCTACATTCTGTTGTCCTCTGAGCAACTGAGTCCCCCACAGCTCTTCTGAATCACAAAGGCAGCTGTGTCAACAGCTGGGAGCAATAGGCAAGGCCTCTACAGATGAGCTGATCAATAGATGCATTTTGCACATAAGGACTTTGACACCTAGTTAAGACCAAGGATCTACAAGGCCGTGTGCACCAGAACAGGAGACTAGAGTCCATTATCTGTTGCTGAAACAGACTATTTGGGACTAGATAATTTACAAACAATATAAATGTACTTGGCTTGTAGCTCAGGAGGACAGGTACACCAAGAATATGACACAGACATTTGGCAAAGCCTTTTCTGTGGCATCATTGTGTGGTAGACAGCAAGAGGGCAAGAGGAGGCCAAATTCATGTTTATAATAAATCCACCCACTCCTGTGATTATGACACTGGTCTACTCATAAGGGCAAGCCCATCATGCCCTGACCACCTCTGAGAACATCTGCCTCTCCACACTGCTGAACTGGGGATCAGGTTTCCAACACAGGAACTCTGGGGACACATTCAAGCCACAGCAAACATGATCTCCTGATATCTAGGCCAGTGCCTGTGTCCTGTGACATGAAATATGGCTGAATACAAAGAGAGGGTTTGCGTGTGACTGAGTTGGGGTTTTATTGCTGTGAAAAGACACCATGACCAAGGCAACTCTTATAAAATAAACATATAATTGGGGCTGACTGACAGCTTCAGAGGTTTAGCCTATTATCATGGCAGAAAGCATGGCAGTGCGTAGGCAGACATGGTGCTGGAGATACTGAGAGTTCTACATGTTGATCGATAGATAGCAAAGAGAAACTGAGTTCCAAGTTGGGCAGAGCTTGAGCATAAGAGACCTCAAAGCCTGCCCCCACAGTGACACACTTCCTTCATCAAGGCCACACCTACTCTTACAAGGCCACACCTCCTAAGCATGCCACTCCCCATGGGCCAAGCTTTCAAACACATGAGTTTATGAGGTTCATACCTATTCAAACCAACAGAGCAGCCTTCAAAGATTCATATGCTGGAAACTTGGTCTCTGCTGCAGTGGTTCAAGGTCATTTGATCTCTAAGAGGTAGGCTCTAGAAAGAGCGAGTTAGGTCTTTGGAGAGCTCACCCTTGGAAAGGATTAGCAAAGTTTTCCTAGACCCTGCCATGCCCCTACTTTCTGTCCTGTGCTATGCTATTATAACGTCAGTTGATGCCACATCCTTGACCTGGTGGAACTATGAGCTAAGTAAACCCCTTTTCTTTATAAATTATCTAGCTCTAGGAATTTCATTAAGATAACAGGAAACAGTAACACACAACCAACCTGCTCTCCTCAGCACCCTGGAAGCTGTGGTGGGTTGGGGTGGGGAGGAGTGCTGGAGTGGGAGTTTAGTCCCAAAGGTGATTTGAGGCTGACAGTGAAGGATCATGAGCCTATTCCACAGGCAATAAGGAGCACCGGAAGGCTTCTGGCAGCAGGTACGTAAGTGGAGCTTCTGTCTGAGGAGAGAAGGACACAGTGCAAGCTACTAGGAACCCATGAGGGAATAAAGCTCACAGATGGTCTCCCTTGGCTTATGAATGCCCTGGCTTACTGGTCCACTAGGAAGAGGCAGTGTAAGCAAAGGCTGGGCAGGGAAGGCTCTCCGCAGATAGAAAAACAAAAAGGAGGGCCATGGATGAAGATAATCTGCCCCCAGATTCCCGGATGTACCAGAGGGTCAAGAGGTCAAGAGAGTGAATTTGGAGCAATGGTGACTCATTGTGGGTCCCTCCAGTGCCCCAGCCTTTTGAGCTGTGGTACAGAGCTTTCCTGCTACAGGAGCCATGGACAAGAGCGAGAAGGATCTGGCCACATAGAGCCAGCACTCTATTGTTATGTTTGTAGTTCTTGTTCTTTCTACATTTCTCTCCCCTTTGTTTTTTAATATAGCCGCCTATCTCATTAAAGCATCCAGCTTGGATCAGTGGCTCTGCACACTCAAACCTACCCTGGGCAAACCTAACCAGCTACCCTGGGCAAACCTACCCAGACCTGGTTCTCAGTCAACTTGGCCACTCAAGCAGGGGTCCAGAGGGTTCTAGAAGATAGATCTGCTTGGCCACATGCTCCTCCTGATAGAGTCTCCTTCCAGAGTGAAACCTTCAAGATTTTGGATCACCCCACACACAGGGAAGTGAAAACCTTTCCTATTAACCCTCTGGGCAGTTGTCAGTATTTGAATTCAGTTTTGTTCAACAAACTATTCCACAAATTCCCTTGATGTTTGTCTGTTTGTTTGTTTACCATTTAGAACCCTCCCCCAAACAAAGAAAGGGAAAAATATGAAATGAAAAGGTAACACACTAACAATAGTCCACAGTAAATGAAAAAAACAAACAAACAAAAATCCTGTCTTTCCACACTCTGAGCTCATGGCAGAAACAATGATATAACCAGTTTGTTTCTCTTACTGAATCCATATGGGCAGCCTTTTAAGGACACACTAATCTCAAGTGTACACATAAGCTTGCCTGATGCTTCTGGTCACCTTTTTCCTTTGACACCATCAAGGGTTTGTTTTTGTTGCTGCTGTTTTTGTTGTTATTTTGGTTCAGTTCCCTGGAATGTCTTTTTGAAGGCTGGGCACCTGTCTTCTATTGGCTGGAGGCTCCAACTCTCTGTTGTAGAGAAAAAGAATTTTTCAGGCCTGATTCTCTGCCCACTCCCAGGCCTACTGACTCACAACCCAAGGCTAAAGTCTGAAGAATGTAAACTTTTAAAATTAGTATTTTAAGGGACTGTAATCAGACATTCTAAGGCCCAAATGATGGCCATGCCAGTAAAGGGTTGCCTTGTTTAAATACACACACCTGCGTGGGCATGGTAGGCACACACACAAGCATTTACTAACCGTTTACTTAGCACTGAGGTCTTTCATTCCTGTACAAACCGTTTCACGGAAGCATCTCCATTTGTACAGCAGAAGAAAAGAAGACACTTGCCAAGCGTCACAGGATCAGGAAACGACAACTCAAAGTCCACTCAGCCAGCTAGGGCTTTACCTCTGTTCCCTGTGGAGCAGGAGAGAATCCCAGGAGAACTGAGCCCTCACAGCTGTCCATTTGGTGGCATTCTGTGCTTTCCTCTCCCTCCCTGGGCAGTGGGGACCCCATCCTATTCTTTCCATGGCTGGAACCCTCTTGAACTAAACTTGTATGACGAATAGAAATGGTGCTCTCTCTCCATGCAGCCCTCCGTCTTCTCCCTTGAAAACCCATCTGTAAAGCTGCCCCAATTTTGTTCTAGACTGCCCTCTCATTTTTTTTTTCAGATTCTTTGGGGTGAGTTGAAACTGACAGGCCATATGTGACCTTCCATGCATCTCAACCATGTCTGGCCTTCACTTCTCCAATCCTTTGACAATTACTGCAGTTGATACAGAAACAGAGACTGAGCTCTCAGATCTAGAGAGTGTGAGTCAGGCCAGCAGAAGCTTCTAGGGGTACCAGCTCTGGGGCCCAGGCGGCGATAACTCTTTGAGGCTCAGCTATGGTCCCAGGGCTCCTGAGAGAAGCAGGCTATGGTCTAGAATTCTGAAACAAAGATTTTGCCTTAGCACTGGGGGAGCACCATTGAACCCTACAACCAGGGGACAGGGGGACACACATTTGACTCAACAGTGACAGGTGTATTTGGAAGCCCATAGGGACTGTGAGCAGAGTTCTAAGGAACTGAGCCAGACTCCTAGATATTGTTATCTTTTCTTTTTTCCTCATTCATTCATTCATTCATTCATCCATTCATTTGAGAAAAGGTCTCATGCATTCCAGGCTGGTCTCTATATGTAACTGAGGATGGCCTTGAACTCCTGATCCCCCTGCCTCTACCTCCCAAGCGTTCAGATTGCAGGCACGTACACCACTGATTACTTTTATGAAGAGTTGGGAGATTGAGTCCAGGGCTTCATGCATATGCTAGGCAAGTACTGTCCACATTGCATGAAGGATCTGGACAGAATCCACACTTCTTGGAGAACACAGAGAGGTTGAAACCCTGATGGGAAAGGAGCTTTCTCAGCTAGGTGGGACTTGATTAGTTACTCATTTCCATGTTGTGACCACACACACACACAGCTCACTCTAAGGAAGACAAGGGTCTATTTTAGCTCACAGTTGCTGAGGAACCATCACGGTGGGGAAGGTATGCCATAGACTCCTGGCCACCTTACATCTGAAATCAGGAGCAGAGAAGAAGGAACTCCTTTTATGCAGTCTGGACCCCAGCCAGAAGAATGGTACCACCCACATTCATGGCGGATCTACCATGTCAATCAGGTAGATCTTGTCAAGTTGACAGTCAATGTCATTCACCACTGAGGGACAAAACACAAGATGGGCCAAGAGGATCACTAGGGACAGAAAGCGGTGCGCCAATATAGCTGGGACCTCACCAACCAACCTCAAAGCTGTAGGTACATGCTAGCAGGTACAACGGACACCCATGCCAGACCCTGAGGAGGTCGAGGGCAGGGGCAGAGAGTGTATGGGGAATAGGACTGGCAGCCTGTGTTCTACCTTGGTAAGAGACAGGGTGAAGATGAAGATAAAAGGAGAGGTGATTCATTGTGGAGAAGCCTATTGAAAAGGTTTTCAAGATGACTTTTCTTTGTATGTTGGAGTGTGCACAAGTATGTGCATATACATGTGGATACTGGAGAACAGCTTAGGGAAGTAGGTTCTCTCCTATCCTGTGGGTCCTGGTCATGAGGCTTGGCAGCAAGCCCCACTGAGCCATCTTGCTGACCCCAAGACTTGTCATCTAAACTGTAGCTTGTGGGCCAGGTTGTACTATCATCTATTGTTGCCCCACCTGCCACTAAGAGTGAGTTTTAAGTGGTTGGGGAAAACCAAACAAATATTGCACGATACACGAAACTTAAGGTCTATTGTTGACAGATAATGTTTTATCAGGATACTGCTGAACCTATTTCATGTTATCCCTGGCTACTTTCATGATATAACAGCCAGATGGGATGGCTGTGGTGAAGATCCCCGGGCTTACAAAGCCTGAAATCTTGCCTATTCAGCCCTTTGTAGAAAATGTTTGCTTGTGCCTTGATCTAGAGAAGTCCTCCTAAAGGCTATAATAGATTACTTATCAAATTAGTTTCCAAAGACGGTCCCTCATCCCACATGGCTGGGCAGCATCTCTCTACCTGCCCTTTGCCACAGAGCTAGGACTCTTGGCTTGACTCCAAGTCATTAATCCCTTCAGGGTGGGAGAGCAGGAACAGCACAGCCTTGTGAGGGAAGGGGAACAGGCCCCCCACTGGGGGAGCTAGCAGGTGCTCTGGGCCTGGCAGCAGAGGGGCATCTGAAACAGCAGTTTGGAGGGAGGCCACGCCCCCGCCATGCAAAGTCCTCTTTGTTTCCCATCACATCAGAAATGTGCACACCCAGCAAAACCAGCAGGTCACACATTGACAAAAGGGCCTGCCATGCTCCGAGCAGGAGGCTTCTAGGCTTTTGCAAAGTGTGGATTCTAATTCCCGGTACAGGGAAGTGGTTTGGTGGAAGCACAAAACAGCTCCATTGTGTGGTGAGTTCTCTGTAGGCCAAACTGGGTCGGCCATACTCCACTGACCCCCAGCACAGGGGCTGAGGAAGTAGGATCGAAGTTCTGGGGAACTGTGAGTTGGCAAGAGGGAAGCTAAAGAGATGTCTAGAAGAATATAATGAGATTACAACCCATGAGCCAATGGGCAACAGGGCAGCCTGCCAAGACAGAGCTGGCGCCCATGGCCTCCAGGCCAGCAGCTAGGCCTGGTCCACACCACCTTGGCTTTGGGTATGAAATGTCAGCCAAAGTAGCTGTGTGGTCTGTGGCATTTTGCTCAACATCTCTGATCCATGATTCTTCTTCTGTTAAGGGGGGAGGAGGGTGGAGAAGAGAGTCCTCATGACCATCAACCATAGTATCTGTAGGCCCTTAACAGTCTCAGGAAATCATAGCTAGTATCCATTAATACTGACTTCCTGGCATCCAACAGAGCCCAAGAATCCATTGCACTTCTGTATCGGTACTTTAGATACCACTCAGGAATTAAACTCTCTAAGAACACTGTGAACCACTGAAGGACTATCAAGTAACAGATATATCTGAGCTGTTTCATCCTTAGTAACTCTGAGATTGGCATCACCACTGTCTACAGCTGAGCCTGGGGCCACCATGAAAGTAGGAGAACAGCCAAGGAGCATGCTGGGATTAAATGCCAGGCTGCAAAGCTTCTCGGGGTCTGCCTTCCAGCCTCCACCCTCACCTGCATTCTCTTTCACCCAGCTGGGTACTGCCAGGCACTCAGAGAATAGTGTCCCTTGGGCACACAGCAGAGAGCTGCAGCAGGGAGCCTCGGGTTTAACATTCCTGACATGGGGGGAGGGGCCTTGCCTGATTCAGCAGCATCCAAAATTCAAAGACTCATTTTCCTTCCAGTAATAATGGAAAATAATCCTGCTGAAAAGCATGCCTTCAGAGCTGGAGGGAGGGGGGCAGAGGGCCACTTCTGTCCACACTCAGATCCTATGCAGGGCATGAAAACTGATCTAAATGTTGGGGGGAGGGGACATTAGGCACAGGGACAATAGGTACATGCAACTGACCTGAGACCAGGGAAGAACCATCCAGGCCCCTTTGGCGTGGGAACCTGGAGTAGCAGAAGGGGCAGAGCCAGCTGTGTGTCACACTGCCAGTGGGCCGCTCCCAGCCGAGGCTGTTTCCCACAGGGGCCAGTGTAAAGATTGCTTTCAGAGTGTCTCTGCCCCATGGAGTGTTTACTTACAGATAAGACCGCCAGCTTCCACTATATTTAGTGCATGAAAATCTACAGGTGTTTTGAGTCCAGGAACTGCTTTGGGTTCTGAGTTTTCAGAATGCCCTCCCTTCTCAGTTCTCAGTTCTGGTGCAGGTGAGCTGGTTTCTAGCAGCTGCAGACAACCACCACACACACCTGCCCCCCAGCCCAGAGGTAGTGTAAATTCCTGCTCGTGATACATTCTTGGGCTGGGGTGGGGGTGGGACTGGGAGGAAGCTGTTTCTATTTTCTTTTTTTTTTTTTTTTTGATTTTTTCAAGACAGGGTTTCTCTGTGTAGCCCTGGCTGTCCTGGAACTCACTCTGTAGACCAGACTAGCCTCGAACTCAGAAATCTGCCTGCCTCTGCCTCCCAAGTGCTGGGATTAAAGGCATGCGCCACCACTGCCTGACCGGTTTCTATTTTCTATTTCAATTCTAATTTAAAAATTAATGCCATGGATAATAAGAACCCTGTTTTGGTTTGGTTTGAACTGAATTCTCTTAATTTTTCCTATTAAAAAATGTTGGGCAGAGTGCCGTGAGATGGATCATTGGGCAAAGGTACCTGCCACCAAGACTGATGGCTGGCCTTTGACTCCTGGGACCCATATGATAGAATAACCAGCTCCCACAAGTTGTCTTGTAACTTCCTGCACTCACACATGTGCACAACCAATCATGATTATTAAATTTTAGTTATGGTTTTGTGTTACTTATTGCATGTACATGGGAGTTGCACAATGCATGTGTGGAGGTCAGAGAACAACTGGCGGGAAGGAGTTGGTTCTCTCCTTTCACCACCTGGGACTCAGGGATTGAACTCTGGTCCTCAGGCTTGGCAGCAAGCACCTTCACCAGCTAAGCCAGCTCGCCACCCTTAACTTTTATTTCTAACAAATTCGTTCAATCAGGTTTTTTGGCCTCTTCCCCACTCAAAAGCAGCTGGGAGGTAGGAGTGTCTTCTGTCTGCCTCCTTGAGAAACACAGGGTGGCCACACAGCACACTGTGGAGAGACCCACAGCCCTGAAGCAGCCCTAGAATTCATCTGACTTTTTGGTCTCCTCCTCTATACACAGTTGTTCTGACTCATTGTTGGAAAGACAATACTAAGACTTAACACAGGACCTCAAACTTGGTGACTATTCCCCAGACATCATCAGCCTTCAGTGGGTGCTCCCCACATGATGCACAAAGGGACAGCTGGCTGGGAAAAGTTGTCAGCCTGTCAGAAGAATTCCTTCCTACCTAAGTGGAAATGGATCTATTACCAGGCAACTCAATATTTCCTCAACCCTGGAGAGGGGCTGGTGTGTGAGGAGCATCTGTGTGCAGTGTAGGGTTGTGGAGATAAGTCAGGGTGGCAAGTGTCAAGAATAGGACCTTGCAGCCAGATCTTTATGGCTGTCTCCATCTATGCAATGGGAATATGGGCCCCTCTCTCAGGTTTTGAGACCTACTGGTTAATATATGCAAACCCATGTACTCGGGAAGCCCTAAGACCCTAGTCAAGCACAAGGAATTTCATTTCTTCATGGTTTTAGGCTTCAACAGACCTCTTAAGCAAAGCCTCATGTGCTATCCATGTTGAAGGATAGAATTGTCTAGACCAATCTTGAGAGTATCCTCTTACACACACACACACACACACACACACACACACACACACACACACCCTAAGTTCCTAAAGCAATGCAGGTGACTGTTGCTTCTCATGCTTTTCTCCAAGATCCCTTTGGAGAAACTCCCTACATTAAAAAGCAGTCTAGTTTAAGCTGTTTTGGGGAAAATGCCCCAGGGATTGAGAGAACCATCATCTAGTTAAACCCAGAAGAGGTAGGCCTAATAAACTAGGTCAGGAACATGATAAAAACCAACCCTGTTAACCTGGCCCAGCTGCCCCAGATCTTTTGGCATCACTCACAGAAATCTAAGAAAGGAATGTCCAGTCAAGATGCTGATCTGTGTGTGGTTCATCAGCCAGTGCAGCACATTTCTAGAGAGTGTTTATCCCTGAGGTCCCATGCTAGAGATCATGTGAAGCAGGAGGTAGGAAACCATCACCACATTTTCTGTTCTCCTGAAAGTACCTGAAGTTAGGTGGTCACACAGGTCTCACAAACTTTCTCCTTAGATTCTGAGTGGAGGGAAAGTGGGCTGATTACCATGGCATTAAGCTGCTCTTGACATCTTAGATGAAACCCATAACACTCCTATCTCAGACTTCCGTAAGGCGTGTTTGGAGTTAAGTCACTTACCAGCTAAGCTGCTGGAGTAGGGTCATCGCAGTCGAACACTGGGCTTTGCTGTGGGAAGTCCTCTTGGGTCTTGTTAATGTCAGCATCTTCCACCAACAGTAATCCTAGATTACAATGAAGTATGTTCCTGTCCCATCTTAGTTATCCAAGTGGCTTATCAGCTGGAGAAGTTCAGAAATGCATTTCTGAAATCCTGGATACTGGATTGACAGCAGGAGCTCACTCTATGGGCTAAGGAAGTAATACTTGGAAGGGAAACACTAGTTCTACTAAAAGGGATAGGGAGACTAAAGAATGGTCTTCCTTAGGTCAGGTGCTTGTAGTCAACATCCCAGTGACAGGGCCTATCAACTCATTCTGGGGAACTGCATTTCACCATTTCACACATGGGTTATTATGCATGTAAATATTGGTTCAGACGAAGTCTGGACTCAAATGTTTCTGGCATCAGAATGAGGCATTACAACACATCCAGGTAAATATCCAGGCTTTGGCCTTCTGGCTGCCAGTGGCCCAAGTCCCAATCCTCCAGGGACAAAAACACCATGTCCAACATCCGAAGCATTAAACCTTTGCCAGTTGTGTGGGAGGAGGGCAAAGGAGAACAAAACACGTTGGAGTCTGCAATGGAGGTGAAGACCCGATGCAAGCCAGTCAAGGCCACTAATAGGGACACAGGAAGGGACGGGTGCCTGGTAAGCCAGAGGAAGTGGGGACACAGAGTGACATTTAGCTGAATTTATAGAAGCTAAGTGTGTGTGTTAGGTGCAAGGGAAAGAGCTATCTCTGCAAACATAGGTAGATTTGGTGAAACAGAAAGACTAGAGCTAGCTGCAAAGTGCTCCTGACGTAGAGGGTTGGACACAGCATCTGTTTAAGCACAGTGGGCTTCAGCAGTTTTAATGTATAACAGGAACACAGTGCCCTGTTTTACTGAGGGTGAGAGTTAAGGAATGTTCTAGAGAGTATGTGCCATACAAATCAGGAGGGCCAACAAGACAAAAGGCAAAGGCATGGAAGACACTTGGTATGAGTTTAAAATGCCATTACAGAAGGAAGGCCTTCTCAAACACAGGATAAGAGGAAGAGGTTCAGATCTGGGGTGTTGGAGAAAGGTCCAAAGGAATTAGGAAGTATCCAACCTGCAGGCCTAGAGACTCCATACACCCCAGAAAAGCTGAGTGAGGTTCAGTGTACTCTTAGATGACGATGTCATGTCACAAGTCAAAACTTGGACCCTTTACATATCAGCCACATCACTTTGCTCAAAGAGATATTTCTTTAAGTAAAATTTCTTAAAAGCAACCACATAGGATATGTAGCTACTTGGAGTCCCTTATTAAGATGGTCATGGAGCCATGGCCAATAGATAAACTAGGTTGAAACCATATTATTTTAAAACACTGTGAGGCTGGCCATAAACTCATTGGTAGACCATGTGCCTGGCATGCTTGAGACTGCTGGTTCCATCCTCATTTGCATAGAACAGGTAAGCAGAGACATTACTTATAGGAGGAATTAGCAACTGGGCTTGAGGTCCACAGCAAAGATCAGCTTAAGTTAGTCAAGCAGCTTAGAGAAAAAGATGTATGGCCTTCAGTGTGGCCAGACCTCCTGTCCCCCACCCCCAGCTCCCAGAGTACCAAGAGTTGCCACCTGTCACAGTGCTGCCGAAGTGGACAGTGGTAACAGACTCTTTCGTCTCTCTGTTTCCTAGAACCTTAAGTTTACTACTATAGACCAAAAAGATAAAAGCAAGGAGCATAACTGACAAGTTTTTTTTTTTTTACACTTTTAAATATACCTTTATTTCTCAAACTGAAAGCTTTATTCCATCAGGTCCTAATACATTTGCACTGATAAGAAATCTCATCTGCATCAGGTAAGAAGGTGAGTGACCGGTACTGAGGAGGAAGCCCGTATCTCTAGGCACTGCTAAGAAACAGTTCAAACCTATGCAAAGACAGACGGAAGAGCTTCTAATTGAATCCAATGGAAATTTTACTTTTCATCCATATTAATTTGGAAATAATAGATGCTTCGGGAAAATCAAGTTTTCACACACACACACACACAGAGGCCAGATAGCTAGATTCTCTTTTGTAAAGACCGCAGATCATGTTAATTAGCTCCATCCTCTTCAGTGGATGGTCAACTCACCTTCCTACATAAACACACATGAGAATTTGCACCAAATCTCAATAGCCAGGCAAAACTCTAGAACTCAAAACTCTTGAAGCTTATACTTAAAAAGTATTTTTTTAAGTGATAGGTAAACAAGATGTAGGCACTTGAATTAAAACAAAAACAAAACAAAAAAACAGTTTTTTTTTTTTTTTTCCTCAGAGAGCTGCACAAATAACCCTGAGAGGTTGCCAGGACTTTTTAAGCATCTCTCCTCTACCCTCTCTCTGGATTCAACTGGTTAAATTAGACTGCATTCCAAAGTCAGCTGTGAAATTCTGTCTCAGATTAGTGATGTAAATCCAACTTTGAAAATTAGAAAATCTTTCAATTTATAGAATCACCTCCAAGGGTTTTCCCTAGTATAAAGCCCTGTTAGATACTCAAGAAGTAATGCCAGGGGCAGGGGTGGGCATCAGGGCTGCCTGCCTCATCCTTACATAACTATACTTTAATCCAGCCTCTACAGAAAGCCTTTGAGCTAAGACTAGCAGCGTCCTGAAACAGGGTCCCAGTACCAGAAAGATCGCTAGAAGGGAGCTGCTCCCAAAGTTGGTCATGAGTGGTGCCATTTTCCAAGACTGAGCTGTACTGGGTAAAATCCTAGCCAGCCATGAAGAAAGGGGCTAGCACTCTCAGAAGTCAGTTGGAAGGAGAGCAGACTCTGGGCTTTAACAAGGCAACTATTACTGCATTACCACAAAGCACAGAGACACACACACGCATATCACTATGACACAAATTCCAAATTAAGTTAGACAGGAGAGAGAAAACACTGGAAAGGAAAAAAACCATCAAGAACCAAGAAATCTTCCCTACTCAACTCATCTGGCAGGCCCAGGTGTAGGCCATGCCTCAACACACAGGCAGTCACCAGGAATCTGACAGAGACATGAGGAATTAGCCTCATCACCACATTTCAATGACTGACCCAGGAGCAGCATCTTCCTACCACAGTAAGGCTGAAGAGCGAGCCTGAAGCTCCAAGCCAAAACTCAAGAGTGTGCATCTGCACGCTCAAGGGTAAAGATGCTGTTTTCAACCCAGCTGCCCCAGCTGAGAAACAGAATGGGAGTACCAACTCAGAAAGCAGGTCAGAGTTCTGAAGAAAAAAAAAAGAGCAAATGAAAGACTGCTTCCATTTAGGCTACAGTCTGTGCTTGCCCTTCAGTGCCCTCTGCCAAGGCCAGGTTTCACATTACCCAACACATACACACACACACACACACACACACACACACACACACACAACTACTGGATTCAAAACAAGGCTGTCTGGTACATACGTGAGTAGCACGAAAGGCAGGTTTCAGATAAAACTTCCTGACATCTGAAATGCAAGGTTATCTAGCCTGTTTCTGGTCTGGCAGAAGACTCACACAGAGCAGGTAGAGACAACTCTAGTCCATAGATCCACAAACCAGGGCTTATATCTTAAAAAGGGTGCAACACAACTTTTTATTATAATGGTTCTAGAACACACATCAATTCTCCAACCACAAAACAGCTAGGCAAACTAAAAAGAACCTATCAAGGTCACCATCATCTAGCGGTGGGTTACAACTTCTGTGTCTCCTCTCTCCATCCTCAGAAGACAACTATGGCCAGACTGGAAAAATGTATATATATAAAGCAGAAAGAATTCCAAGAAGATGCCAGAAATTTTCCAGTGCCTTAATTGTCCCCAAAACTTGTCAGCTGAAGCAGTCTTGATTTCTGATTCTATTAGCAAGTGCTTACATTGAGGGAGGCTCCAACACACTTCAAAAGCTTTGATTGGACAAACCTAGTTCTGTGCAAACATGTTCTCCTTTGATTACAACTGTAGTCTTTTAAGGTCATGGATGACCGATAGTTCTCAAAGTTGGGTTCACTTTTCATTACCTTCCTTTTAACCCTGAAACAGCTCAGGTCCCCCTCACAAAACCTAAAGCCAATGAATTCAAACCTAACTAAGATTCAAAGGGCAGTAGAAACTAGTTATACTAAGCCTTCTGGTGACCTAACATAACATGGCTGCAGTGAAGATACATTTGGATCAACTCTTACAGTGACTAATATAGCACATTCTAGAAGCAACCTGAAAACACAGCACTAGAAAAAGGTCAGCCACTTAATTTTTTTCTACACCTTTTTTGCATAAGGAAAACTAGATTGCTTAAAGCAGATACAAAGCTGTCGTTGGGATCTTTGGATTTTTACGGCCACTGAACAAAGTAGTGATTGAGATCATGGATTTGATGGAATCACTTTAGAAATCAAGCTGGCTGGCAACACTGAATGTCTTTCCCCTGGATACCCTAACAGTGATGCATTCTAAAATATCCCAAAGAAAATTTCAAAACAGGGAAATCTAAATCTCTTTTCTGAACCCACTAGGTAAAACCATAGTCACCTAGATCCCTCCCTGTGGACTGCTTGCTTTGGGCCAGCAATTAACACTGTTTTCCTTCCAAAGTGCAGAACAGAAATCTAATAATGCTTAAATCTACAGAATAAGGAAGATCATTCTTGGCTCTCTGGACTCTTCCCCAGGTATACCAGAGTGATATCAAAGAGCCTTGGTAGCTAGAACACCCAGGGCCAGACTTGACACTAAACCCTTAGTCCCCCACAACTTGGAGAGAGGAAGTGGAATTCTAGAATGGTTCCACTGGCCACTCTCTTCTCCTGAAGTCCCTGAATTCTCCTGCTACAGAAACTATCTGGGGAATGCAATGGCTACTTTTGAAGGGATTGGTGAAGAGCGGTCACTGGACTCCAGCAAAAATCTTTGTCATACTGGGAAAGATGTGCAAAATGGGCTTCCAATTAAAACATGGAAAGAACCTCATGTCAGTCATGACAGTGACTCCAGGCACAATGCTCTCCTTACTCAGGAAGAACAAACAAGAGTCAGTCCTTGGGGAGCCAGTGGGTGGGGAGGGGAAGGGCGGGGGGGATATATCATTCAGTAAGAATTCCTTAAAGAAAAAAAAAAAAAAACAAAACATCCGTGTTTCCTATTGACAATCACCGCCCCTCCACCACAATTCTACTTTAACATTATGTTCCACATTTTATTTTGTTTTCAAGTTACATTTCAAGAAAAAGGTCATTTTTTTTTTCTCCACAATATCTCATAATTCCTTGATAAAGCACAGCATATACCATAAACCACTTCCAATCAGATCTCAAGTCTCCAGCTATTGGCTTTGGTTTATTGATGAATGAAATTCTCAGCTCTGCCGATGGGGACTAGACATACACAACTTAGTCCCGTGAGTGAAGGTTCAGTCACAGAGAGCACCCTGGTGTTTTATCAGTTTGGGGAGCTGACTAAAATCGACACAGTGAGAGACTATCAGCACAGCTTCCACATGACTGCTGAGAATTCTCAATGAGCCACGGACTCGGCTGCGGAGAGCGCCTAGAACGCTTCTCATACGCTGTCCAATTCTCCCAATCTCAGAGACTGCCGAGCTCAGATTCCATGTGCTAATGTTTGGGAAGTGACGTGTTAGTGACTATCTTAGAAAGACGGTGAGAAGTCACGCTTCCTATTGCATCTCCCCGAGTGGCACTGTACTATGGGTCCTTTTAGGGTTGGCTCACGATAGTCTGTGGACCTATTCCAATGGGTACACAAAGAAAAACAGAGTCAGAGCTGAGTTCCCCTTTAAAAGCCAAACTCCTACATCTAGAAGGAGGCTCTCCTACCTGAAAGCCCCTGCCCTAAACGAGTTCCCACTGTGGAAACTCTCAGGTCTTAAGGTTAGTTACAGGGCAGCCATGTAGGATAAGGCTGGCTGTAGGTAACTGGAGGGTGAGCAATGTAATAGTTGTTGAAGTTGCCGTCACTGACATAAGGAGCTGGCTGGTAGTAACAGGTGACATTGGTGGCACTGGGGATGATGTTTTGTTCCGCCAGCACACGCAAGGCCAGGAGAGAGATGAGGTTCAGGGTCTGCCTGCGTTCGTGCCCCATGAGGCACACGGTGCTCTCATTCACAACCCTGCGAAGAATCATGAGGTAGTCGTACTTGCTTCTCTCCTCGTCGGCGAAGTGGTTCTGAAGGTAGGTCTCCAGCTTCCTCTGCTGTTCCAGGATGTCGGGGAAGTCGATGAAAAACCTGGAGCACATGTAGCGCTCCAGAGTCTTGATCTCCTCCTGGTCTGCAGGCCTGAAGTCCCGCACCAGAAGGTTGCTGTACTTAAGGAGACCCCCACCTCGGATTTCTTCAGGGTTCTTGGTGGCGATCAGCCTGTTCTGAAGATGGTCAAAGGCTTCCTCAAAATCCCCGTACATACTCTCCCCGATCACTGTGGGGTGGAAATGCTCAGAGATGGGATTACTGGAGCAGTCATAGAAAGAGAGCAAAGAATCTAGGATGATCTGGAAAGAGTCCACGCTGAACTCAAACTGACGCCGGATGGAGTCGACAAACTTGAGTTCCACGTTCCTCCCGTTCTTGTTGGAGAGGGAAATGAGGCTCCAGCGGTCTGTGTCTGTGCAAACCTTCACCAGCTTCTGCACGTATGCTTCCTTCAGGGTGACCGGACTGATTTTGAGCTTATTCACGCCCTCAGGCAGAAAGTTCAGAAGGGAGCACAGAACCACATCTCTTACCAGCTGAAATTCTGCCTCTGTGGGAAGAGCCACGTGAAAGATCAGATCCAGATCTTTGCAACCCAAGCCGTTGTCTTTGACCAAAACATGGCCAGCTGCAGAGCCGTTCAGCCGGACATCCTGCACTTTGATGCCTGCCTCCTCCAGCCGGCTTCGGACAGTCTGGACAATGTCCTTCAGGGTTATCTCCAAGGTTGGAAAGTTGCCTCGCCCATGGATGGGGACAACCTCAGTCAGGACTTCATGCAGCCGGCTAACCTGATCCCAGTTGAGCACGCTGAAGGACTCAGAGTCCTTGGTACTGCTGCCCTCCTCTGCCATCTTAGGGGATGTTCTGGCCAGGGGAAGCTGAAAGGTAAAGGGTGAGAACCAGTTAGGATTTGCATGGGCCGGGAAAGCCAGTGGAGGAGTCAGTGCAAAGACATTGACCTATCTCAGAACAACTCCCTGAAAAATAGCAGTCAACAGCGCCTGCATGGCTGTGAACATGAAACACATTTAAACACCAAGAATAATAGCCACCAAGGCACAAGCTTCACTGTAAAGGGTGGTAATGCGTTGCTTTGTGTGGGTGTTCCAGCTGCTGCTGGTGTGCTAGACCTGTGCGGGGGAGGGGTGGGGTGGACTGCTTTATGTGAAGAACAGCAAACTATGTCATCCAAACAACACTGAAGGACCTCTAACGGTAGAGAGAAATAGAACCTGCATGCTTTACTAATTTTCTCCAGTTTCTATTGAAGTTACTTCTGCTTTTAGCTCCGTAACTATATCTTGAACTAGTGGATGCCTAAACCCTAATAACCAGTGCAACACACACACACACACACACATACACACAGACTCACATATACACATATTCTTCTCTTATATACACACACTCACACACATACTCTCTCTCCTCTCTCATACACACATGCACACATACACTCATACTTACACATACTCTGTCACACAAACACTCACATACATATGCATACATACACACACATTCACACACACATACACACATATACACAGATGCATGTACACAAACACATACGCACAAACACACATACACACCACTGCTCCATTTGCTCCCCAAAGAGGCCACATCTCAGCTCTGGAAGACAAATACTTCCTTTTCATATATGGCCATAATCTGTCCTACAACAAATTCCAAGACATATGGGACAGAATGGAGTTGTTTGTAGGGTGATAGTGGTGGTCAAGCACAAGTCAGACCAACTTTGCAGTGAGAATATTCTTCCGCAAGGATGCAAGGCCTGGAGACAGGTCAACTTCCAAAGGCCTTCCTCAGAAGAGTTCCCTGAAGATCCTTAAGGGGAATAAAGTTAAAATGGAATACCAGAAGGGAAAGAAAGCACTTCTCATTCCTCAAATGATAGAACCACAAAGTTTCCCAAATAATTGTGAGTGTGCATGCATGTAGCACACTGGGGACTGAAGCCTGGCCCTTGAGCATGCTGGCAAAGTGCCTACCCTGAGCTATACTTTCACCCAGTGCCAGGCAAGTATATCTCACTTTAAAAGAGATGAAAATGATGAAGCCCTGGAAATCCCAATACATAAAAAGCAGACACTGGTATCTTAGAAACCCAAAGTGCTTGTGGACTCATGTGGATTCAGTGTCATGTAGACAGACACAAAAGCTCAAACAAAGCCTCCACGCAGTCTTCCAATTTCACCATGAATGGTTTCCACCCTGCAAAGCTATGTGTGGACAGTATTCAGCCAGCCGCAGTTCCATTTTGTGGAAGCTGCTGCTTTTTAATGCACATCAGTGCATTCTCCTTGGGCTCCAACATGGATTTCGAGCCTGCCTCAGTCCAGAGATTTGTGGCTGTAACAGTGCCAGGGTATCCAGTAGTCACACGGAGATGAGTTTTTACGGTTCCCGTCACAGAGATTGACGACAATACAAGATGTGGTTTACACAGCTCCGGTGGGAGGAGGCAAACACAACACACAGACAAAAGAGAGGCTGTCCCCCTGTTGGGGCTAAAGGAAAGCACACAAGTGTTCATTTATGGAGAAGGGGACACAAAATAACAAAGCCATGGTGAGCTGTCGCTGGAACACCAGAGGGGAGGAAAGCAGGTGCATGGCCAGAGATAGCAATGATCTGGGCAGTCTCTCGAGCCAGCACAGGAACATACAAGTTCAGGGACTGACAATTTGTTCAGCTGGAAACGGCCCACCCTAACCCAGGATCAAAGCAGGCTCTAGTGGGCTCTGGGGCTGGGTGCCTCTCTGCTTGCTATAGCAGAGCATTTGCAAGGGGAAGATAAAAGAGGCTTTAAACGTCCGTAGCTATTTAGATCATCCTAGCATGGCCCGCCTCAGTGATGGACAGCCTGGATGCACACCTAACATCTACTGGGGCTGGCATTTGCCTTCCAGCCAGATTTGGGACAGCTGGGTTCTCTTTTCTCTGTGCTCACTGTACACTTGGTGTTCTTTGTCTCCCCCTTCCCCCCTTTTTATGAGCAGTATACAGGAGACTTATGCCTGAACAAATCTAAATGATTTCAGGAAGGTATTGTGGTCTGAGCCTTGCTTTGAGCCACAGCTAGAAGCGAGACCACCTGTAGTCAGGTGAGGTGGATTTCAGTCAGGCACACTGGTTGAGTTGCTTTATGCGGCCTGCCACCTGTTACACTCCAAGGCTCATACACGTTTGATGCCATGTCTGAGAAGTCACAAAGTGGTCAACAAGTGAGACGATAGGACCAATTTTAAGAAAAATCTCCAAAAAGAACCCTATATGGTGCTGAAGTCAGAAGTGTTCTAGAACAAACAGAAGGGCTCTCTGGGACCACAGAGAATCCAGGAGCCATTAACTCTTCCCTTTGGGGTAAGACCCACATGTGTGAAGCCTTTCACACAGCTTTATATTGGCAGCAGATTCAAAGTTAAAACTTATGTTAGACTGGGTACTGTAAGGTTCACAATAGATGAGGGGCAAAAATAGCCAGAAATGTTCTAAAACAATGGAAATGAGCTAAATCAGCTTTAAGAGAGGGGACAGAGCTATAGAGATGGAAACTCTATTATCAGCACAAAAGGACAAAATGGTGGGGCAGAATTTTTAAATATATAAATAAAATACACATGAGAATTTACTATGAAGAAGGAAACATTTCAAAACAGTAAAGGAAGTCACACATGGGGCCTCATGCCTAGGATCACAACACTTAAAGAGGTTGAGACAGTAGGACTGTTAAGTTTGAGACTAGCCTAGGCTAAATAGAGATCTTGAGTCAAACAAATGAAGATGCAAACAAGCAAAAACCCCAATCCATAAATAAAAAGAAATGGTGAGGAGGAGGGGGAGGGGAAGGAAGAGAAGAAGATTTGGATAATTTATATATCTTTAAAAGCTGGTTCCACGTCGCCTGCTAAACTAAGATCTAATTGGTTGGATCATTGACTAAGACGAAGATCTAGTTCAGTGGTTCTCAATCTTCCTAACACTGCGACTCTTTAATACAGTTCTTATTGTGATGACCCCCAACCATAAAATTATTTTCATTGCTACTTCATAACCCACCACGGTGGCAAAGTTCAGTTTTATGGGGGACAGTAGACAGCTCTGGAGCATAGTCATGGGCTCCTCGAAGAACTATGTGAGTGTCAACATTTATGTTCTGTTATCCATTCTGCTCTGATGTCCGGTATAGTTGCAAGGATGCATAGAGATTTTTCACAAAGCTGGAAGAGCAGATCACATCAGCTGAAGAGGGATAAGTGATTTAACATGCATATACAGCCATGTCCGAAGCATGCAGTTGTTCAAAAGAACAGTGCCTGCTCTGTGTGTAAGAATATAAAGTGTGTGGTGCTCTTGCAGACGACCTGAGTATAGATATGCACACCCACGTTGAGTGGCTCACAGCATCTGTATGTCAAACTCCAGGGGATCTAATGCCTTCTTCTGGCTTCCCAGGGCACCTATGCTCATGTGTACAGACCCCCAAAACAGACACATACATATATACATAATTAAAAATAAATTTCTAAATATATATAAAGATCCTCGTAACTATTGTTGAAATGCAAATGATTTTAAATATCAAAAGTATATCCCTGCATTACTTCGACATTGGTTTTACGAGAATGAATGCAATTTACAGCCCTTGGTACTTAGATAACACACCAGACCTTAGTTCACAATTTCCATTAACTGCTTTAAATCAGCACTTAGGGTAACCTCCACACAGAAGAATCACATGAAACACACATACTCGCTCATGAAAGGCCCTGGCCCAAGGCAAATTCTAGTTAACAGAATTAACACAATAGTGGCGAGGAGACAAATGAACATGATGTCCAGTGAGGCAAGGCAGTATTTGAGGAACAGCTCCACTGTGGTTTCTACACAGAGGGAGTCGGCAAAGGTGGCTCCAGAACTGGTCATTGGTGTGAGCTGAAGCTCACTTACTGGAGCCTATCATCCACAGCAGAGGGAGCGGAGCAGTGCTTTCCTCTGCCTTTCTTGTAGGTTTAAGGATGAAGAGAAGGGCCATCACCCCTCAGCACTCCTCCCTCCCCTGCTCCACCCCTACCTCCCCTTGGTGGCAAAATTCCCTTTCTCTGTTCTAGAATGCTATCTTTTTAAAACTATGCACCTTCCTCATAAAGCTTTTCAGGTTGGGCTAATTGCCATCCATGGGCAAACCAAGCCTGGGCACAAGACTGGAGGCTTCTAGGTGAAATATGGGCCTGGAACAAAGACACCCCAGCAGGGGAAAAGGTCTTCTCTCCTGTGTACGAGAGGACTCTAGAAGTAAAGAGACTTAAAACACTGGACCTTTAAGCGGAAGGAAAAGTGATTGAGAATAGTATTCACCACATGCCATGCTGCCTCTCACCTTGGTGATCCAAGTGAGGGGAAACCACAGCTTGGGCTTATTCTTATTCATTATAAAGTACAGGGTAGATGGCATGCAAAACCAAAGGAAATAACACAGAGAAACCGCCCGCTGTAATCAATTCCCAGGTAACCTTCACAAGCCAAGCTTCCCCCATTCCCAATTTAAACAGTACAGCTCATAAAGGAGCCCAGGACCTTGTCCCTGGAGCCAAGGTCCTAATTCTTAGAACTGTTGACTCCTCCCTCAGGTCCAAGGGGCCCTGGAGGGCAGGAGGTTAGGGGACACCAGGGAACAGAGGTCAAAGCCCACAAGTGCACTAGATCACCTCTTCTTATTGCTACTCAGACAAGCATTTCTAGAACAAAAAGTTATTGGTTCCAATAAAAAAAAAAAAAAAAGCAAGCTGCCTTTTGCTGAACCTGACCATGAGTCCTCGACCTCCATCCAATGCCCTAGAACCAAAGGATTTAGATCCAAAAGCCTCCGATGTGGCCTAGTGGTAGCTTTCAGAGAGACTCCAGAAGTCACTCACAGGCCACCATGTCTGGGAAGTCCCATGTCTCAAAAGGGCTGCACACCAGTTGTTTCAAAACAGATATCCTCCAGTCAGCCCTATATTGATTCCTACAAGGTAACTTCTACCCATTCTGCAGATCTGAAGAATCGCAAGCCAGGTACTGACAAAGGCATGGTCCTCTGGGGGTGCTGTGCATAACAGTAGCCACTACAGCTGAAGCCAAAAAACAAGAAGTGCACCTGGATGCTCAGCCCCAGGAAATGCTGCCACATCCCAGCCAGTCAGCAAGACAATGGTGCCAAGGGCTCTACCTACATCTGACCAGTCTGGTTTCTATATAAGCAGGATATGGCAGGCAAGATGGCTCCGCCAGTAAAGGTGTTTGCCACCTAGCCTGATGATCTAGAACCCACATGGTGAAAAAAGAGAATCGACTTTCACAAACTGTCCTCTGACCTCCACGTGTATGCTGTACAGTAAATAAATATTTAAGGGTCCTTGAAATGCCTATAAAGAGACACTATTTCCACTCATTCAGTGAGGGACAGAGCGGAACCAAGAGGATATGCATACTGTAAACTGTCCAAGGACACACTGCTAGTCCAGGGCAGGAATACGACTGAAGAGGTTTCTTATCTCTTCATGTGGGTAAGCAGGTGGGTAGCTGTAGTGTATTACAGAGTGGGAGAAAACTTTCAGAAGAACTAGCTGTTCTGGTGGCCATGGGAGGGGGGTGGCACTAAGTAGAAGGAACAGGAAAAAAGCACCCAGGTGTTTTAATCAGAGGGTGGCAGAGAATTCTGACCCACTGGAGTGAGACAAGACCAGATGGCAGGTGCTAAAGGCTGGCAGACACGTGTAGAACTGAAGTACCTGATGGCTGTTAGGACAGAAACTGCTACCCATAGTCATGATGACTTTGGGATAGATCCAACCTCACTGGAGCTACCAGAGTGGCAATAGTAAGTATAAGTATGGGCACACTTTGCTTCAGATAAGAAGGCCTAATGGAGAGTGCTCTAAGATGCTAAGTTTAGGGGTGGGGTGATGTTAGAGATAGCAAGTTCAGAGAACAGAGCTGTGGAAGGAGCCTGCCAATCAGATGATCTGAAAAGCACAGAGAGATGCAGTAATGGCAGAACAGAGCTGTCAGCAGTGGGGGGGCGTCACTTACAGGATAAATAACCAGTAGGATGTCCTTTGGTGACTTGGGGATCAGGAGTGTTGGGCCATGATAAAGCAACAGGACCAAAGAGAGCTTCTCTTCAGCCGAGAGAGCAAACCTACTAGGAGCTGCTGAGCAAAGGGAGGTATATTTATAGAGTTACCTGCCCCCAAGGGCTAGCCTGGGACATACCTGAAAACAGAAACAACCTAGGACAGACCACAAAGGCCCATCCAACCGCAGATAAAACATCTGTCACTTCCCACACATCCATATTGTTTGACTTAAGAGTCTTTGACCTAAGGGAAAAGAGCCAGAACCCAGGTGTGCACACACATGCATTTGTACATCTACATGAATGTGCACATTTACGAAACTCAGGTTGTATCTACTAAGTTGAGTGCTCCGTTATGGAGGGTCATCCCAAGCTTCAGCCAAGTTCTTTGAATGACCATGGACATCTAAAACCAGCAGCTGAGAAGAACAAAAACAGATTTGAAGTGGATTTGGCCTTCTGAAGAGATATCCTTCCTCTCTCCCTCCCTCCCTGCATTTCTGGAATCATAAAGGCCAGAAGTTATCTAAGGCCTAGGGCAATAGAGAAGCCCTTAGTCTGTTGGCTTCCAGCCCCTCACCACAGCCTGGATTCCCAACAGCGAAAAGTCACACTCTTGGAGACTTGCACAGCCCCCCAAATATATTTAGAAAGTACAGCCAACAGAGACACTCATGTGTGCTTCAAGTATACAGAAGAATCCAGATGAGAAAGCCCAATGGGATCAGATAAACAAATGCCTTATTTTTTTGAGGGCAATAAAGTGTATTCTACACAAATTTTCTCCCAATATGCCATAGTGATAATTACTCTGCATTATCAACCTGAAAGATGCAGAATCATTTGTATTATGTCTGAGATCTCTGGTTATGTCTGAGACGTCTGAGAGACTTTCCAAAGAGGTTTAACCGAGGTGGGAAAAGACCCACCCAGAATGTTCGCAGCATCTCCCTATGGCAGCATCTCCCTACAGGTTGGGTCTGGGACTGAAGAAGAAGAAAGCAAGCTGAGAACCAGGATTCATCTCTCCCTGCTGTGTAACTAGAACCCGCTCTCTTAACTGCTGTATGTCCTGCCATGCTCACTGTACCTTAAAGCTGTGGGTCGAAACAAACCCTTATGTGAGGCATTTCTGACACCCAAAGTAACACAGTCCTATTTACAATTACCCACCCAAATGCCCACCATCCACTCTAGCCCAACTCACGGTAGCCGTCCCTGGCCAGAAAACGGTGCCCAGAGAAAACATGTCTACATCAGCGAGACACCAGCCTTCACAGATGTCTTTTTCTCACTTCACATGCAGCCGGAGCCCTCGGTCTATTTTCTCAGGATTATCAGTAGCCACTTCACACAGATGTTTACCAAAGGCTAAAAGTTTGGTCAGCTTCCCATGGCAGAGTCCCGGAGGCATGGGAAGTGAGGGGGTTGCCTTGCTGTACACCAAGATTCTCACTCCCCCTACTGATGCCAATACCCAGGGTTTATCAGTAACTGCGCTCCAACCACCTGAACAGGACTCCAAACAGAAAGCTATTTACTACCTTTCAAAACAGGATGCCTAAGCAAGTGGGGTAGGGAGATAATACTGAAAGGAGTCACCATGCTGGGGCTGTGAAGGCAAAGAACAGAATCAAAACACTGCAGCGGTATTCCAATAGGCATGGCCCAGAAGTGCAAATGCTCAAGAGAACACCATGAAGTCATTGCAGATTAAGTATTAACAACATCAGAATGCAGACACCATGGCTGGCAGGTAGGTAGAAAGCCCTGAGTTTTTCCCCCAAGGTGTTAACGGGAAGACTTGACTGTACAAATTGAACTAGAAATGTAACGGTTGTTACACCATGCATTTCTAAATCCGACATCACTGTATGAACTCACACAAAGGGCTCCCCAAACAGAGCCAGCCCTTCTTGTTTTAGAGGTGGACTGGACTGAAAAAAAACAAAACAACAAACAAACAAACAAAAAAACTGGGCTCCAAGAGAGGAGACTGTGTAGAAGAGGAACGGGCCACATGCCTCAGGTTTATTTCAAAGGCAGCATCACCAGCCAACTCTCCAGCTCAGAACCTAGAAAAGCCTTCAGCTGTGTAAAACAAGAACTTGAGTTAGTTTCAAGTGGCTACAAGTCCTGCCTAGTCACAGGCAGCATCCCTGGGTCTTATCAGCTCTCAGAAGCAGCACTTATCAGGGTAAGACATGTATACACACCCCATTCACAAGTGTCTAAGTGCAAGCCGGCCTCCATTTCAGGGCTGTTGGGAACTATGCATTGTCCACTCAGGGTAGGAGTATTAAGGTAGCAGGTGGTGGACCTCTGATAACACTTTCAAAGAGCAGAGAGAAACATGCTAAACTTAAATACATGGGGGGGGGTATTGCGTGGAGAAATAAATCCATCAGAGCAGTACTTACATGGGCACCGACTTTCTAAGAGGTGGTAGGTATCCTACTAGCATAGAGCCGCATGAGCCGTGACTCCAGCTCACTAGTCTGCCCACAGACAGACACTAGAGAGCTCAGCCATCTTCACCTTGATAGTTCACTCCTCTTGTGCATTTGTCCAAATTTTTAATGGTTGGTAAGTTCTAACTAACGACAAACGGTTGGCAAATGTTAACTGTTAATAAAATTCAGCCCTGGTCCCCTGCCAATCTCAGATTTCAGCTACATTTCTTCCTGCTATTCTCTAAGGGTGGGGAAAAACCCTACTAAAACAGGGAAGCAAACTTCCTGGGGTTTTTGTTGTTATTGTTGTTTGGTTGGTTGGTTTTCGTAGGGTTTTTTTTTGGGGGGGGGTTGTTTCGTTTTGTTTGTTTGTTTTGTTTTATTTTTTGATTTTTGAGGGGTCAAGTCTGCCTCACAGGATGACGAATGCTCATCAGTAAGTCTGTGATGGCTGAAGTGCCTCTCATCTGTTCAGATACCCAAGCGCCTACTATGCTGTAAAACACTCTCCTAGGATTCTATGACCTGAAGGCAGGAGACAGAGATCCCTGCCCACGGCACACAGCCTGTACTCACTCTCCAGTAACTCTGGATAGCTTACTATTGCTTCTCACACAGAGAACCAGATTTGAGAGTAACACCCGTGTGCACGTGGGCCAGACTCGCATGCCCAATACAGTAGCCACAAGCTCTTGAAAGGTAGACAGTCCAAACAGAAGTGTGTAGTGTATACAAAATACAGTGTAGACTTGGTACTCCAAGGACTTGATATAAAGGAAGGATAGAAAATATCTTTTACATGTTTTTGCACTGAGTATTAACATAGTCAAACAGACAAATTGATTTATTGTTTAAGTGAACTTTACCAGGCTTTTGGTCCCATATGTCTCTGAGACAGCAGTGATTCTGTCTACTACACAGTTGACAATGAAGAAATGGAAGCCTGAAGTAGTCAGGGGTCTGCCAGGATCAGTGCCCAGGTGTTCCCCCCCCCCAGCGAAGGGCAGCCTACAAGAGGCAGGGAAGCAAGCACAAAGTCTCCAACAGTCTGGAACAGGACGTAGCAGCAGTGCTGGCCTCTCGATGAGCAACCCAGAGCAAACACCGTGTGTCTTAATCCTAGTCTTTCCTCTATATCCTTGTAGTCCACATGCTAGCACTAGAGCCTCAGGCAGCTGCTGAGTCCTGATGCCTGACTATGTCTAACTATGACAAACAGGGGCAGGAGGGTCAGAGACAGGCAGCCAGGCCACGTAGAAGGTACCTGGCCTCATCCTGTAAGGCCATTGTGGAATAGAAGCTAAGGGATACTGGGTGGGATGAGGGGATGGTTCATGATCCCTGGATAATTTTCTTCACTCAGTTTTTGTGACAGGGGCCAGATGAGGAGACAATGGGGGATGACTAAACAACAACAACAACTCCTTCAGTTCAATATTAAAATTTTTAAATTAAAATAAAAACAAGAAAATGTGCAAAACAAAAAACCCATAACATAATGGAGCGGTTTGAGAGATGTGTGGTGAGGCAGTCCTCTCAGATGAGAGATCAGTCAGAACCTGCCCTCAGGTGATTCCCCTCAGGTCTGAGGGGAATGGGCTGTGATCAATTTTTTTTTTCTCCAAATATCAAAGTCTGTATTTTGCACAGCAAAGGACATTAAGAAAGACCTGCCCATGGGAGAGCAAGGACAGCATCAGGAAATAACAATCTCAGAGGAAGGCAGAGTCCTCAGGGATGGACAGTGCCTGGGCGCTTACCCTAATGCTCCAGGCACACAGGACTGAGCACTGGCCAGAGACAGGGAGGCTGGCTGATGCTCTCATCTAGCTCCTGTCCACAGTCCCCTCCAAACCAGGTCAGCGAGGACAGCGAGAAACAAAAAAGTCAAAACGAAAGAGTCAGCAGAGCTAGCAGCTGAGTGAACACGGGAGAGGAGAAAGGCTGAGTGAGCTAGCTGGGGCTGGAGGGTGGAGGTGCTCAGGGGTGGGGCTAGAAGCTGACCAGCCTTAGGAGTTTCAGCTGTTGATCAATTCGCAGGCACTGCTCCTCAGCTCCAAGCCCACGCTGCAGAGGCTTCACTGAAAAGATGATCAAGGAAAAACATCCAGCCTTTTAAACCAGGCACTCCTGATGCAGAAAGCTCCATCTGGTCCCCTGATCCAGCAGAATAGCTACTTCAAGCATGCTTCCTTCTCTACAAGGAACAGCAGACAGCCCCCAGCAGAATGTGCATTTGATAGGCGCATGTATGTACACATGCATGCACTTTCTAGGCAGGGGTTAGGACCCTGCAGTGACACAAACCCCCACTTTTCTGGGGTCCGTGTGCAAGGACAACTGAGAGAAAAACAAATTCTTCAAGTACATCATAAAGCCAGGCCAGCTCAGCTCGAAAGCTCCTCCACAGGCCTTTCGCACACCATTCCTTTGGCCTCCCTAGCACCTGGTACCACCCACCAGCTAGGAAGCACTTTTTGACTCAACCACCATTATCCAAGAAAAAGGGACCACACAATGTAAGGACCCACAGTGGAAAATGCTCTGAAGCCACAGAACACCCTTACCACAGAGCTGCTTCGTGTCAGTAATTACTTCTTCATATTAAGGGCTTTTTTTCCCCTGTTGTTTCAAAAAGCTCTGCAAACACTTCAAGAACAAGCTACCAGGGTCCAGCTGTACAGAATATTAATTTGAAACAGTTCAGAAGATCCCCTTACAAAGTTGAGTTATGCAAAGATGTTTTCTATAAACCTTTTGAACTCTAAGCCAAAACTTCCTTTCACTGAATACATCTAGTCAAAAGGTTACACGGTGGGAGAAACCTTAGGTTCAGGAAATTAGGAGGTCAGCTTTACTTTTGTCTCAAGTAGCTTTAAACTCACGAGCACCTCTTTAAATATGGAGGAGCTGGTGTCATCATCATACAATTTCAACAGTTACAGTCAAAACAGCAGGATGGCAGAGGGCATCTCCCCATATTGTCCTGTTACCTCAATGAGAAAAACAACAAATCCATCTTAGTCCAAGAAACACCTCAGATTCTGCCTCACTCCCTATTAATCTCCAAACATTGAGACAGAGAGACAGAGACAGATTGTCAGAGAGATGGAGACAGAGAAAGAGAAGAGGGAGAGAGAAAGAGAGAGAGGGGAAGAGAGAGAGAGAGAAACTACAAGAGGGCAGGAAAGAGATAAACTCCTAAACACCATCTTAACTCTTAACACATCTCTGCTTCTACAGCTTCTTAGTAACACAGGCTGCCACTCTTCCATGGTAGAAGAGAGATGAAGACAAGGTACTACTTAGAAGATGGAGCTGAGAAGGAGGAGGGAGGGAGGGAGGAAGAGAAGAAGGGAGGGAAGAAAGGAGGGAGGGAAGGAAGGAAGGAAACATTCAACACAGCTTTCCAATTTGTGGCAGCTGAGCCTAGCTAATAGTGCAACAGGGCACAACAGCCCCCTTTTAAACTGCTTTCATTACTGAGTGGTTCCTGGACTTTCCGATGGACAGTGCAAGGCAAGTATAATCTGCCTGGCCTTGGACACTGGGGCATGAGGGCTAAGCGCCTGCCTGCGTGACTGGGAGCCCCCTGGGGTTGGGGATGGATGGCAGAGGCTGGAAGTCCTGCAGAAAGCTTAGTAGCTATACTTGCAGCAGAGCTGGAAAAGCTGGAGAATGAGCCCTTGGCACTCCACTCACACTCAGAGCAATAGGCCAAGAGCCAAGTCCTCCCTTCTGAGTTCACAAACTTAATCTCTAGACACAAGGTAGGTATTATGGGAGAAACTCAGACTAAAGAGTGTGACTGTTTGTTCTAGGCGCACACACTAAAGTTACTCATAAAACTTCGGGACCTCTCTTTTGGTAACAGTCTAGAGATCACTGAACAACCCCCACAATTTTAATGACAGTAGGCGACATCCTGTGCAGATACTGGGACAATTACTCCACACATTGAACTCGTCCTTCTAAAAGCTCCTAATGTGTGAACTCCGAAACCAAACTGTCTCTTTAGAGAGAAAGTTTCGGCTGTCTTATCTGGATACTAAGCGCTCCATCCCCACAAAAAAGGACAGCAGAGGACAGGACCAGTCCCCAGTCCAGCTGCTGTGGGAGAGAAAAGCGGTCCTTCTTTACTCCTCACCCCACACTCTTCAGCTGCTGGGTAAGAAGTGGGAAAACAATCACACCTCTGGTGACTTCCAGCACGGTAGAATTCTTAGTAAGCTCTGCTACCACCCTCTTGGCTGCCTGGCTAACTTTCTGGCTCCCTCGATGTCTTGCCAAGCAAATTACAGTGGAAGTTGTTGTAGCCAGCAATGGCCACCGTCACCCTCCTTCCCAGGATAAGGGGGCAGCTGGGGGCCTAATTTAGGAGGATCTGACCATCTTAACTTCACTTCCAGAATACCAAACTCGTCATAATTCAAATAATTCTTAATAAATCAGTAAGTCTATTAAGTCGTTCGTTGTAAGCACTTTATCCCAAATAAGGACTAGGGAGGGACTTAAGACTTAGGAATTGGTCGGGGATCTGAAGGGTTTCTTCACAATTAAAGGGAGAGACGCGAGAAAAGGAGCCAAGACCACCTAGGTATGACAATCTACGCCGGTGGAAGTTTTTGCGTTCTTGAAAAACCAACTAGGCATTTCCTCACCAGCCCTTCAGGACTTCGAGGTAGCCTGCGCGCCCGCCCGCGCTAGGTGTAAAAGCTACCAGCTGGCACTACAAGTTCCTCAACTCCTTCCTATGGAGAAGGGCTCTCACCCTCCTCGCAGACTGCGCTAAAGGAGTTGCGCCTCTAAGCCACCAACAGCACCGCTATCAGAGTCAACTGACTGACTGCATGGCTTTCAGCCTACGCAGTAAGCGACTTTCGATCCCCAAAGGGGAGGAACCAGGTTTCACAGCCGCAGTATTCTCGAGAAGTTTCCGAGAGACGCGCGGCTTCGATCATTTGACCACGCGCAGTGTCCACAGTCCCAAAGAGAGAAGGATCTCGGCCGCCATCCTGGGCACCGAGCCCAGGAAACTGCCCTCCCTTCGCCGGCCAGGCTTTAACCCCGAGCCGCTGCGTCTTCATCTGCGCCTCCAAAACTGCGGGGTTCAAAATCGCCCGGGTTCCGGGCTCGGTGTGCGCAGCTCACCGCAGCGGCGCAGCTCAGAGCCGGAGTACCTACAAGCAGGAGCAGGGCAAGAGCCACCTACACTCCTGCCGCCGAGCCAGCAGGAACTCGTCCAAGTTTCCCAAAGCCCGACCACAGTCTCCGAAAAGTTTGCGCTCCTTCACCGAGGAAAGTTTACGCTAGTGACGCGGGAGCCGGACGGGTCCCGACACCTGTCGGCATCTCGCCTCCATCCTCGGGGCATCCCACCAGGTTCTGCGGGGACCCACCCGGGAGCGGGAGTGCGCGGCTCCCCCACCCCCACCCCCAGGTCCGCAGCAGCATCCTCCCACTTGCCGAGGATGGGAGCGTGAACTCACCTGGGCGTTGGAAGAGGAGGTGACTGAGGCAGGGGGTTGGCTTGGGCAGCCCCTAGAAGGAGCGGTGCGGAGACTGAGGCCCCCAGACAGCTGCGGCGAGTGAGCGGTCCGGCCGCCGCCCCCTCCGATCTTAACCGGCCTGACCACTCCCCCGCGCCTCCCCGCCCCTGCCCCCGCCCCGCGGCCGGCCTCCCGGGGGAGCCAGGGCGGGGCGCGCCGCCCCGGGCCCCGAGGGATCCTTGCGCCCCGCGCTGACGGCGGGGGGCCGGACGAACGCCGCCTTCTGATTGGCTCCTCGGTCAATGGTTGCCGAGAGACAAGTAAACCTCCGGCGGCGCATAGGGGCGGGGTGACCAGGAGGCAGCATCACGCAGGCGCAATAGAGAGGAGCTTTGTGGTCACCGAACTAACTTTGGAGTTGAGGGAATAATTTCCCTCTGTCCTCTCCGCTCCTTTCTGTAGTCCCCTTTAGCCTTCCCTTGCCTGGCCTGTTCTGCCCTCTACCCTCGCTTGTTCTCTGGCGGGCGCGTCTTCTTTCAAAGTTTTAGGCGCTCTTCGCCCCTGATTTCCGGGAGCTGGGAGTGGAAGCCCACGCCTGCCTCGCGCGGTGTTTGTGAAGTCGGAAAACTCATAGGTGGGCCCTGGAAATCTTTCTGATTCCTCGAGCAAATTGGCTGGAGGTGAGGTCGTGGCCCTGGGGGAAAGGAAGCAGCTGATGCTCGGGCCGCGGGACCACCTGTGTGCACTTGGCGGCCCTGGGAAGCCATCGCCGAAGCCTAAAGCACAGCAGCTCAGCCCTCCTGAGAGCAGCGCTGAGCTTTGCTGCTTGTTACTGCTCACAGGAGGGGGAACCGCACGTAGTTGATGGCTCTGCTTCAGAATTAAGGCTGATGAGTGGAAATCTCCTTCACCACTTAACTATCCGGAAGGCCTTGCAAGACGCTGTTTTGTTTTGGTTTTTGGTTTTTTTTAGACAATGCCTCCTGAACCCCAGACAGGCCTCTAAGGAGCCTTGGCTCACCTTTAACTGCTTTCTCCTGTATGCACCTCCCAACCGCTTGGATTATAGGCGTGGTCTACCACACCCAGCTTTGCCGACTGATTTAATCTATCCTGCAGAAACCTCTGTTTCCCATCCGAAGTATGGGAGTAAGGACGGGATAACTGTGAGATCAATATTAGGGAAATAGTTATTAATCATGCACTGCTTGATATAAAGTTCATGCCAGGTACTAAGTAAATCAAAAAGCAGTCGTTAATAAACACTTTTTGAGCTTCGTTTGACCCTCTGCTGGGTACTGGGAGCTAGATGGCTTCCTGAATCAGTGCTCTTCTCTGCCCTCTTACCACCCCTGCGGAGCTTGAGTGCCCTGCATTGTCTGCTAGGCTATGAAGCGTTTTCACGCACGCACATGCTTTCTCTGGTAGAGGAGGGGAATTCCCAAAACTATAACAGTATAAGACATCAGTATGAGAACTTACATGTTCTTGAACACAAATTCAGGATATATGGCCAGGTTTGTTGTTGATAATGTGAGCCCTTTCTGATCTCACAGTGTCTATTATTGTGTGCAAAATGATGGGTGTGTGTATCCACAGAGCTGTCACCCAGACATTTCTAGCTTAGCCATGGTCCCTGCCACTCTATATATTACAGGGTTACCAGTATTAAGATCCCAGTCTTCATATATCAATTGTACCAACTATACATGAGGAAACAGAGGGTGAGCATTTTTCTGTTGATGAGATTTCTCTGTGTTGTATGTAACTGTGGCTCATACTTCACTAATGCATATTCATTAAATAACCAACAATTTATGCACTCAGCTTACCATTTGACAGGCATTTCATTTGCTTCAGGTTTTGGACGGTCTCTCGTGAAATTGCTGTCAACATTCTTTCAAATATCTTCTATACAGCATTCATTTGTGTCAGGCACATGCTGGAGACTGGAAATTCGTGTTCACAGAGTATACACATGTTAAACTTTAAATATATTTCCAGTTATCTGAGTTATAAAAATAACAACCAAAGAAAAAACAACAATCTTAAACCATAAACAAAAAAAAAGATATATTTGTAAAGCAGAACAGATAATCTGTTTAATGTTTCAACCAGTGCTGTAAAGATTCCTGATGACTACATATATTTACCATTTGGGTATCATGGTGTTTAAAATTTTTTAAATTACATTTTATGACTGGAGGGGGATGTGTATGCCACAGAGGATGTGTGGAGGTGATTGAACAACTTTTTAGAGCTGATTCTCTCCACTGCGCATGATCTGGGGGTTGAACTCGGGTCATCATCAGGCGTGGCCATAAGCAGCTTTACCTCCTGAGCCATCGTGTTTTCTTTGTGAATTCAAAACAGGGATGCATATTTCATTTTAATTAGACATTCATTTCTCTGGTGACCAGTGCTATTGAGCAACTTTTCAGATGTTTATCATCCATTATGATGGTCTTTGAGGGGAAATATCTATTTGTGTCTTTTGCCTGTTTGAATTGTATTCAGTTCTTCACATATTCCAGATATAACTAATTTCTAATATCTATTCCAAATCTCTTCTTTCAACCTGTAGCTTACTTACAGCTCACTGTTATTATCAGACTAGAAGAGTTTCTTAATTTTCAATCAGCCCAACTTACCAATCTTATCTCTAATGCTTAGTGTTTTATGCCCTGTTTAAGGAATCTCTGCCTAGCCCAAAGCCACAAAGATGATTGCCTCTGCTCTCTTCTAAGAATTGGGTTTCAAGCCTTGAGGAAATAGCTGCCCTTCTGCAAAGCTCCAATCTCAATAACATTTAAGCAAATTATTACCTTGGCCTTTGACATAGATACGGTCATCTAAGGTAGCTATTGATATTAGTAGATGTTTTAGTTAGCATACAGATTAGTGGTTTTCATCATGATGTTTCAGACATTCATGTTTGCCATATGCTTTGTTCTGCCCCCTCTCAGGTCTTTACCAGCTCCCCTCCCAGCCAGCTGGTCCTTCTCGTCCCTGTTAGTCCCTTCTGTTCCCTTACCACAAGTAACTTCTAAAGTTTGATCTGCCCTTTGCTTAGGTGACATTTTGTTCAACTTCCTGAACAAATTAGGTAATTCTATGACGGGGAAACGGGGAGGGCCAGGATCCAGAAACGAAGCTCATTACAGACCAGAACATGTATGTTTTCCCTCTGACTTTTCCCCCACAGTTTTTCTAAACTTTTTTAGAATTTTTCTTTCTTCTTCTTTCTTTTAAAATACACTGTGTTCTTTCTACCTCATAAACTGTGGCACCTTGAAGTTGGCAGGAGGCTCAGGAGGTTGCCAGGTCCTGCCCACTGGACATGGAACCAGATATTTAAACTGTCCATGCAAGACTCATGGTGCCTGCTTGCCAGATTCCAGCCTCTGCTGGCAGATAGCCAACCAAAATGCTTCAAAGACCTTTCTTTCTTTCTTTCTTTCTTTTTTTTTTTTTTTTCATTCATAATAATCCACTGGTTTGTGCCTAGAGAAGCTGAGGGTGGGAAAACAGATAAAAAACGGTCTTCAAAATACAAGAGTAACCTCTTTTAGAATAACCCTAGAAATTTTGTGTCTCAGTAAATTCATTTTCAGTACTCCAGCAAATCAAAGGGATTCCACCATCACTGTCTTTGTTGGGTAAGAAAGCCTTTGTTGGGTAGGAAAGACTTTTGAAATAGTGGTTACTTGTCCCCTAAGTTATCAGTTTCCAATGTCCTGACTTTTTGATTACATTATCTCAGAGTGAGTTGTCATATGTATTCAAATATCTTCCAAATATCCCCTTCAACATGATTAGTTCCAGCATTATTAATATGCTTATAGGAGTGCAGGACCTCAATAAGAACAAAAAGACTGTCCCTCCACACTAAGCAGATTTGTGCTGCCTACATACAGATTAAGAAATAAAGGAGTAGCAAAGTGATTGTAATATACTTTCATACAAATGCTTTGTCTGCGTCTCAGTGAGCTGGGGCAAGAAGCATTATGATTTAGTCTCCACTGACCTTTATTTCCTCTCTGGCTTGTTCAGGCCAATATGCTTTTTGTTTGTTTGTTTTGGGTTTAGGTATTTGTTGTCGTAGTCATTGTTGTTGTTTTGGCATTGCAAAAAGAAAATTAAGTTTGGAATAAAAAGGCTCAGCTTTTATTTGTAAGGAAGCTGTGTGGCTTGAATGAAAATGGCCCCCATTGGTTTATAGGGAGTGGCACTATTTGGAGGTGTGGCCTTGTTGGAGGAGGTGTGACCTTGTTGGAGGAGGTGTGGCCTTGTTGGGGGGTGTGGCCTTGTTGGAGGAGGCGTGCCTTGTTGGAGGACTTGTGTCACTGAGGTGGGCTTTGAGGTTTCAAATGCTCAAGCCAGTCTAGTGTCTCTTCTCCCTTCTGCCTGCTGATCTGGATGTAGAACTCGCAGCTACTTCTCCAGGACCATGTCTGCCTGTGGACCATGCTTCCCACCATGATGACAATGGACTAAACCTCTGAAATGTAAGCCAACCACAGTTAAATGTTTTCCTTTATAAGAATTGCCACGGTTGTGGTGTCTCACACAGTAAAACCCAAATTAATGTAGAAGTCCAGTATGAACAGAGGACTTGATATGAGTGGATGGAGCTGAGGCAGTAGGCACAGCAGGGCAGGGGAGGCACAGCTGCTGGAGATGGTAGGGAATATGGTAAGGAGGATATGATGGGGCCCAGACAGCAAGGATGACTGAGGCCCTGACAGAATATCAAAGCTGTGCCAACTCCCTCCTAGCCACCTCCAGTCTTTTTTTTTCTTCCCACTTCTCTGAAGGTATGTCCTTGGAGAAAGGATAGAAGGTAGAGTCAGGGGGCTTGTATCCCAGTCCTAGTCATGCTATAAACTTAGACAGCTACATCAGTCTGAGTCTCAACTTCCTGAGACAGACAGAAACAATGATGGGATTTACCTACTTGCTTCATGGAGCTGTGTGTTAACAGAGGAAGGGGAGGGGAATGGCAAGGTCCTTTGCCAACTCTGCATTTTATTTCATTACTGCCTAAGACACCTTGTCAAGCAAAACGGAAGACAGCAGGAAAGAATAAATTCTCAACACCTTTCTGTGTTTGCCTACTTCTACAACCCCTGTGTCTTACTGGAGGATTAAAGTTTTAACTCACCTACTAGGAAGAGAGATTTCATGTGTGTGAATTGTTAATTGACCACCTCCTATCTCATGACTAACCCCTGGGTCAACACTGTAGAATCTCCCACAGCAGCCTTCCTCAGTGCAGAAACTGCTTACACAGGAGTCTGTTCCCATCAGCAACTCCTGCTGTCTCCACACTCTTTGCCAAAGAAAGGGGATGCCCTGCTTCTGGGAGTGGCCCACTCCCCTAACAGGTGTCATTTTCTGCTCACACATAGATCTTATAGTCCTCATGTCTGTCTGGATTTTTAGTTGCAAGCACTCAAAAGTGACATTGGCTGGTTTAAGCAAGATGGAATTTATTTAAAATCTATTAAGGGACCTGCAGAATCAGCCAGACAGCTGGACATCAACCTGGCCCATCAGCCATACTACCAGGCATTTGGCCCTACTACCAGGCACAGGAGACATCTGGACATCACAGTAGATGTAGGCAGCAGGTGCTACTGCTGCTGCTGCTGGCGACGACTCTGAAAACTGGATGTAATTGTCCCCAGTACCACCTGGTAAGCAGGATCTATGTGTGGATGTCCCTGTTGCACGCCATTACCATTCTTGTCATAATCTGGGATTGGAAGATGCATCTGATTAGCCCTGTAGGCAAAGAAGGCCAGCCTGTGGGTTAGCTGCTGTCTCTGTCTTCACTTTGGGAACCAGGTTCCGCCTCTCAAAGCAGAAAGTTCTCCAGAAGGAAGAAGCTCATGTGTTGGTGACCAGAATGTTCTCTCCCTCCTAGCTTCACGCCCAGTCTCCTGTGAGGTTTGTGCAGGAGTTTGGCACCCTGTCATCTTCCTGGCTCTGGAACACAATGCAAACAAGTTTCTGAAGTCTGAGCCTGAGGCCAGGAAAATGGATTCTTGAGAAGCTTCTAGGGTGGAGGGTATCCAGCTGGCCCTTCCTTGCTATACTCCTCTCTTGAGCAGGTGGCACTTTTCCTCTTCAAAATTCTCAGAATAGGTACCTACTGGATGATGGTGGGAAGAAAAGGGGAGGGGAGGACTTTGGATACCCACCCCTTATTCAAGTCTCGGTTTCCATTCCTCTCTGCCTGTGGTGTGGATCATTCCACTGCCTTGGGGTCTCTGTTTCCCCCATCTGTTAAAAAAAAAAAGAAAGAAAGAAAGAAAGAAAATCTATCCTGGTCACTCCTGCTGCCTCTAATTCAAGCAGGAGTATCTGGGAGTGCAGGGTACAGGGCCTTGCTGCCCAAGGCGCTTCGTGGGGCTGGCTACCCATAATGACAGTGTCCCAGGGCTGGCGCTTGTGTAACAGGCAGATTTACCAAGAGGGGACGACTGTTTGCTCAGCAGCTGAGCAGTCTATAATTAGACTGTCACAACATCAGCAAAAGTACAGGATCAATGTAATCAGAGAAGAAATGGAAAAGAACGCCGCATCAGTCAATGCCTCCAGTGGGTCCCCGTGGTTTCCGGAGCACTAATCGCCCAGGCGGGGCTCGATGCCCTGCTTGTGGGTTTCCTCCTGAGTGAAGACAAGGTTTGCTTAGGCAGACTAGGCCTGCCGCTCTCAGCCACCTGGTTCTTTTCCTCGTCTCTGTTCCCCCTTCCTCTGCTCACTGAAAGGAAGTAGGACTTGCAGATAAAACTCATGGCTAAGACATGACTGATCTCCACCATATGCGTGGGTTGGGTGAGTGGGGAGGGCTAGTTTCTCTAACACAAAGATTCTTAGGTTCCATCTCAGCCCCGCGCAACCAGAAGCTGTGGGATAAGCACCAAAGACTGGTCTCTGTGTGGCACGGTCCCAGCTCTTACTATGCATACGGAAAGCTGAGAACTGCTACTCTATCCACTGGTCCCAGCTCACAGTGGACTGGCCCTCTAGCTCCAACTGGACATCTGGGTGTTTCTGGCACAGTCTGATTGACAGAGCCGCCAAGGGTAAAAGACCTTTCTGAGCCCAGGAATGATAATAGGCTTATTTCCTTTTTAATTATCTTAAGAATCCCCAAGCTGCAGACATGTTTATCTCATAATCTCTATGACACCTGAGCCCAGGGAGTCATGTCCAGTGCCCTTAGTTTCTACCAAAGTAGATCAAGGCTCACATCTGTCCCAAGATGATTGGGATCTGGGGACTTGGAGCCTTTTCCCAGCCTGATGCTCACAGAATCGACTGGATTTTTTTTTTTTTTTAAATCTGTGTGATTTATTTAGTAAACAGTTTTTAACATTAATACTATATGGTAGAAAAACCAGAAACTATAGTGGCAAAGGGAAGGAGTAAATTATGACCAATTCCATGACAGTTCTGTTTATATCTTTGTGTTTAACCTTCCACACTGTGCAAGTGTGTTTGTGCGCACTCACACATGCATTCTATTCCTGAATATGCAAAGCCCCTGCAGAGAGAGATCCGTGACACATGGGAGCAGGGTTACTGACGGGCTCAACGAAGGGCAAAGGTAAGGCGACCTGTATCGGTGACTCTCCTTGTTACTGTGACCGAATATCTTACAAAAGCAACTGAAGGAAGGAGGCTGTATTCTTGCTCACAGTTGGAAGGAGCAGACCATCACGGCCAGCAAGCCCTAGCCACAGGAGCCTGACAAGGTTGGTCACATTGCATCCACTGTGTAGGAAGCAGAAAGCAATGGATGTTTGTCCTCATTTTCTATTTTTACTTGGCCTGGGACACCACCCCTTGTGGAATGGTCCTACCCACATTTAGGGTTAGTCTTCTGACCCCTATTAACCAAATCTAGGTAATCCTTCACACAGCCTTAAAGAGATGGGCAACCCTATAGAACTAACAGGAAATGGGAAGCCATTTCCACACTAGGTCTTAAGGGATAAGACAGGGTACCAGAACCTGGGGACAGTCGCTATGGCTACAAGAGAACTACCTGACAAGACATGGATTTAGGTTAAGGAGCTCCTTAGGAAGCATTAGACTGAGCCTAGAAGTCAAGCGTCAGCACAAGAAGCACATGGGGATCCTGCTCTGTGCCTCCTAGAGCTGCCAGCCACAGGCTCAGCAGGATGTAAAAGTGGAAGGGCAAGGTCTGCATGGCACTCCCAAGTGTGTGTATGCATGCAAAAAAATATATCATTTTAAATGTACCTATGGTGTCTTAAGGTTTCTATTGCCATGAAGAGACATGATGACCATGGCAACTCTTATAAAGAAAAACATTTCATTGGGCTGTCTTACAGTTCAGAGGTTTAGTCCATTATTGTCATGGCAGGAAGCATGGTGGCACACAGACACAGTGCTGGAGAGGTAGCTGAGAATTTTGCATCCAGACATAAGGACAAGCCCCAAGAGAAAGAGGTAAAAGTGTGTGTGTCACCAAATTCATATGCTGAAAATTATCTCTACTTCATGGTTGATAGGTGATAGGTAGCATCTTAAAGAGGTGACTGGGTCGGGAGGTGTCGTCCATATGAGTACATGAATGGTCTTACACAGCCAGGAGCTCCCTCCCCACAAGCACAGCCCTCAGGCTTGAACTGCCCAACTACAGGAACCAAGAGCTAAGACCCTTCTATGGTTTACAGTTTACTTTGTGTTTATAATTTACTGTTTGTGATGTTAATTGTAGCAACAGAAACTGAACTAAAGCCGGCTGTAGTGATGCACACCTTTAATCTCAGTACTCAGGAGGTAGAGGCAGGCTGATCTCTGAGTTTTGAGACCAGAGGGAGTTCCAGGATAGCCAGGGATATACAGAGAAATGCTGTCTTGAAAACAAACAGAAAGAAAACTGGACTAAGATAGACAGATACAAATATTTACACTAAGGGTAGCTAATATTTTAGGCTCCTAACAGTTGAGAGTTATTACTAAAATACAGTCTCTACTATATATTGGTGCTCTTCTACGTTATTTGTATATATTTGCATTATTTAATCTCCCAAAATCCCCATGTAGTAGTCATAGGTTTCCCTGCCTCTGGCTTTTATGGACTTGCTGATGGCTGCTTGACCAACTGGAATTCCCAAGTCTCCTTCCTGGCCATTCTCACATCTAGTGGGTGCTGAAAATAAAAAATTTAAGTGTGTACACTGGGCATTCTTGACTGGTGCCCAGCTCCTGGTAATATGCTGCCACCTACTTGGTTTAACTGATGTCTCAACCCTGAGGCAGTTGACCTGGGCTGTCAGTTGACTTGCCTCACATTAGCCAAGCTGGGGTCATTCAGAGTAAAGCAATGTCCCAGCCCCTGCTCTACTCAGCATATGAAGGAAGAGAAGAGAGCCCTTCCCTCTGTGTGGGCTGGATGGTTACAGAACTCCTGCCACCATTTGCTGCCCTGAGAGGACCCAGGGGTGTGGTGACTGACATGCGGGCAGATGCAGAGGCACAGAATCAGGACCACCAAACTGGATGCCCCATTGCTTCCAAGCCTCTCTCCTCCAGGAGTACCACCCTCTCTAAGTGCTCTAGCCGATTATAGTTTTGATACCTAGATAAATTAAATAATGGTTTTTTTTTTTTTCAACATAAACCTTGTGAGCTTACAGGCAAAGCAAGACTGAAAACGTCACATTAGACTATTTAAAGGCTGTCCTGGTCCTCTATCATCTATTCTGAAGCTATCCATCTCTGATTTGCTGTCCTGTGGACAAGCACCAGCTCCTCAATAGAACTGGAGGCCTGGATGGGCAACCCAATGGAATCCTGAACCCAAGGGCTCCACAGAGGAGCCAGTGCTGCAGCCTGCAGGACAGGCCTTGGGTCCCACTACAGTGGGAGTCTGCATTCCCAGGTCACACTTCCGGGCGCCATTCTCACTCAGCCTGCTCCTTTGGGTTAGTTATTCAGCCTCAACAATGAACTGGTGATGCTAAGGTAGAACCATTTCCTCTGAATTGAAACTGCCCCCCCCACACACACACACAGGAGGAGGGAGGTTTCTAAGATGCAGGAAGCTGAAGACACTTTCCAGGCCCAGAAAGTTCAAAAGACAAGACTTACAAGGCACCTACCAAAAGTTTTGTTTTTGTTTTTTTTTTCCTTTTCCTTTTGGGGTCTGTGTGTGTGTGTGTGTGTGTGTGTGTGTGTGTGTGTGTGTGTATGTGACACATGGTGTTCATGTAGAAGTCAGAGGACAACTTTTAGGATTTGTTTTTCTCCTGTCATGTGGGTTCTGGAGATCAAAATCAGATCCTCAGGCTTGTTCCACAAGTGCGTTGGCACACTGAGCCATCCCTCCAGTCCCAGAAGCTTTATGTAGGAGCAATAAACAATTGCTGCGAGTGAAAAGGCTCTTCAGCAGAAGTGTCTGCGAGCTGTGCAAGGAACTCTAGAGCTGCAGCGTTTGTGGGCTGTCCCCACTGGTGAGGGACTTCTGGCGAGAGAGCTGCCTGAGTCTCTCATGTCCCTATAAATACCCATGCTTCTATACGGAAGCCCAATAAACTCACTGGCTTGTCAAGCTAGACTTCTTTGGATTCACTTGCTTGTTTCTCATTGGTACCCTACAGGAGCAAATAGACATGCATTCACATCTTCCCAGGAAAGGCCATGCAATAGAGGAAGCCTCTCCCATCAGGACATGTCAGTGATCAAATGGGTAATCCAGGGCCCATAGGTATGCAGTAACGGAAGTTTTCAATGGCTGCTATTGCTATCAACAAAAATAATTTTGTCCATGAGATTCTGTTTTCTCCCTTGAGAAGTGAAAGAACAGTCCAGAAGATCTCTGTCTTAGTTAGGGACTCTTCTGCTGTGGAGAAACGCCATGACCAAGGCAACTCTTATAAAGAAAAACATTTAATTGGGGCTGGCTTACAGGTTCAGAGGTTCAGTCCATGATCATCATGGTGGGAACTATGCAGGCAGATATGGTGTTGGAGAAGGAAGCAAAATTTTTACATCTGGATCTGTAGGCTAAAGGAAGAGAGTGACAGTGGGCCTAGCTTGAGCATCTGAAATCTCAAAGCCCACTCCCTGTGACATATGTCCTCCAACAAGGCCACACCTCCTGATTGTGCAAACCACCAATCTCCATGCATCCTTTCAGCCTGATGTGCTACTCTTGGTAGTTTCATCCTGAGGCAGTAAGCTCTTCAGAGACCCTTTGACTGAAAAATAAGAAGCTATGGATACCCAGTGTATCTTAACCTTACTGTGAGGCCATCTGCCCTTCCCTGAGATATGAGGCAAGGCTTTCTGCCAGATGTCCCCAGGACCTTAAAGGGCAGAGATCCATTGATAAGAAGAATCCACACTGGTCATCATATACACTGCACACTGAGTGCCTGGCTGTGGGTAAATAGAGAATGGGTCTGAGTACCCAAAATACTATGTTAGGGTATCTGATTCACACAGGGAGCCCCCTCCATGTCTCTTGAGGTGACTATAAGAATTCCTTCAAGTAACCCATGAGATGTATGAAAGCATCACAGGGTCTTGTGAAAATCTTTTTCTTTCCTGTCTGTCTGTCTGTCTGTCTGTCCATCTGTCTATTCATCTATCTCAGTGGTTCTCAATCCCTTTGGGGATCTAACCACCCTTATACAGGGGTCACCTAAGAAACACAGGTTTTTGTATTACAATTCACAACAGTAGTAAAGTTACAGTTATGAAGTAGCAGTGAAAATAATTTTATGGTTAGGAGTCACCACAACATGAAGGACTGTATTAAAGGGTGGCAGCATTAGGAGCGTTGAGAATCACTGTTTTATCTGGAACCTGAGGCCACCAGCCACCATTGCAGTGAGGAATGCAGCTGGGGAAAGACTCTACCTCAGGTTATGACAAAATAAGACCTTGTAGTTAAGACAATGGGACAGTTTTTAAAGTTACTGGGTAATGAAACCAGAGTCCCAAGGTGATGCTAGACAAAGACAAAGGAAAGGTGACCCTCCAGGATCTAGGATACAATTTGGGAACTAAAGTATGTTGGCTATACTTGGACCCATTTTTCTCTCCTCCCTCTCCATAGTATTCAGCGTTCCTCCTCTCAGACCACATCCCTAATGCCGTTGCTACCTAAAATTCAAGCTCTCACAAAGGATCCAGTGGGGAGGATGCTAACAGCACCTATGTCTGGACATGGCATGTTGGCTGTCCCTGTGCTACATATGATCAGCTGAGGGGACAGAGGAGGTCAGGAACATTCTTTATTTACCCACAGAGTGCAGAATGGATGCAGTTATCCAAGGAGCATCCTAGGGACATGTTCCTCCAGAGGTAAGCCAGACTTCCACAGAAGCACCAGGCCGCACAGCTGGGCTGGCCATAGGCTTTCAAAGGAGAGCAGACTAAAATGCTACATCTGAGGCCCTCACCAGCCTGGGGCATCGCTTGCTTTATTTTGACTAGAACTAGACAAAGATCCTCTCACATCAAGCTTGAGGTCCGTAATGCGAAAGAAATACCATGCTACCAGTGCCAGTGAGGCCTGTCAAGGCCTGTCGCCCAACCCAAGGTCTTTGTTTTGTCTGACCGAGTCTGAAGTAATCACAGGCCTGGTGTTTTTAGACTGTACAGAGAAAATTTTGTAAGCTTTTTGGCTAAATTAGCTCAGGAGGGGTGATGTTTCTTGTGGCCTGTTACTCTGGGCTGCAGGCTTCCTGTTACAGGGTTTAGAAACCTCTCTGAACCTTCTAGCAGCATACAGCTACGTAAACAAGACTGAGGTAACACCTCTCCCTCCTTCATTTTTCTTCTGTTTTTTTATTAGTTCTCTGAAATTTTCATGTAGTTTATGTTGATCACGCTCATCCCTCTCCCCCAACTCCTCCCAGATCCACATTCCTCCCTTCCCTGTATCACTAGAAGGTAGAGGTGGGGGCTGGGATGGCATGGATAACTGAAAGCTATAGAGTCAGGGGATGACTTATACTATGTATTTGTGACAGGAGACACTCTGATCATTGTTCTGAGTCTGGACTGTGGCACTCTGTGACGGGAAGGATGGCTCTGGGCAGAAGCAGGAGAGCCTTGATGCAGGGGTCCAGTTGGTTCTGACATCAGTCCTTAGAGAGAAGGGTTTAGAAAGAGTGCTGACCTCCCCTGTGTGAGAACCTGCAGTGCTCCCACTGTAAACACTAAGTTGTTGCCTTCATTTAGGACATACTTCTAAAACCTGCGAGCTCACTGGGAGACCTGGGGATATGTATCTAGAAGACACCTTTCCATGTCCACACTCCAGAGGCTTCCATCCTGTAGTTATGTGGAATCCAGGGACAGTTTGTCTAAATGAGTACTCCTGATCTCCCCATAGTGTGATTCACAGGACCTAGTCTCAGGGCTGGGGAGGAACTTAGTAGAACACCTACCTAGTATACGTGAAGACTTAGGTTGGATCCTCAGTTCTACATAAAACCAGGTAGGGTGGTGTAGACCTGTAGTTCCAACACCGGGAAGGTAGCAGTAGAAAGGTCGGAAGTTCAAGGCCAACCAGGGCTGCATGAGAACCTGCCAAGGCAGGGTTGGTTCACAGTCTGTCTCTGTTACTTGTTTTCTGTACTGCCTTCGGCAAGCTCCTTACTCTATGTCTTTATTCCTTCTGCTGAGAAGTGAATTAAAAAAATGTCAGCCTTGTTGGGCCATTGTGAAAATAAAGGGCCCAAGGTGCTTCTGTCCGCACATGGCAGCAACTAGCCACATTACTGTGGTTACTGATTGCTGCGACAAAAAAGTGGATACCTTTGATGAATCTGCATTCATCAAAGAATGCTTTTGTAGGAATGAATGTTAACCCCTCTCTAATCCAGACAACTTTCAATCTTCCTGTCTCAGCCTCCTAGAAAACCAAGATAACAGACTAGTGCTACAAGGCTAAGTAACATTAATTGTAATGTCCCAAGGAAATGCTAGCTTATACTATCCCAGTCAGAAGCTTGACCTATTACAACGTCAACCGTCACCTGCTCACTTTAAGCACACGCAAACATCCCTGCTTTCAGGATGGGTCCCAGGGCTCAGTGAGCACAGCCGTACAGCCACCTTTCAGGAGCCTCAAACCGACATGTCAGAGGAAGCCTGTCCCCCACATGCTTACAGCTGTATAGATTCTGCATGGAAATAATGCTTTGTGCTGGACAACTCCAGATTTCACTAAGCAGAATTAATCTTCAAGGGTTAGGCTGTCCTTAATAACAGTAAAGGTTATTATGCTATCGGACATCCCTTTAGAATAGATGTTTCTCACAACTGGAATTTGGGGTGACCAGGTGTCTACCTCACTGCAAATGAAAACATCTAAGAGGCCAGATAGTGGTGGTGTGCATGCCAGGAGGCAGAGGCAGGTGGATCTCTGAGTTTGAGGCCAGCCTGGTCTACACAGCAAGTTCCAGGGCAGCCAGTGATACCCAGAGAAACCCTTTCTCCAAAAAACTATATATAGAATGAAAAGAAGGAAGGAAGGAAAGAAAGAAAAGGTAAAGAGAAGAGAAGAAAAAAAATTCAAGAATTGTGGCCCCCTGGAAACCAGCTAGAGGATGGATGGATCTGGGCTTCAGGGATGTGGGTCCCATTTTGGTTCTCAGATTTGTCATGTGATCTTGGGTGTAGTGGTTTGAATATGCTTGGCCCTGGGATGTATGTCTTGTTGGAGTAGGTGTGGCCTTATTGGAGCAAGTGTGCCACTGTGGAGGTGGGTTTTGAGACCCTCCTCCTAGCTGCCTGGAAGCCAGTCTTCTGTTTGCCTTCAAACAAGATATAGAACTCTCAGCTCCTCCTGCACCATGCCTGCCTGGATGCTGCCATGCTTCCTGCCATGATGATAATGGACTGAACCTCAGAACCAGTAAGCCAGCCTCAATTAAATGTTGTCCTTTATAAGAGTTGCCTTGGTCATGGTGTCTGTTCACAGCAATGGAAACCCTAACTAAGACATTGGCAAGCTGCTTCCATTCTCTGAGTTTGAGCTTTGGTGTTCCCATTCTCACAGGATAATATTTAAAAACCCTTTGAAACATGATCCTTCTACAGTCTGTATGTCCAGGTGGAGGGTTAAACTTTGTGGTTCCCTAAAGTGACACTTGGTCCCACTTCCAGTTACACAGACTAGTGGGCAGTTAGAATCCATCTTGTTGCCAATGACCCAAAATAAAATACAGTTTTATTTGTTTTGCACTGAGCTAATTCCCCAGGGCAACTGTCCAGGCACAGTGGGGTTGGTGGTAATGGAGAAAGTCCAAGATGAGGATGTAGTTTCCAGAATCAAGAACATTAGTGATGTTTTCCTGATGCCAGGACAGTGAATGGCAGAGTGGACAGCTCTGTGGACACCCACTTGTGTGGTTACAGACCGCCCAGCCTGGCCTGACCTGCATCTTTTGCCACTGTGTTGACAGATTCCAAAATTACCCAGCATCATATAGAAGAAACATGGCTGTGAGGGGCAGACCAGCAGCCTGGGTTCAGCCCACCACCATGTCCCTGCTCTCTGGCACACATTCACTTCCAGATCAGTGCTGGCCTCTTAGTGGCCACTGTAGGCACATGTCAATACCAGCCAGAGGGTATGGGTTGGCCCCAGAAGATGGACTGTCTCTTCATCTGGCCTCATCGAGTCCCTCTCACATCACAAAGATGTGAGAACCTGAACCTAGGGTTCAGTTTGCTTGGTCAGACACATCCATCTCTCTGCTTATTCCAGTCAGGCTGAATCTGGCCATAAACTCAGGAAATGGAAGGGGTCGTGCATGATATCCTCAGTAGTAACTGGCAATTACTGAGTACATGTTGTGTGCTGGAGGAAATACCAAGGCCTACTTCCTGGAAGTCAGGTCAATGGTTTCATATAGTAAGAGAGAATAAATCAGAGCCACACGGTGAGAAAACCCAGAAGTCAGGATTCAAGCCCAGGCCACCTGGCTCTAGAGCTGGACTCAAAGACAGAACTTTCACGTGGGCAGAGGCCCCTCCAGACACCCCATGGCCTTGGAGGCACAGTCCCTTCCACATCTGTCCTGGGAGCTTCATAGTGAGACCAAGAGCAGCAGGTCTCTCTTCTTTGAGAAGTGTTGGCTATAGAGGCCATGTGACCTGTTCTATTCCTCTCAGTCCTGAAGGGTGCCATGGCCAAACCTCCCACTTATCTAGAACTAGCTCTGGAAATTGTCCCAGGGCTGTTAATGTCATCATTTCTGGACCCCACCTCATATACCCAAAATTAAAATCCTCAGCAGCTAGAGACTCTTAGATAGCCTCTGGCAAAGGATGTACTATTTAGCTGCCACAGATCTGATAAGAGAAAAAAAAATCAGACTTTACGGAGCCTACGTGAGTAAAGAAACGGGTTCTAGAACCAGGCAGCCTTTCAGACTAGCATGACTGCCCCACCACAAGACCAGTTAGGTTTCATTTATAATCAGAGAAGAGGGAGTGACATCTGGAAATCATCCCATTGGGTACGATCAGAATTTGCCTCGTATGGACACTGTTTGATCTGTTGGCAGTCTGTGATTGGATGAAAATCAACTGATATGTTTGGCTTACAGTCAGTTGCCTGGTTACAAAGATAGGCTGGTGGCTTAGGTTACAGGTTGTTTATACAACAGGCTAGAATATAATCCACAGAGTAGGGAGATTGCTTTGGGTCAAACTTTATCACACACTTATGGAGGTTTGTTTAGGTCAGCTTAGTTCTACCTTTTCATGTTCTCTGTGCATGGATTCCTCCATAAAAAGAGAGTCATAACTACTTTACTCATCTCACAGATTTATGGGGAGGGTCAAGCACAGCAAGATACATGACAACTTTTCATGAGTTTAAAGAACTACTTACCCTTTACTCAACTGCTAAACTAAGAACTTACAGCAGATTCTCACGTGTCCATATGCCCAGAGAAGTTGAGGGATGGCTTAAGATCCCATTTGTTTAGAAACAGCGGAGCCCGGCCTTATTCTTGGCTCACTGTGAGTCAGAACTGACGACTCCCTTTCCAAGGTCTGGCGTCATACAAGTGCAATGCAATGATGACCTGGTACCCACAGTGAGATGAGCCCACATTCTAGAACTCACCACAACACAGAAATTCCTGGCAGAGGCATGAGCAATGCTGTCTGTGTATGAGGCTGAAGATTACCTCCTGCAATGGCTGCCACCACCAGAGAATTCAATGTCCTACTCGCCTGTGGGTGTCACAGCAGGGTGATTAGAATCTCCAGCCAAACATGAGGCCACACTGAGCAGTGTCATCAGTGGCCCATGTTTCCTGGGGTCAGAGCAACAGAGCCTCATACCAATTTTATCACCTTCGCTTACAAAGGGTTGGCCCATCCCTGCCCTCCAACCAGCCCCATATCAAGAAGTTAGCAAATATCATAAGAGTCCAGACATGGGTATCTAAAGAGCCAGCTCATATCCTCAGAACCGTCATTCTGTAATTGAGCTCTTGTGCCCGAGTCTCCATGGGTGAGTTCTTCTACTTTCCAATTTGCTTAACATTAGTATTCTATTAATGATATCAATTACAAGGGAGCTGTTACCAGCTGCCTGAAGACTGTATTCTGAAAACCGTGTTCTACCTTCTACCAAGAACAAGAACCATTGTTAATCATATATGGTAACAAGAAAACTGAAATAAAGAAATATTAAGAGGCCAAGATCAGTGTCTTAGCCGGTGTTCTGTTGCTGTGAACAGACACCATGGCCATGGCAACTCTTATAAAAGAAAACATTTAATTGGGGCTGGCTTATAGTTTTAGAGGTTTAGTCCATAATTAGCATGGTGGAAAGCATGGTGGTGTGCAGGCAGACATGGTGCTAAAGATAGTTCTATATCCAGATCCAAAGGCAGCAGGAAGAAGCCTCAAAGCCCATCTCCAGTGACACACTTCCTCCAACAAGGACACACTTCCCAATCCCTCTCAAGTAGTGCCACTGCCTGATCACCAAGCATTCACATAGATGAGTCCTTGGGGTTCATTCTCATTCAAATCACCATGGTCAGCAAGCTAGGAGATAACAAAACTGGTCAAGGATTCAGGGCTATTGGAGAGTAAGTCTATTCCATGCTGGCATGGCTACTGTTCTGCATCCCTGGCCTGATGATTGCCCATGTCCTAGATTCAACCTTGACCCCAGAGTCTTGCCATCTTCCTGTCTTTGAGAGAGCATAGTACTAGCCCAGGCTCTCCAGGGAAACAGAAGCAATAGAATTTAGATGTATATATTTATTATAGATGTTGCTTACCTGATTATAGAGGTCAAGATGCCCCATGATATCCTGCCTGAGGGAGCCAGGAAAGCCAGTGGTTTGATTCAGAGTCAGAGGTCTAAGGACCAGGGCTGTTGTGTTAAGTCTCTGAATCCAAACTCCCAAAACGTGGAGTTCAGATGTCTGAGGCCAGAAGACAGAAGATCATCTTCAGCCTGCCCAGGATTGGATGTCTGCCCATGCTGGTAAGAATGATCCTCTAGCTGATTAAATGCTAATGTCCTCTGGATGACCCTCACAGACCTTGCATCCCTCAGCCCAGTCAAGTTGTCATCACAAGTAGAGACCAAACCTTCCCATATTCCTGGGCTTGCTTCCTTTACCACAGCACAAACAAGTCTTGCTGGCTCTCCTGAACTCTGAACCTCTCCTTTCTCACCAGCCCACCCAATCCACATGATACCACCTTAGCCAAGCCTGGCATATTTCCCTAGCCTCCCAACCTAGGTCCCAGTTTCTGGACTTCTCATAGATCAATCTGCCTTATTGGTGGCTGCCAGAATTCTCCTTCTTCGGTGAAATAACCCAAAAGCTTGTAAATTATAGCATAAGAACTGGGCTTCAGGGCTAGGGAGATCACTCAGTGGGTCAAACACTTGCTGCACACACATGAGGTCCTGAGTTAACCCTTGTGAAGCCAGGGGTGGCAGCACATCCATAATTCTAGTGCTTCTGTAGTGAAGTGGTAGGCAGGGACAGGAGAATCTGCTAAAGCTAGCTTGACCTGTACAGCCATGAGCAACAAAGCCCTGTCTGAATCAAGGTGGAGAACAAAATATGATACCCAAGAATATCTCAGCACGTGTGTGGGAAATATTTGCACCTGTAGTCATTCAAACATCACACACACACACACACACACACACACACACACACACACACACACATGCACACACACACCAGAATGAGGTTTTCAGATTCATTCAAAGCTTTCTACTCTGAGCTGATCATTTGGCCTGGTCTCCCTATATTTCCTTCCATGCCAGCATTGCTTTAGTGACTCTCATATACCTAATGAATTCTCACTTTTAATCAGACTTGTTTTCTTTATTATAAAAAATATCCCAATCTGGAAACTTATGAAAAAAAAAAAAGGTTTGCCTAACTTATAGTTTGGGAGGCTGAATGTCTAAACACCATAGCTCAGGCTCTGTCAAGGACCCCTTTGGCTACATTACCTCAGCAAATGGTACAGGAATGACAGACAAGCATTAGCAACGAAAGAGAGGAAGGAGGATGTCTTGGCTTCCCAGTAGACTCCACACATACCTTAAAGGCCCTACCATCTTCCAATACCACCGTACTGGGGACTAAACAGCATGACTCTTTGGAGAATTCACATCAAAGCACACTTCTGTTCACATCAACATATAAACTGCTCACACGGCATTAATCGAACGTCTCTACTTACAAAGCTCTATTTCAGGTGCTTTGGAAATGAAGTGCCCAGTTCCTACTGTATGAATCTTGTTGATTGACTGGTATCTTTGAGAAACTAAAAGCTAGAATGATGGAGTTGTGTGGACCAGGAGACATGTAACTTGAGAGGTTAAAGAAGCCAGCAGCCTGAATGATGCAGGCAGGCACTTTGAAGCCACAAAGAGGGTACTATGATCCTGGTGAAGACGGAAACCCTGCTGGTGTTTTGAACAGACAAGTGCCACAATCTGATTTCACAAACGGCGCTGCTGCTCTTGCACTCGTCCTGCCTCCTAGACTGCTTTCTCCTCCCCCCATCTCATTCTTTTCTGTATCTGTGGAGGCTGCACCTCAGAGAGAGAACACTCTTCCTTGGATGCTGGTGTAATGGCTCACACTCCATGGAGGACTTGTGTAAAGATGACACCTGGAAAACAGAGCCTCTGAAATCATGTGCTAGGATGCTATTTGACCCTGAAGGAGAGGGTGAGCGCAGAACACCAAGGAGAAACCTGACAGTTGCATGGGTACTTGAGTGGCAGGGAGAGGAAATCGTTTTGCCTATAGGTAACTGACAAGGCACCCAAAAGGGACAACTGTTGAACAATAGTGGAAGCAAAGTGGGCCAGAGCTGAGAAAACCCATGGGAGATGGTAACTGACACCACGAAGCTTTGGATGTCACAACCGAGAAGAAACGAAACAGAAGAGGACAGACAGATTGATGGGACAACTTTGAAAGAAGCAAATGAGAGAAACTGAGTCACTAGGACAAGACAGACAGCAAGAAATGGAGGGTGCTGGTGCATGTAAGGGGAGCACAGATCCCTGTGGACTGACTGGTGAGGAACCAACAGGCCATTCATTAGTCCTATTGAGGCAGCCTGAGGTTACTCGTACTCCTCAGACAGAGTCTGTATCCCCCATAGCTGCTGAACATACCTCGGGTCCATAGGGGACACAGAGACAAAGTGCACACTTGCCAGGAGGTAGTGACTGTGAGGTATTGCTGGCTCTGGAGGCTGATTCTCAAAGGACTGTGACAGTTACTTAGAGCCACTACACTGAACCAAGATGCGCTCAGAAGCCTTCAGTGCAAGGAGAGCCGGCAAGCACAGGGTGGTAAATTACAGGATTGTGACCACAGAACACCACAGGAAAACTTCTTCTTAGGCCAGGAGTGAGGTTGTGAATGGCTCCCTGGATGGGAGGGATGCTGAAGGATGCCAAAGCCAAGATGGTATGGAAAGAAAATGGAGAGGAGTGGAATAAATGCCTGGAATCCCAGAGGAGGCCGGCTGGCAAAGAACTGCGCAACCAGATGTTTGCTTTGCTTCCTGGCTGGAAATCACCCCCAGTGGAAATTTGCTCTGCCCAGTGAGGTTGGAATCCATCCACAGACTCCCTTCCAAACAGCAAGATGGCGGTGCTTGCCAGGTACTCTCCGACCACTTGAGAGGACTACTGCGCTGGAGAGCAGAGGGATAACTTCATCCTTTGCCCTTGCTTGTTGGGCCCCCTTACACAAACCTCTCCAAGGTGGACAGGTTATAGTGACAAACCATTTGCTCCCTGAGTTTATGGACCTGGCTGTGGAGAGAAGCCCCATGGGAGGGGAAGCTCGGCCAACCGGAGGCTGGAATGTATTTCCCTTGGGCTACAGTGGGTGCTGATGTTGGCCTGCCTCCTCGTTCACACCATAGTGGTACAGGAGAAGCAGACAGGAACCAATGCAAAGGATTGCTTGACCTTACTCAATGTGTCAATCCAGAAATCCAGGCCAAGAGCAAAAGAAGAGCCCTTGGGATAGGACAACCAGTGAGAAGACCCTGTAGGGCAACCAGATCTCTCCAGGGTCCTACCAAGTGTTTAAAAAATAAAAAAGCTGCAACAGTTTATGGAAAAAAGCACAAACATCATGAAGCCGGAGGAATTCTCTCTCTCTCTCTCTCTCTCTCTCTCTCTCTCTCTCTCTCCTCTCTCTCTCTCTCTCTCTCTCTCTTGTGTGTGTGTGTGTGTGTGTGTGTGTGTGTATAGTTTACTCCAATCTCCTTGACTTCAGCTGCAAGAGATTGGTCCCTCTTCCTACTAGAGGGGCAAGGTACGTGTGTGTGTGTGTGTGTGTGTGTGTGTGTGTGTGTGTGTGTGATCTTTCTTCATCATATTCTCTGCATATGAATTTCACAGTGGTAGGTAGCAACTCCAAATCTCAGTGGCTCGTAAAACAAAGCACATTTCTCATGGACATCCATGTTGGAGGCTGCCAATGATGGTTCTTGCGGTCCTATCCCGTGACTCCTTCCCTTCCTGCTGTGCAGGCTGCAGGAGCCACCACAACTGGGATCCGGCCATTCTCGTGGTAGGAGAAAATGCAAGCATGTCAGTGTTGAAGCTTCTGCTGAGATCTAGAGTACACCTTGTCCTTTCACACCCCTGCAGTTGAAGCCTGTCATGTGGTTAAGCCGAAGGCCAATGGGGTGAAGATGTGCTCCTTGCAAATGGAAAGCAGACCTGAACAATAACTGCAACCAGAAATATAGCCTGGCCCCATGTCTGCAGATCTTCCTACAGTCTATCAGTCTCAGCTGTGCAAGCTCACGTTATTCTCATAGCAGACTCAGAAAATAAGAGTCATATCGATAGTAGTGACTGACTGTTGGCCCCTTCCTTTGAGTTTGATATCTTTCTGGGAGGCATTTATCCACAGTAACCCTATGGATCCCATTTCACAAATGAGAAAACCGAGAGCAATGACTTACCCAGCACTGCGCAGCTGTTTATTGCCGGTGCTGGCACTGAAACTCTTAACTCTGAGCCCCAGTGCTACCCTGCCTTTCCTAGGTGGCATCCTGGCCTGGGTAGGAAATTGGAAGATGTGCAAACAATGCTCAGAGCAGCTTTCCTGTCATGAGGATTAGTGCCCTTCCTGTACATGGAGCTACATAAAGTGAGGATTAGACTTCACACATCATGTTATGTCTCTCTCCCCAGAGGCAGCTCAGGGCTCAGAGGCCAGCCTGAGGGCAGAGATTCACGCTTCAGCCCGGGTCTCACCACTGCAACTTGAAGCAAGCTCCTTGGTCCCTCTGAGCTTTGCTTTCCTCAACTGCAACAGCAAGGCCCAGGAACTTCCCACCCTGTGTCCACCATGCGGTTGGTGACTCTTTTCACTTATCAGATCCTACCATCTGAATCCTGTGTGAATCCTGATCAAATATGTCTCACAGGCTCCCCCTGCCCCCCTTTCTTGATCTGGGTCTCTCCCACTGCCCCTCAGGTGTATCCCACACAGAACCCAAATTGGATGTCTCTTTGTGCTCCTCCTCAGACACACACACACACACATTTACTTTCATGTTGAAGAAATTATTTAATCTCGATTGGGGGCTTTACCCTGATAATTCAGTTTCTGGATAAAAGACACACTACTTTTATTATTATAATAAGCCTTAATCAGCACTAGAGCTGGGCGAATGTCTACCCCCTAAGCTATTAGGATCTATTTCCCCATTAATAATCCTGAATTATCGTTTTCCATGTTCTGTCTGGGCTGCTCTTAATTCCAGTTGGCCAGCCCTCATGGCCATGCTTTAGTGAATCACCTAAAGTATGGCATCTTCCTTCTCTCCTCCTTCTTCCTCTCCCTCCAAGCCCTGCCTATCACAATTCTGCCCAGCTATAGGCTGTAGGCATCTTTATTTACCAATCATGGATAACTTGTGGGACAAGGTCACATAGGGTCGCTTAGGTCTATGTGTAGATTCGTGTAAATTCTCTCGTCTTTGGGGCAAGTCAGATCTTAGAGGCCAATATTTAGCATTGCAGTACATAGCAAAATACCAAACTTCAACATTTGCACACATCCCCATGCACATAAACACATATGCACATACACAGTCCTACTTGCATACACATGTATGTATACACATACCTGTGAAGATACATGCTAATGCAGACATGCTCATGATCACACATTCATATACATGTAAACACACATCCACACATGTGCACATATGTACATACACAAATGCACATAAATAAACTTATATACACCATATATATATGCATACACACTTATATAAACATAAACTTGTGTATATATGCACACATATCCATACGTACACAAACTGCATATTCACACATTCTTTATATGCAGCTGTTGGATTCGGCTGCCGCTTGTGGGATGTGTAATGCTGTTCCTCCCAACTAACTCCTCCTCTGGGAGCTTGGTGTCCTGTAAAAGCAGGATCTTGTTCACTCTTAGCTGTGGAGCACCAGCACAAAGAGTGACCCCAACCCCAAGGGAGGAAACTGAGACCCAGGGCACACTAACAGCTGACACATAGTGCTTACAATACACCACCACACACAGCTTCCAAGATCTCTGTATACTCCAACCCGTTTCATAAAGTATCCAGCAAGGCTAGTAGCCACTCAGCAGGTACCAGAGTCAGGTTCAGGAAAACTGGGTCGTGGTGGTCTTCCCCTTTAACCTACCCTACTTCCCTGTCCTCAAGTGTTTGTGTGTGACTTAGCAACAGAAAAAGAGAGTTGCATTCCAGATCTCTAGACTTGGCTGTCTGCTGGCTGAGTCTCCTGTGATCAGACCATGTGATAGGCAGGAGGGTCCAGGTAGGGGACAGCTAAGAGGTACAAAGGTACAGAGGAAACTCTCATCTCTTGTGGCTCCTGAGACAACTCCTGAGAGGCAGGCCCAGCATCTCAGAAGTGAAAGACCGGATGCCTGGTTTCATGGGTGGGTTTGTCCACTCTCCTGACTATGCTCTTCTGGACTGATTTAAGTTTAATTCCAGCCGGAATGACTGAAATACCAAGTATTTCACTAGGATTAGTGACTGGCCAAGAGAGGCAGCTGCCTCGACCACAAGCAGGTACCTTGGGTCTCAGTTCCTTAATCTCAAGGATATCCTCAATGAGTCAGGTCCGGTGCCTCCCAACCCCAGGAGGGAAGACCAACCTCCTGGCTTCCAGGTTCTGCTCAGTGTGGTAGGGCAGGCAGCACTGCAGCCTGTTTTCCTAATTCACCCACGGCTGAGGCTCAGTTTATTCAGCCATCACCAAACTGCCACAGTGCAAGGTGCATTGTGAAAGGGAAAGGTCCAGGAGCCGTAGACAATATAGGCCTAAGTCAGCACCCCAGCACAGTGGCCACGCCGTGCAGTGGTTAGGGAATAGCTCGTAGATGCTCCACACTTGATAACTCATTGGCCTTATCCACAGCCAATGACGTCCTCATAACCTGCTTGCGGTCTCTGAAATAAGGAAGAGAAGACCACAACCCACAAGCCCTTCCCCATAACTCCATCGTGGAGGCAGGATGAAGACAGAGCCAGTCATGGTTTCAAAACACAACTGTGACAAGCTCCAAATAAGGATGAGGAATTTCAGTAAAACGTTAGGCTTGTCACACCTGACAAGCTCATCAACAGTTTTGAGGAAACAACCCAAAGTATGCCCGTTCCCCTGTTGTCTAGAGCCACTTCCCCTCCCTGACATGGGCTCCAGCTTCACAAGGAACTCATCCAAGTACATCAGAGAGGATGTGAAGGAACAGGCTCCCAGGTATCCGTCTGATGCCTCTGCCCCATCCCAGGCTTGCTCCATTTCCTCGGCTCCATTTTCTCTGCTGTGTTCTCACCCGTCAATTCTCATGTTCCAGGGCCCTCTGGGGGCCTCACTCTGGAGTGGGGGTCCCACTCTGCCTCTCTTGACTACAGTGAGCAAGAAGAGCTCCTGCCCATCTTTCCCCTGACTCTATGGCGCTAGAGGCCACTCACAAAGGGCCCCAAGCATCAGCTGCTCCTAGCACTTCACCTCTTCAGCCCCTGCTGTATGGCGGATAATGGTCCTTAGCACCTCACCTACCAGGATGCCCTAGAAAGGACAGATCCAGAGAAGGAGGGGCACTGTGAGACAAAAAAGAACATGGAGAGGGGTAGTAGGAAATGGAACTCTGGGGCATGTTCACCGACATAGTTAAAGCTTCATAGGTTGCCTCCATTCTCCTGTGAAATGAGCATCCCACTCCTGCGGGGGTGGGGGGCTCCAATAAGCCAGCAAGGATCAGGAGCTGGAGCTCTGAATTCATTATGTTCCCCCAATTCCCGCTCCCAAGCCCTGCAGAAGCTATTCATTGGATTTGAAATGCTGCCAACTTCACTTTACGCAGCATCGTTAGTGAGCTTTTGTTCATTCTTCAAAACTCATCTTCAATGTCACCTCTTCTGGGAAGCTTTCTAGGATACTCCTCATATTGAATCACACAGTGCCCTCTGCATTTTTGCACCTCTGGGTGCTGCATCTTGTTGGCTCCTATGTCATTTTCTACACAGAGCAAGGACTGTGCCTGATCTATCCACACTTCTTGAGCTCCTGTTGTAGAGCCTGGCACAGACAGAGCAACAACAACAAAGCAATAACAATAACATTAGCATCTTTCAGCTAACCCTCCCACAGCCTCTTGAACAGCGAATGTGAAATCAGACCACAGGCGTGGTGGACTAGACATCTAAGATGGACATAAAGGCGAGGTCCAAGTGTCACACACCCTCATAGAAGTCCAAGAACATGCTTTCCCCTGGGAAGGGACAGACTCAGAGAGACACAGGGCACTGAGTCTGTGAGAGAGAAGAGAACACAGGGAAAGAGAGGCAGGAAGCAGAACCCCAGGATGCTGGTTGTCCAGGACTCCTGGTGTGAAAGTCATCCTGACAGAGAGGGTATCAGAAGATCTGAGGCACTGGCACTGTAGTGGCAACCAGAGGCAGAGAGTGGCAGGGCTAACTGATTCATGCTTGAGGGTAGCAGTATCAGGTGATGCTCTGGGGGAGGGGACACTACCTCCCCACCCCCACCCCCGGGGAACAACCCTTCAAGGCAGTTGTGCAGCTAGGACTTTCACAGGTCTGTCTTCCAAGAACACCCCAGACAGGATGCAGGCCTAGCCCCTTCAAGATCCTCCTGCCTGTGCAACTCCCCTAGGTGGGCAGCAGTCTGCTTGGTCCTGCCTGCTGTCTGGGCTTCCCGACCCACACTGCACAACTGACTGCCACCTGTTTCCTCCCACCATGGGTCTACCCTTGAATAACCTCTTTGACCACAGTTGCATTGCCTCACACCAAAGGTGCCCACCTCCAGACTGTCCTTCCTTAAGCTTTACCCAGGAGTCTCCCAGATAGTCTCTGTTTAGAAGTGAATCAGAGACTATTGGACACCCCTCCAAAGGAGGCAGCTGTGGGGATTAAGGAAGGAGATTAATGAGCAAGACCTACCGGCTCCCCCAGCGCTCTGGTGGACCCCATTATCATTTAGACTCACCCCTGTAGAGCTCTCAGCTTCATCCCAGGGCACTCTCCCCGCTCCTATTGGCTGACAGTGGTTTTTCTTCCTCTCCCCCCTCACTGTGCCCCTCTGCTGCCCCTGAGGTAAAGGGAGGCACCTGTATATTCCCACAGCTCAATCCTTCCCTCTCTATTTCTCTCTCAAGCTTCAGAACTGAGCACCAGGATATCGTGAAGACCAAGACAAGCAAACCTCATTGTGTAACTGGAGCCACAATCCCTCCTCTGTGATGGTAGAAAGTGCTGGAGACCGCAATGAAGCCTAACAGAAGGATCCAGGGAGAGCCTACCATGTGGAGAATGTCAGGAACTTCTTGGGGTGGTAGACATGTTGTGTATCTTGACTGTGGTGGCTATTCCGCGATAGCATGTGTCCAGGCTCACCGAAATGTACACTCTTTAAAGAAATGACAAGTCTTGGGCCAGGCACATGGCTTAGTTGGTAGAATGCTTGCTTCGAATGACAAAAGGGCCTGTATTTGATCCCCAGCTCTACAGAAAACTGAACGTGGTAGTGGACACTGTGGAAAGCAGAGCCAGGAGGCTCCAAAGCACAAGGTTATTTAGGCCACTGGTTCTCAACCTTCCTAATGATTCAGCCCTTTGATACAGTTCCTCATGTTGTGGTGACCCCTAACCATAAAGCTATGTCATTGCTAATTAATTTTGCTGCTGTTATGAATCCTAATGTAAATATCTGATGTGCAACTCCCAAGGGGCCATGACCCACAGGTTGAGACTTGCAATTCTAAACTGTATACTGATTCCAAAGCCAGCTCAATGCCATAAGACGACCTGCCTCAAAACAATTGGCAAGCTTTGTGTATTTAATTCTTCAGTCCTGGGGAATGAACCCCGTGCCTCAGGCAGGCTGGGCAAGCTTCCCACCACTGATCTAGATCCCCAACCCTCTTTTTATTTTTCATTTTGAGACAGGGTCTCACTAGGTTGCCCACTAGGATGCTTTGAACTCCTTCCGTGCTCAGGCAGGCCTTGAACTTGTGATTGTTCTGCATCTGCCTGCAAAGGAACTGAGATGTCTGCCCTTAACAGGCCATGTAAAAATTGGTGACCTTTACTATAAATAACATCTTGATAAATCATAAAATTGTGTGGTCCACTCAGGAAGTAGATGTAAGCTGGGAAGCCCTAAGCAAACAAACTAACACTGTAAGAAATACTTCAAAGAACAAGAACATGACGCTGCTGAGGAGAGGAGTTAACTTAGTCAGGGGGAGCCAAGGGAAGTAGGCAGTAACAAACCAAAAGGAACTGAGAGATTATTCTAGAAGGTGAGAGGAGCAACTGCCAAGGTTCCTGTGGAACTGTAGCAGGATTCATGGCCTTGCTTGGACCATCTCTTGAGAGGTCTGAGTGTGTCTGGGTGGAGACAGTATAGTGACGTGGAGCCGGGAGAGGACCTTGGGCCAGATGGCTCTGAGCTCTCCTAGTCCCTCTGTTTAGGTGCTGAGAAGTTGGCGATACCCACAGGAGCCTCACACCTGCACATGTACACACTCAGGTACACACACACTCCCTCTGTGTATCACATAAATGAATGGAACTTGTCCTGCTTAGAGACTTTTCCTGCAAATTCCACTCACCCAGAAAATTCCAGTTACTGGAAACTGGTAAAATCCCATGTAGTAAGTTCTGTCTATCTCTCTTGCTGAGCCCTCCCAAACCTGGCCTGCTCCACTTGGGCTGAGCTGGGAATCTGCTGATCCCTTAAAGGGCTAGTACTCAGAAATTACAATCTGACACCTTCCCATCATATCTCTGTGACACTGGAGTACCACAGACCCCTGTGGCTACAGTAAACATCGGGCACCCACTGGACTCCCAGCAACTGAAAAGTAGATAGCTAAAGGGAAGTGAGTGATCTCCACTCATGGCCTCAGACTCATCCCAGAATTCCAGATCCCACAGACTGTGGGGGAAGGTGTTTGGGCCTTTCCCTGCCTTATCTGTCACCCTTTAGGATGCCCTCTTAAGAAGGGAATGCAAGCTAAACATAGCCTCAGTTTTCTAGCATAACAAATAATTTGCTAGAACTGCTTTATAAAAACCTAGACATCAAGACCAGCATCAATCTATCCTGGGGAGCTGGATTACCCCAGCAGCCCTGCCTGGGCTGATGTACCTGTATTCTGGTCACCTGTGGACTCTGTGACAGCTTCTTTCTGTAGCAGTCCATCTGATATATTGGTGTCACTACCACCTTCTGGGATGCTGAGGCTGAGGAAGCCATAGAAGGTGACATGAAATGGTAATAGATCAGGCTTCCAGAGTCAGTAAGCCAGGGCAACAGGAAACATGGCTATTACTAGACAAATGTCATTCTCTGTGGACAACATTGCCACGGGTGTGAGCTAAATCATCAATTGGTCCCAGTCATTCGTGTTTAAAGAGGCATCTGTCCTTCCTAGACAAGGCTCTTGGACAAGTCACTACCTCCACCAACCTTCCCTCATTGTATGTCCACTTTGGAGAGCTTGGGGACTGTCTACCAGCATGGGATGGGGAACGAATAGGATGCTGGTATTGCCAAGAAGGGGGCAGACATGAGGACATGCCAGGGTAGGCTCTGCTCAGGAGGACACAGTTCCTAGGTGGTCTGAAGGGGTGAGGGCTGCTTGGACAGACGGGCCTAGCCTGCAGTCACACTGTGCTCACAGAGGGTAGTCTGAGTGAGGTAAGGAGAGGTGCCCTAGCCACAAGTTCACTAACCATTTGGAAGTCAAAGGGGCTCCATGCTAGTTGAGTATTAACTGACCAGGGGCAGCCATCATCAGGAAGTTCTGGAGACTGCCATGTGGACTTCCTGTTTGTCTCTTCTTCCTTCCTTGTGTCTGGCCTTCTCTCCCATCTCTACATAACTGAAATTGAAGCTGTCACCTGCAACTCTACCCTCAGAGATGTTCCCCTGGTACAGAACTGCCTTACAAAACACAGCATTCCCAGGGCCCTTCTTGGGTGTACAGTACCTGTGAGCTGGGATACTAGCTGCCATGGAGCATGCTGGAAGTCTCCTTCTTTGGAGTTCCAGTGGCCCCACTTTGGGTCAAAGGATCAAGAGCTTGCCATGCATACCTGCATGGCTCTCATGGGGCTTTTTCTTGAGGAGAGTTGTTGAGTCTACATCATGGCGAGTAACCTTTGTGTTCCTTTATTCAACAAATATTGATTGAACTCCTTTGCTGCCTGTCCCTTTGTGAGAGAATGGCTTCCTATGTACTTTCCAGCCAGAAAACAAACCTTTCCCACAGTCATTGTCATCCTGATCTCTGAGACCTTCCTTGTAGTTGGGTTCATAGGTATGAGGAACGATCCGGATAAGGTGTCATGGACACACACAAGGTAAACTACAGGGTAGTGGGGATTGGATGTGGAGGCTGGGCTTCAGAGACACAAAAACAAATGACCTGTGTGGGAGGACATGAACCTGCCTAAGGAAGATCACCACAGATCCCCAGGGGCTGAGGGAGCTGAATACCAAGGGAAGGGTTGGGGAGAGAGACTGGGGGACTCCATTAGGCAGAGAGCTCCAGGGTATTTAGGTTCACCACTTACCCCAACAAGAAACCTAAAGAAGCAGAGGGGGTGGGAAGGACAGTGGAAGAAACAAGCTGAGTGACAGAATCCTCTATGACAGAAGCTCTGCTACAGCAGAGGCAGATACTAAGAGCCCACACTGGAAACCACAGTCTGTGTCATACAGCAGTTGTCAGATAGCAGAGGCCCCCAAGAACCCCTGGAAAGGGCATCAGGTCTGAGTGTGAATGGTCTTAGAGACTTTCTTTCTTAATTAATTAACTATTTGTTAGTTTATTATATATAGATTTATATGTAATAATATAATATTTTATATAACTAATAATATATATTTAGATTAAACTATATTTATATATTTGTTTACTTTGGATTATGTGTATGGATGTTTGTGTCTGTGTCTGTGTGGGTGGGGCTGGGGCTGAGGGGACAGTATGCATATGAATGAAAAGTGCCCTCTGACACCAGAAGGAGGTGTTAACCTCCTGGAGCAGGAGCTACAATTGAGTGTGAACCACACAGTGTGGATGCTGGGAACTTAAACCAAGTCCTCCACAAAAGTACTATTCACTCTTAGCTGTTGAGCCCCCTCTCCAGTCGCCAGCCTTGGCATTCTGTTGTATGGAATTGGTCAAATGACAAAGACCTGAGTCTTACACAGGGCCTCTCAAAATACAGATTGTATAGAGCCAGTAAGAAATTTGGGCTCCTGGGCCCCACCTCAGTATACACACAAGTTTGAGAGTCCCAGCCCTCAGCATCCAAAGAGAAGGCCAGAATCAGGACCGACTGGGGCAATTGGATGCAGAGAGGAAGAGAGAGCCCTGGGCCAAGGCACAAAAGCCACAAACAAGAAGGGCCCAACTGGGCGGAATCTATTAATCACACCCTCTGCTTCGGGGGACCCGGTCAATCCTGTAACAGTCCAGCCAGCAGTATGATGATACTGATTCTTAAGATCTGGCCTTAGTCAGGCTCAGCTGCTCTACAGGCAGTTTCCTGGCCCTAAATTGTAGCATTAGAATACTCAATCCTTCCCCATGTGTTTTGTCCCTGCACACCCACATATTAACCCTATAGAATTGGGTGTTTTAGTGTTTGGGTTTTACATGTGCAGTTTTATAAATTTCAGAGAGTTGATGATCAGTCTGAGGGCCCTTGACATTGAATCTAGCATTGGATGTCATGTATACATTTTGGGTCGTTGCCAGGCTCCCTTTCTCCCGTGTAAGGATGCTTGTCCCACTCCACAGCTGGTTCAGGCTTCCTAGTGAATTAGGAGCCAGGGGCAGACACAGTCAGATGTCTTTTGAGCCTGGCCTTGCTGGGCATTTGGCTTTGTTCTCTCATTCCAAGCATGTGAATGTCGACCTTCATTCCAGCATTTCTCTCTGGAATTTGCTGATGCAGGAATCTTCGTTTCTGAAACCTACTTCCCGCTCTCCCCAAGCCTGACCCACAACCTGTATGGGCAAAGGGACATATCCACACTGCCTGAGATGGCAAGGAGAGCCCTCTACTTCAGCTACTTCAGGCTAAGCTTGGCATCTCATACCCCCAGTGTGCCTTCACACATATCCCCTCTCTCCCATGAAAGCAGACTGGATGGGCTGGCATGCAACACAAAATCCAGAGCCGCCTCCTGCTCCTTCGTCTTCTCCCCAGAAAGCAGCTGGTGCTGATAAGGGAAGGTCAGTGCTAACATGCTCTGGAGCCCTCTGACATCTAGGATGAGGAGTCAGGGCCAGGACCATGCAGGGTGCTGAACTGGAAGTTATCCTGCTGGCTCAAAGACTGTTGGGACCACAGATTCAACTACCAGAAACTATGAGAAGCCCAGAAGGCTATCCTAAAAGGGGTGTGGGAGATGCTTACGACATACCGAACCATAAAAACCTCTGGACAGGTCTCCATCATTTCTAATTTCATCTCGTCAGGAGATCACACACTGTTGCCAGTTTTTACTACCAAGCTTCCTGTAGCCCACACCACCTCCTACTGTCTCTGCAGCAGGAAAATCCTACCATCTCTGGGTTTCTCTTCTGTCATCTCCACCCAGTTTTCATCCGTGGTATCTGGGATGGTTAATCAGTGTCAACTGACTGAATTTAGAGTCACCATGGAAACACACTTGTGGGTGTGTCCGAGGAAGGAAGATCCACCTTGAATTGGGCAGCAGTAACCCATGGGCTGAAGTCTCACACACACCGGAAGTGGAAACATGGAGAAAGTAAGCTGAACATGGCTCTCATTCTCTCCTTCCTGATGGCAGATGCAAGGAGACCGGAAGCCTCACACTTCTGCTGCCATGCCTTCCCCGCCAGGACAGACTGCACCTTCAAACCGTGAGCCAAAATAAACCCTTCCTCCCTTAAGTTGCTTTTCTCAGATATTTTACTATAGCAACAAGATTTAAAAAAATGAATACAGCTTTTCATTGATCCCTTTCATTGCTGGGTTTTTGCTGTTGTGGCTGTTGGTTTTGTTTTCTAAATCTTCAGACTGATGTCCATTTCCCTAACTCTTCAAACAGGGCCTTTATTCACATGTTGGAGACTCCCTACCACACCGTTGCTATTCATTCAGTGTTCGGCCCACACTGACGGTGTTTCATTGTCTTAGTTAGGGTTGCTGTAACCAGAAAGCATGCCCAAAAGCAATTTGTGGAGGAAAGGTTCATTTCACTCACGGTTCCAAAGAGCAGTGAGACAGGAACTCATGCAGGGAAGGAACCTGGAGCCAGGAGCTGATGCAGAGGCCCTGGAGGAGTGGTACTTACTGGCTTGTTCCTTGTGGCTTCTTGCTCAGCTTGCCTTTCTTATAGATCTCAGAAACACCAGCTCAAGGATGACACCGCTCTCAATGGGCTGGGTGCTCCCTCATCAATCACTAATTTAAAAAATGCCTTACAGGTTTGCCTACCACCCTTGCCTATGATCTTAGGGAGACTTTTTTTTTTAATTGAGATCCCTCGTCTCAGCTGATTTTAGCTTTCATCAAGTTGACATAAGGCTATCTGGCACACTCATGTAGCTGAAGGCCTAGATAGTCAAGTCATGAATAAGGCAACAGGATCCTGCCCTCCATCCAGAGCTCATAGTCCAGTGAGAAGAGTGACACCTTCATTGATCTTCTCACTGTACCCATCCCCCACACCCAGCCCTGTTCATTAACCATCTTGCAGAGAGAGAGGAGAGAGAGGAGAGAAGAGAGAGAGAGAGCCCTTGATCCTCCCCATAGGAGCCTAGTGCAGCACTGCCCTGCACAGAGTCGAGCACTCAGACTTGTGCTTGTTGCTGTAGTCAACAACAAAGCCAACACCATCCCCCACAAGCCTTCCAACCTTACAAAGGATGGAAGAGAAAAGCTGGGGGATAGAGGAAGGAAGAAGATGACAGACAGGCCAGGGCTGGTTGAGCAGGTCCCAGAGGATCCGTGCGGCCACAGAGATTCTCCGTCCTGATTGCTCTTGGCAGCCTACTGAAAAGGTACAAGGAAATGTCACCCTTTCCTGAATGCAGAGAGCATAGACGAAGCCCATCCATTTGTCACATCAGATCCTTGGTTCTCAGCCTTCCTAATGCTTCCACCAGTTAATACGACCATTCCTCATGTTGTGGTGAACCCCCAACCATAAAACTATGTCTGTTGTCACTTCATAACTGCAACTTGGCTACTGTAATGAATTATAATGTTTGCCTGAGGGGTCGCAACACAAGTTGAGAACCATTGCACTATCTTGTCTTGCACGTCACTGAAGCACTTGTTGTGTGCTGTTCTGAAAAGATTTCACCAGACACTGGAGACTGCTGACCAAGAGACTCAGAGTGAATTGAATCCCAGTCTACCATCACCTTGCTGATCATGTGACCTCAGACAGGTTACCTAACCTTTCTGTGCTGCAGTATTAAAATGGGCATGCCGCTACTGAAGTCCACACCAATAAAATGCAGAGGATTACGGTTGGGCTTCCTTGGTTAGCATATACCATTTACCAAGGAGATAGTAAGTGCCGTGTGTTAGCAGTGCTGGCTGAGTGACAAGGACCTCCTTCACTTCCAACAGTTTTCCGTCTCCATGGAGCAGGCAGCATGCTGGTTGTCAGCACACTCTCTGGTAGAAAGCTGTTAGCGGCCAGCTGACCACCTACAATGGACGCTCCTTGGGAAGCTGCCTGGTGATCTCTCCCCAGGTCCCACAGCCACACCTGCAGCCAACCCTCCTCCATGGGCGTCTCCTCCACAGGCGTGTCCAGTTTGGCCCACTGGGCATCACAGCCCTTCTTTTCTGGAAAGGCACTTGGCAACCAGTGTGTAGAACAGCACACAAGTTCTTACCCTTTGACCTAGTAATTCTGTTTCCCGGAATCTGCCCTCGAGGAACTAAGCAGAGAGGTGTGCAGGATTGTATGAATAATTTTGTCCAGTGTCGCACAGTTGGTATTTTATAACAAAATAAGAACATGAGAGGTATTAAATTCTAGGGAAACAAGGAGCCACACTTCCATGATGATATATAGCTTTAATAATCTCAAAGACTCACAGGCAGTGTAGTGACAAATGGAGATGCACCAGGCACCAAGTCACTCAGCCCTGTAGCTCCGCTTCTTCTGTGAGAGGGCATGGCCACCTCTTATTCTTAGGATGGCTATGGGCCTAACGTGAGGAATGACAGGGCCAGAGGCTTGCAGAATACAGGCTACCCACCCAGCACTGAGCAATAAGGCTGCTCTCTTTTTATTAGCTCCTAGGGGCTCCTCTGAAGTAAGGGTCAACCTCACCGTGTTAATGGGCAGGAATATGAAAGAGGTTAAACAGTTGCCCAGGGCCTCACAAGGACTATAGATGGGGGATTGATCAGTTTTTTTTTAATCATTTCTCCCCTCACTCCCCCGCCATGGTCCTTAACTGCGTGGTATCTCATTCTTTGTTCCTTCGAGCTCCAAACAGGCTCTCAGACAACGCTGCTCATATGTAGAACAGTACACAAGTACACTCACCTTAGCCACCCAGAGACCCATGCTGGACAGACATGATTCAGAGTTCCCAACCTGCCAGAAACAGCTTCAAATCCACAGAGTGCCTCTCTCTATAGCCCTGCAAGCCATTTTGCTAGCACTTCAGGTGTCAGCTGTTGCTTTAACATCTTCCGAGGAACAGATCAAAACTGTCCTGGAGCTACAGATCAAAACTGTCCCGTGTACAATGCACAATGGCTCAGCAGGTAGTGTTTTTCAGATGAGGAAACCAAGGCTTTGAAGACATTATAAGAAATGCCTCGTTCAAGGTTCTGGGGTATGGTTGGGGAATATTCCGCTTTTCCAAAGCTCTGGCCTTTCTCATTTCAAAACAGCATTATGCAAGATAATTCACTGCCATAAAAATGTTCTCCCTGCACCTGTCCTCTCCTCTCACCTTCTTTTCTGAAATAGGATGGAACCCTGCCTGTCTGTGAACTTGTCATCCTCCTGCCTCAGACTCTTGCATGCTGGGATCAAAAGTGTGTACCACAAGGCCCATCAAAGGTCATCCCTTTCTAAGGCATGGTACAGTGAACTTGGTGTATCTACAGGACTCTACAGTCCTCTCCACTATCTAATTTGAAAGCACCTCATCACTTCACCAAGAAACTCTGCACCCATCACAGTTATGCCTGCCCCTCCCCCAACTCCTTCTGCCCCCCCCCACCCAAATAACTAATGTACTTTCTGTCTCTATAGCTTTGCTTAATCTGGACATTTCCCACAAGTAGAACTATTGTATGTGCTCTTCTGAGACCTAATTGTTTTACTTAGACAGTTCTTAAGGTTTGTTCATGGTTAACAGGAATGAACACTCCTATTACAGTTGAGTAAGACACCAACGTGTGGTCGTTTCTCTTGTCCATCCATCACTGTCATTTGATGGACATGAGGGCTGTGTCTGCCTCTTGATCATTATGAACACTGTGCCTCTAAACAGTCACATACAATTCTGTGTGCATGCAGGCCTTCAGTCTGAGGAGTGGTTTGTACAGGAACGGTTGGAGAGTAGCCTCCCTTTACTGTGCCGTTTCTCAGAACCTTGGCACATCTACATGCATCTTCCAAATGTATTTGGCCAGGAAACCATTTTCCCCATAAAGTATCCAGGAAGATGTTGGAAAATCTGATTTAATGCACCCGTTTTGCACCCAGAGATCTCAGCCACCCACATCATAGATGCACGTAAGAGGCGACCTATGGCAGGAGACCAGAGGAACATGCGGCTGTCTGAACGGGAAGAAGCTTCATAAACAAAGGATAGTCAAGAGTCACAAAGGCATTGGAAAAATGAATGTGGCTCCATACATAAACACCGAAATGTCTGAACCTCCAGCTACAGATGAACACAATTAGCGAGCAAATGGCCATGCTAAGATAGCCCACTGTGTTTTACTCCTGGCATTAAGGGAGAAATCCCAAGCCATACCAACAACTGTGACTCTCAGGCCTTACCATGGAGGTAGATCTCATTGAAAGCTCCCAAATGGGTGGGTCAGTGACATGGGTCAGCAAGTACAGGCATTTATGCCAAGCCTAATGGCCTGAATTTGTTTCCCAGAACCCAGATAGTAGAAAGAGAAAACCAAGGTCCACAAATTATCCCCTGACTCTACATGAAAGTGCCTCCCTCTTATTCACCCAAACAAACAAATCAATGTTCAAAACATTCAAAGCTCCTGGGTACTATGAACTTAGTATCAAATATTAGAAGAGCCTATGTTATACAATTTACAGGTCTTTCTAAGGTATAGCAGTAAGAAAAAGGTTCTGTGCTCCAGTAGGAAAGCAAGTAGAAGCCAAACACATTTGTCAAAGAAATAGGAAAACCAGTTCAAATTTACTATGACGAAATGAAGTATAAACAATGTGTTTATCAAACACTTCGATGGTCCTGTAACTTGTAGTATCTCATTTAAGCCTTTCAACTAATTCTATGCTGTACCCATATCCTAGAGATTGAGAAACTGAGGCCAGGGCATGACTCCTAGCTCACAGGGGACAGAATGGCAACTGTCTCCATTTGGTCTGGGAACCAGTGCTGTAATCAACACAGTGAATCTCATTTCCACAAGTGTGTCTTGCTATCCACCAAGCTGGAAAACCTTTGTAAGTACTGATTCTCTGTGTTGAAATGGGGGCTAGGGTGCTTTTTTTCTTTGTAGGCAGAGCCTTCAACTTTTCATTGTAGGCAGATACAACATCTCTGGAAAACCATTTATTAATGTGTACCCAAGTCTTTGAATGTGCTGACGACTGGGGCCTGGACCTCCGCCTATATTCATGTGTTCAGAAGCAAAAGCCAGCATGAGGACATAGCTTTACACATAAGCACCATCTCGCAAGTTAAAAGATAATGGGAAAGTAGTTTTAGATGAATTTTCTTCAAAAGCAAGCTAAAGCTCGAGTGGAGTTCCTCAAAAGAAGGTACAAAAAGTTGGATGTCACTCTTTAAAGTTGCCTGCTTTTTTTTTTTTTTTTGTTTGTTTGTTTGAGACTGGATCACTGGTAGCTCAGGCTGCCCTTCAAATCAAAGCCAAAGCTGTCCTAACCTCTGATCCTCTCACCTCTACCTCCCAAGTGCTAGGACCTCAGGAATGTGCCTCCACACCCAAGCAGACACCACTTCTGACCCTCCAAATTCCTACGGATCAAGCACCCCTCGGGTGGTGCCTGTGTCTGGTGAAGGAACTGTTACAGAATCCCCACAGAACCTGCTTCCCACTGAGCGAGGACCAACCTTTGTCGAGCCCTACGTGGTACAAGGTGAATGATTTTCTAGTATGTCAAGTCTTCTACCGAAAGCTTGACAACTATTCTCTGAAAAATGTTTTCTGTAGCTGACTTGGGCCTAATCTTTTCAAAGGTCAACAGGAATCTCAGCCCAAGTTCACAAGAGAAGAAAAACAGGGAAGTCAACAGCTTGTCCAAGGTCACATCCAAGGTGTGTGTGGTTAAAGGTGAGGAACACAGGCCTGCCTCAAGTTCTTTCTGCATTTTATTTCCCTGAATAGATTCTAATATCTCAACAAGGATAGTCAGCAAAGATGACTTCTCCTTGCTCTGCTGGGCTTCTGTATGGCCAGAGACCAGCCACCAATATGGATCCACGTCCTACCAGGTCCTTACATCCTGCTCTGACAGTCAAGTACAAGACTCCAGCATTCGAAGTATGTACAGGATCAAAGCCCTGTCTCTGCTGTGGTTTTTCCTATAGGTAGGACTCAATGAGCTGGATTCATACTCTCACACTTTCCCAAATTCAACATCATCCTGATAGAATTACTTTCTGGCCAGACAAGAGCTTGGGGGTCCCGTTCCATCATTAGCAGCTCTCCTTTACATTTGCTGGCACACCGAGGAAAGACTCTCAGAAAGGTATAACACATGGTATCAGGGCTTTGGAATGCTGAAGTCAGTGAGCTTTGGAGTTGAATCCTAGTTTCAACAGTTAGGACCTCATGACCTTGAGTAATACAGCCAATCTCTCAAAGTTTCTGCTGCCTGTCTGTAAAAGGGATGATGAAAACACTGGGTCACGAAGAGGGCACCATCACGAGCCTGCGGTGCCGTCCCTGGCATAGGAAGGGCAGGCAGTAGGTGGAGGCTGGGCAGCCTCTGTTTGGTCATGTGCTCTGCACTGTGCTGGGACAGAAGAACATTCTGGAATGCTTTTCTTCAATCCATCCAAGGTTGGTCCCTCGTAGTTATGGGTGCCATCCTCTGGGGAGATGTGATGCGGCTTGTGACAGACACCCCTGAGTAATGGGGACAGGAAGCATTGTCCTGTAGGGTCAGAAGACAATAGCCCATTTTGGGACCTACCCAGGGACGATGGCAGTTCTCCATGGGTCATGTTCACCGGAAGCTTGCTGTCAATAGCGTTCCTCATGCCGACTTCCTCTTTTTTATGCAGACCCGTGACCCCAGAGACCTCACTGAATCCCACCTTTTCCTTCACCCAGGCAAACTCAACCTTCGACTCTCAGATCTAGTCAAGGAAAATGCAACCTTTACTAAAGACTAATTCCTAAGCAGCTTTCATTTGCATATATTCTAAACAATGACAGTGTCCAGAAAAGTGTTTGTGACACAGGTAAGATCTCAATATTTGTCATTTAAATGAGGGTGACGGAGTCGGGTTGCCTAAAACTATCTTCCTCTGATCCTTAGATGTCCCTCAACTTTCGATGGAGTAATGTCCAGATAAACTCACCATGAGCTGAAGATGGGAATTAAATGCATGTAATATTCTAAATCCACTTACTTCACTTTCAGAAAAAAAGATTTAGAGTCAACTATTTTCTCAGACTTCAACCAGCCTTATTTCTGAATTCTAGAATCAGACAACAGTCTAGACCCAAAATGGTTCAGAATGCTCCAAGTCAGGTGCAAGAAGCAAGTCTACATTCTTAACTAGAAAGGAGGAAGTGAGACACAGAAAGAACCTGAATGGCTCCAGCTCATATTTGCTTGTTGTGTTTTGTTTAGTTTTGTTTTTTAAACAAAGGTTTTAGTTAACCCTTTGGTTGAGACTCTGAAAATTGCTACAAAAAGTAGGTTATAGCCTATTCATAAATGAAGTTAATTTATAGTTTACCATGCACATAGAAACCTTTGGGCAAAATTTAAAATATGTGTAGAGGCAGCTTTATTCCAAACCATTCAATTTAGCACCAGCAAATACCACAGCTTAGCAACGTAGACCACTGCCCAGGGTCGATCGTTTCCCCTTGTGTTGTGGCTAACTAGGTGCTGTGATTGAATACTATTGCCCAGCATCGTGAGAAACTATCTAATTGCAAGTCACAAGTCCAAGTAAAGATCAAAACTCATTCAAAAAAAAAGTCTCTTCCAAAAGCATCTAGGCAGCCGGGCGGTGGTGGCACATGCCTTTAATCCCAGCACTTGGGAGGCAGAGGCAGGCGGATTTCTGAGTTCGAGGCCAGCCTGGTCTACAGAGTGAGTTCCAGGACAGCCAGGGCTACACAGAGAAACCCTGTCTCGAAAAACAAAACAAACAAACAAAAAAAAACCAAAAACAAAAAAACAAAAGCATCTAGGCTCTAGGCTTGCCTACAGTAACGAATTTGGCAAATCTGGGGTTAAGTCTCCTAAGCCAAGGGTACCTAACCTCCTTACAACTGTTGTCTCTGAAAGGGGCGCTAAGAATCATTTAAATAAAATACCTACAGAACAATCCCCTTTGCTTTGTGCTCCTGATAGGAATCCTGGTCCTCTGGAGAGCAACGGATGGCCCCCAACTGAATCCAGAAAAGGGTGGTGTCAGACATGGAAGAAATAAAGCTGACAGGAAAGTCCACAACCACATTCCTAATACATCATTTCCCTACACAGTAAGTGCCTGCTGTTTCTTATTGCTTACCCAAGTATGAAGTACTGTTTACCCAAGAATCCAGGGGAGATATCACCAACCCCACCACCACCAGTTAAAAGGTCATTTCCAGACCCAGCATCCTGGAGGGCAGGGTGTCCAAAAGGCAAGTTTATAATACATGTAAACCTTAACTAGTTTATATTTGTGGTTCTAGAATCAAGTAACATGTTTGTCTTAGTTCTGGTTTCTATTGTTGTGATGACACACCATGACCAAAAAGCAAGTTGGGGAGGAAAGGTTTATTCAGCTTACATTTCTACATTGTCATCCTTCATTGAAGGAAGCCAGGGTAGGAACTTAAACAGGGCAGGAACCTGGAGGCAGGAACCTGGAGGCAGGAACTGATGCAGAGACCATGGAGGGATGCTGTTAACTGGCTTACTCCTCATGGCTTGCTCAGTCTGCTTTCTTATAGACCCCATGGCCGCCAGCCCAGGGCCCTCCCTCATCAATCACTAATTAAGAAAATGTCCTACAGGCTCCCTCATCTTATAGAAGCATTTTCTTAACTGAGCTTCCCTCCTCTCAAATGGCATTACCTTGTGCCAAGTTGACACAAAACTATTTGGTATAAGGTTCTATTTGTTCTCATGAGCTGAGCAAAAGAACCTGCTTTTATAGATATACAAGGGCTAAAGAAAGCAGAGCCAGAGACTGGAAGGCAACTGGCCATCTCAAAGTTACTTTCCTTGTAAAGCTTAACACAGAGGAGAAATCTTTATCTTGCATGTTACAGCTGGCTTGTTTGGACACTGGGCTGTTATCTCCCTAGCTCTTTCTTCATTTCTTATGTCAGATAAACACCTTGCTTGGGGTAGAGGGAATTTCAGTATGAGAGACACTATGTGGGGTTCATTCTTTTGGGCCTCTGGTTAGAGCAAGGTGTGAAACCATGGTCTCCTGGGGATTTTATAGAATAGAATTGGCTTGGTCTTATAATAATTCTTTCCATCCCACATAGGGGTATCATGTGAATCATCTGAGCTCACAGACCGGAGCATTTTACTCTTTTCCCATGAGTCTTACCCATAGATTTTGTCTGCTGCAGGAGAGTGGCATCAACACTTTGTCAGAGGAATGTGTCCTTGATGATGAGACCTTTAGTTCAATGACAAAACCCCAATACTTGAAGACATGTGGCCTATTTTCCAAGCTATGTCATCTTTGGAGGCCGTCAAACTTTCCCAAGTCTTGTTTTTCCCATTAAAAGGGGGAGGGGCAGTACTGGGCAGCAATGACAGGATAGATGGGCAAGAGGCACACTTTGCAAGTGGACCTCCTGGCTTCATCCTTATGGGATTTCAGGGACCATGGGGGTATCTGTGGCATGCACAAGTCTTCCCACGGCTCACACACATCACATACCCATTCCCCATCTGACCCCATCTGGTAGCTGTGCTTCACAGACTGAAGCCTATACACACCATGCTGCCATGAGACAGGATGTTAGAAGCCACCTCTCAAACTGCTAAGCTTGGGCCGTGTCTCTGAGCAGTGAACACAGCAGGGACAGTATGGACACCAACCTGTCTGAACCCCAGCAGTGGGCCTCTCTGCCTTGGATGATCAGACAGATGGCAGCCCCTCCCCCATGCCACTCCACCCACATTTTCCACTCTGTCTCCTAGGTGATGATGAACACCTGTGTGTAAGAGCAGAGCGCAGGTACCTGAGCTCTCTGTATCCATTAGTTGCTAAGTTGGAAACTGCCCTGGCCCCTGGAGTCCCAGAGGATGCTAATACCTGGGTCTTGGGAGAGGACTCTCCCTCTGATCAATCTTAGAGGTCCCCATGTTGACCAGTTTTGTTCCCTCCCTACGTATCAGCTTACTTGAGGGTGCCCAGGCTCCTGCAGGGGGATAATAGTTCAGTTCATGCAGAGACTTCCAGAGGCAGGGAACACGGATTTCAATAAAGACACCCCATAACTCACCACTTGTCTGCCAGTCAGAGGGCCAACTGTATATTTTGAACACAGGGAATGTCTGGGCACTGAGCTAGATAGGAGAGAGACTGACTGTGCCATGTCACATGAGATTCAGAATCTAAATGGACACCAACAAATAAAAGGGTTATTAAAGGACACAGCAAGAGTCCCAGAAGAGGTCTATGTAGGCTGCTGCTGCTGAGTTTGGCCAAGAACTCAGCTTTCTAGAGGGGAGAACATCGTCTTGGATTAACTGATGGAAGCTGCTAGATTGGGCTGGCCTGAGAGGCTTGAGGACAGGTGCACTCTGGCTGCCTGGACTGAATGTCCTGATTGATTAGTGATGTCTGTTTATTGAAGAGAGAATATAATAGTTATTGTGCCAAATATCTGCTGACCCTATCTTAGGCCAAAGTGTGAATGGGTGTATCGAGTTCTTTCTAAGTAACTAACAAGAGGACCTTGTATTATTTGAATTATAGCAAGCATGTATTATTCCTTATATGTCAGGCATGACCCTAGTTGATTTCACAATAACCTTCTGAGGTCAGAACTGTCTCTACCTCTGTCTTATGCATGAGGAACTAGAAACCCAGAAACAATAAGCCCATAGCCACAGTCATCAAATGTCACCGCTGAAGGGGTTCAGCAGTGAACCTGCCTAAGCCTTTCCTTTAGAGTAAGGAAGAGGAAACCTCAGAGAGAGGAACCTTGCCCAAGGCCACTCAGAGCTAAAAGATAGGAAGGAGGAAGAGAAGGTTCCCAGCTCTTATTTGGCCAGAAGCTGTCGGCTGTGGGTAGCGGGCACTTGCTCAGAGTGAGCCAGGGAGTAAGGGCATCAGGAAGCTGGGACTGGTCCCAGTATCCACTTCTTTTATTCACTGTAACAAGTAGCCTTTAGAACATAAGCCCAGACAGGACAAGGGGCCACAGGCATCCCATCATTTCCTTCCACCATCTGCCCTCCCAAACCCCAAAGTCCAAGCAGACTTCTACAGAGGCAGAGAGCAGATGAATATATAGAGGAAGAACAAAGGCCAGAGGCTATGCACACATCTCTTCCTGCCAAGGGACCTGTGTGGGCTTAAGCAGCTTAAAGGCAAATCTGTAAGGCTGGCTGTGGAGTGGCACATCCTTGATTCAGTTTCATAGGCTCTGAGTGCCTGCCTGCCTACCGGGTCCCTGCCGCTGTTCTAGGCTTTGAAGCAGTCAAAACAATTGGAGAAGTTTTGGTTGGAGCTTTGACATAGAAGTTCTGATGGGTAAGTAGTCAAGGAGTAATCCACATGGGGCAAAATAACCCAAGTGTCCCATGACACAGGGGGCAAGCCTGTGTCTGGGTGTGTGGGGAGAGAAAAGCAGTGATTTCTGCCTGCTCAGACTTCAGAGAGATGGGCAAGAGATTAGGAATATCTCCTGCATATGAGGCAGGCAAATGAGGTGATGGGCAGTGGGTAGTGTATCAGGTACACCTAAGAAGGAGGCTAAGCAAGGCCGTTGCTGGGCCATAGTGTGGAGGCAGGGGTGCCATGCCAGGCTCAAGATCCCACTGTAAGCCCCAGGCCAGAGACTGCTCTCTGGCAGAGATGCACTCTGGCCCCAGGCATAGGAACTTAGCCAGTGAGTTTCCTCCCCTTCCTTCGCCTTGGAACAGAAGAGCTGGGCAGGTCTCCCTGTCCTCTGTTTATTTAGCATTGCCATCTCTCTTGGTGGGGACCCAGGTCCCCTCACACATGAATAGGGGACCCAAGAGCCACCAGAGGTGAAAGCTGCAAAGCTATATGGGATGGAGGTGTGTCTGTTATCTTTGAGGGTTCAGATGCCAAGTTCTGCTTTGCTCCAGGGGATTCACACCTGCTAGCCTGCTGGCCTGCTGGCAGGTTACAGGGCCCACCCTTGCAACCTGGGGCTCCCCAGTTCCCTCTAAGGGGAAACAGTGACATCATCCAGATCCCTGTGGACTTTTCCCACCCGCTCATCCTCTGCTTTCCATAAGCAGAGGACAGAGATGGAGCCCAGCAGAGAAAGGGTCCTGGCTGGGGGCTCGACTTTATTTGTTGACTATAAAAATGTCAGCTCCTTTGGGCAGCTTCTTGAGTCAATATTTGCTGTTCTGAGGCTGAGTTCAAATGGCCAGTAATCCTTTTGGCCTGGCCTTTTCCTCCTCACCTGGGCGAGGACACACACCCACAAATACTTGGCAGGGGCCATGAGCTTGCTCCAAGCTTCCCATGCCAAAAGAAAGGAGACTCAAACATTTCATGTGTGGTCAAGCTGGGCTGCACGCTAAGGACACTGGTGACTGGAATGGGAGCACTTGAAGGGATGTCCTAGGTGCTGCCTTGTCCATGAGGTATCCCGCCCCCCCCCCCCAGCCTTGTACCATGATCTGAGAGGAGGTAAACTTGTTCACTTCCCCTTGGGAACTTCTGTACCAAGGCTGCTTCTTTACTTCCAGCAGCCAGTTTCCTGTAAGAAGGCCAATGGGGATGGAGAAGCACGGAGTTCTGAAAGTAAACGGTCCCTTAATCCCTATTATTTCAGTGTGACCTTTGACCAGTTGCTTAACCTCTCTCTCTGAGCCTCAGTTTCTGGTTTCTCATTTACAAGAAAAAAGACTTACCCCCAACAAGCTGTTTTGTTTGTTTGTTTATTTTAATACAGAAAGCACTCAGTAGAGCAGCTGACCCTTAGTCTATGCTTTACAAGTATCCATCCTTTCCATTCTGTGGTTGGCACTTCTTCATATTACACAATTCTCTCCTCCTTGCACATGGCGCTGTGCCTGCTTGGGCCTCAGAAACCATGAGTCCACACCACTGGTACATGGGAAGCTCCCACAGGTAAGGCTGCTTTCCTGTGCCTTTGCCCTGCCTCTGGTTTTCAATCTGACCTGGCTGCCAACATTGGTAGGGCACTGGGTATCTGAGGCTGCAAGGTAGAGCCATTCCTGGATTGCAAACCTTTGCATCTGTTGCCAGGAGGGACCTTCAGGTGGGGGATGCACTCGATCTGTCTCATAGGATCAGAGTGGCAGCCTGGGATTTACTAACACATCCAGTCTCATGGTGACCACTGAGGGGCTGGGTTCTACAGCCCTGTTACATCATTGCTGTGTGCTCTATATCTGCAAAGGGGCTGTACTTCTGAGATGGAAACACAGAGGAAAGTTCACATGAAGTAATCCCATGCTAAACCAAGAGGGTGGATATGACTCTTGGGACACTTTGCATTTCCTCTGATGTCATAGGAGAGCTCGATCTCAAGACCTGCTGATCCCAGACCAGTCAGCCACAGTTGCACTGTGTCTTGGGACCCTAACATTGGAGTTGTTTGTGAGCAATCAGAGTAAGGTCACTGATGCTCCTTGTCTTAGTTAGGGTTTTATTGCTGTGAAGAGACACCATGACCACTGCAATTTTATAAAGGAAAACATTTAATTGGGGCTGGCTTACAGTTTCAGATGTTTAGTCCATTATCATCATGGTGGGAAGCATGGCAGCATGCATACAGGCAGACATGGTGCTGGAGATGGAGCTGAGAGTTCTGTCTTGATCCTCAGGCAACCTCATGTTTCACCCCCACAGTGACACACTTTCTCCAGCAAGGCCACACCTACTCCAACAAGGCCACACCTCCTAATAGTACCACTCCCTATTGGCCAAGCATTCAAACACATGAGTCTATGGGGGCCATTCCTATTCAAACCAACATACTCGTCCAACCTGTCAGATTCCAGACCAGGAAGGGAGAGCTGGAATGTTTGATTTCTAGTACCCAGGAGAGCTTTGCTTAAGAGGGTTTGCTTTTCACTTTTTATCTATTTTAAACGAGGTCTTATATATCCTCAGATGACCATGGCCATGGCTATTTAGCCATGAATAAATTTCATCTTCCATTTTTTAAACATTTAGTTATTAATTTGGTATGCTTTTGACAACCAGTTCTCTCCTCCCTTCAGGGGATGCTGGAGAGGATCAGACTAAGGTCAGCAGGCAAGTGCCTTCACCCACCGAGCTATCTCACTGCTCCAACCTTAAACTTGACCTTTCTTCCACTATCTCCCAAGTACCAGGATTATAGGTATACAGTCCTGTACCTGGTTTCTTGATCAAACTCAGTGCCTCACGCACACTAGGCAACTGACTAAGCTCTGCCCCAGCCCTGAGAGCTCTGCTGAACACAGAAACAGCTATGGACAGTGTAGTACTTGGATTCATCAGGGACCAGGCACAGGACAGACAAGCTCTTTCCATCACTATGCTGGAGATTGGAGCCAGTCTTCCTAAGGTCTGCCCAGCCTTTGACAGTAGATCTTACTGTCAAGGAGCTCTAGTGGAGATGAATGAATGAATGAACTTTAGGGAGAGCACCAAACAACCCTAGTGAAAATGAACGAATGAATGAATGATCTTTAGGGAGAGCACCAACCAAGCCTAGTGAAAATGAATGAATGAACTTCAGGGAGTGTACCAACCAAGCCTTTGCGGGGATTTTTCCTGGGGAGCAGAGTCTCTGAATAGCTTCATTAAACATGCAGATCCTTTCCTGGAGTCACACTTTGACCCAGGAGCTTGAAGTTTGGGGGTGAAGCTGCTCTCATCAGTAGATCCTGTCGCCTGTTCCCAGGTTTAGGGTCAGTTCACTGTCAAAATTCCAGGCACAATACATTCCACTCTGAAATAGTCTTTGAGTTTCTTTGAACTGGGGGTATAATTTGCCTATGGTGAACAGCAAACTTATCAGTTTTTAATGAACGAACAGACTTAAGACATTTCAGTCACACCTGAAAGCTTACTGGCGCCCTGCTGCTCAATTCTGTCTCCTAAGCCAGCGCTAATCTGATTTCTGCCACACAGAGCTGGTTTACCTCTGTGTTCTATGACTGGATTCCTGTAATAAGGTGTAGTTAAGTCGCCAGCCTCAGCTCAGTACACTGTTAGAGTCACCTGCAGAGTGGTTCGTTCGTTTCTACGGCTGGACGGGTCTTCAGTTGTCTCACAGTTGGATGGATGTCCAGGCTGGTTCTGGTTTGGAACCATTTTGAGAAAAGCTACTAAGACTGTTTGCATTCATGTCTTCTGCAACTGTATTTTTGTTTCTCTTGGGCAAATACCTCAGGAGTGTGTGTGAGGTTTTCTGGGTCTCTGGGCAAATAGGATAAGTACTGCAGGCTGAATTCTAAACATTCTTAAGGTCTCTGCCTACTGCTCTATGCCAGCTGAACTCTCCCCTACACGTGGGCAGGGCCTGTGGCTTATCTGTAGCCAATGATAACAGATATCAAAAGAAGGAGGTCATCCTTAGGATGACTCTACATTGTCTGAGAGTCCTCACAGGTTGTGGGGAGGTTTCCTGAGATAACTCTGTGTCAAGGAACTAACAAGTCTCCTGAAGCTAAGAGCAGCCGCCTGCTGACGGCCAACAAGCAAACAGAATCTGGCCTCACAAATATAGCTGAACCTTGCCAACAACCACAGAACTGAGAAAAGACCCCAAGTTCTGGACTGGACAAAGCCCACATCTGGATCAATCCAGTAAGATCCTGGATGGAGCAGCCAGCCAAGCTGTTCCTGGGCTGCAGGCCCACAGAAACCGTGAGGTCATTACGAAGGGACCGACGGCCCACAGTCTACTGTTTTATAGTGTAGAGTCTGTGGTGATTTCTTCCTCAGGTGAAGCACTGATGTGCTGGTGCGCTGACCTGCTTTCACTGACTGCTGCTGTAACGATATACTATTGACTGGGTAAGTTGTTCATTTTCTTCTTATAGTTCCAGAGTCTGGGAAGCCTTAACAGACTACATGGAAAGATGAGGGCTTCTTTCAATTACAGAGCAAGAAAGACAAATGCACAAGCTCAAGAAGGGACCAAACTTCTTCAGATACACCCCTTGTGTAACTAACCCATCCTAAGATACCAGCAACAATTCATTCCCAATGGTGGGATATTATGGGATTATGTCATCACTCCTGTCACTTGATCCTTTCTTAAAACTCCATCTCTCAGTGCTGTCTCAGTAGCCCTTAAATTTGGACACAAGCTTTGGAGGGGATGTTGAAGCCACAATAGTTAAGAAAGAAAAATCACTTCTTGTTTAGTGTGTAATGACACGTTCATCTTAGCTCAGTTCCTCTTAAAAGGGAAGTCTGGGGCGAAAAATAGCAAGCTTACGCTTTACTTGGGAGAAGCAAATTCAGATCAGAGAGGGTGAGAGCAAAGAACTGGCGGGGAGCCACCACAGTGAAGCTGCTGTGAGGAGAAGTGACGTGCCACCAACATCCCTGGCTGCCACTAAGGCACCCCCTACAGTCTGTGCAGTGAGCCTGTGAGGCTGAAGGAAAAGCTTTGCCTCAGTCTTCCTTAGAGCAGTGGTTCTCAACCTTCCTAACGCCGTGACCCTTTGACACAGTCCCTCGTGCTGTGATGACCTCCAACCATAGATTGTTTTCATTGCTACTTCATAACTGCAATTTTGCTAGTTATGAATTATAAATATCTGTGTTTTCCAATGGTCTTAGGTGACCCCTGTGAAGAGTTTATTCCACTCCAAAAGGGTCACGATCCATAGGTTGAGAAACCTGCCTTGGAAGGAAGTGATTGACATCCCTGGCTCTGACTAGAGTCTACTTTCTCTTTTGGAAAGCTCATCCCTTGGCCTTCCACACTGCATTTCCTCTATGAGCTGCCCACTCGAGACCAGACCACACACTGTGGTGCTTCTTCTTCCACTGAGAGCAGACAGTGAAAGGCCACTCAGCCTGGCTGCAGGAATAGCCAGAAGTAGCTTACTGCTTTGCCAGATACCGTGTCCCATGTCCTCATCACCATCGTGAACCTAGCTGTCACCTCTCCACCCCATTGTCCATGCTTTATCAGAGACTCGTACGGAAATCTGTCACTCCCAGATTCCGTGACCTCTGGCCACCCCTGAGTCCTGGTGGTATACTGGCACCATCAGACACTCTTGCTTTGTCTCACCTTTTTTGAATTCTTAATTCTCTTTTTTTTGGGGGTGGCTTATAGTTTTGTTCTGATAGAAGACTTCCTAAGAGATGAAGCATCGCATGTAGTGTAAACCACAGTCCAACCATGACTTGGTGTTTAGCATAAGACTTACAAAGGTCAAAAGCTGAGACTGGAGAGGTGGCTCAGGAGTGAAGAGCACTGGCTGCAGATAAATAGAATCTGATAGACAAGAAAGTGGGAAATAGTCTTGAACTTATCAGCACAGGAAAAGACTTTCTGAACTGAACACCAATAGCACAGACAATAAAAACAACAATTAACAAATGGGATCTCATAAAACTAAAACGTTTGTTAATCCTAGTGGGTAAGAATAAGACATTACCACAATTTTGAGCCAAAATATGAAGCAAGCTTTAATGAAATATTGGCCAGGTTCACTCCTGGGTTCCCAGAAAATGGTGACGAGGCTTATAAATCCATTAGGCCACTGAATTTCCCACCAGGTAGAGTCAGGAGCAAGAGCATACATCTTGATGTATCTTCTGCCTATGGGCTTCCTGAATATGTGTGATCAAACACATCCAGTGTAGCTCGGTCAAACAAACTTGTTGAGGGGAGTTAAAACTTATGGCTTGTTATGCCCATAAAAAATAGCCTCCAGCTATATTTCAGGAAGTATCTGTCCTTGGGCAAGGGGCCTACAGGTTAGAGGCACTTTGGTTTCGTGGGTCTCTTAGGCACAGTAATTAAAACATAAAATGTATCCTTGGCTCTGACAGTTTCCAGAAGACAAAGGGCACCATCATCTGGGCAAAGTAGAAGGTACAGAACAGGAAAGAACAGGAAAAGATTATCAACTGCATATGTGATAGAGGGCCAATATCTAAACTATGAAAAGAAGTAAGGAAACTGGACATCCAGAAAACAAATCACACAGTTAAAAAAAAAAATAGGGTACCAATGAAAGCAGAGTTTCCACAAGAGGATCTTGAAATGGCTGAGAAGCCCTTTAAAAAATGTTCAACAGCCTTAGTCATCAGAGAAGTGCAAATCAAAAGTACCATGAGCTTTCATTTTATACTGGTCAGTCAAACAAATGACAGCTCATGCTGTCGAGGATGTGGGGTAAAGAGAACACTCCTCCACTGCTGGCGGGAGTGCAAGCTTGCACAACCACCTTGGAAATCAGTGTGGTGGTTCCTCAGAAAGATGGGGATCAGTCTACCTCAAGAGCCAGCTCCACTACGGTCATGCATATATCCAAAGATCTCTACATCCTGCCACTGAGACACTTCCTCAACCATGTTCACTGCTGCTCTATTTTTAATAGCCAGAAATTGTAATCACCTAGATATCTGTCAGTGGGTGAGTGGATAAAGAAAATGTAGTACATCTCCACAATGGAATATTATTCTGCTGTTAAAAAGAAATCATGAACTTTGCCGGTAAATGAATGGAGCCAGAAAAAAATTATTCTGAGTGAGGTAACCCAGACCATATGGTAAGTATTTGCTATATGTGTATATTAGCTGTTAAGTTGTTGCTAACTAAGCACGCTACAATCCATCTAACTACAGAAGTTAGTAGTGAGTAAGGGACTAAGTGGAGGGAGGCATCTCCTAGGAAGGGGGAATAGACTAGATGGTTATGGGTGGATGGGGGAGTGCTGGGATGAGAGGATTACATGGGGACAGGGAGGGCAGCGGAGGGTAAGGAATAGCAAGAACTAAGGGCCCTTTGAGGGGTTGTATGGAAACCCAATATACTACTAGAACCTTCTTAAAATATATACATATGTGAAAGAAACCTAAATGATGTCACCAAATAATGGGAGACAAAGCTTCAGTTATCTTCAATAAAACTCATTGCTGGGCATAGTTTACATCTAATCAAGTTGTTGATCAAAGGGGTTCCACAGAAACCCCCAAACAACACAAGCTCTTGCCAATGCTATTGGCTGCTCTCCACAAACTGACGGTGCGGTCCTGTTGCTGGAGACAACAGTTTCATAACTCACTGAACATGGAGAAGTTGAGCTGGTGCCTATAAAAAAAAAAAAAAAAAGAAGAGAGAGAGAGAGAGAGAGAGAGAGAGGGAGGGAGGGAGGGAGAGGGAGAGAGAGAGGGAAGGAGGGAGAGAGGGAGGGAGGGAGAGAGGGAGGGAGGGAGAGAGGGAGGGAGGGAGGGAGGGAGGGAGGGAGGGAGGGAGGGAGGAGGGGAGGGAGGGAGAGGGAGAGAGAGAGAGAGAGAAGAAAAAGAGAAAACTGCACTGGCTGTTCTTGCAGAGAACCTGGGTTCCATTCCCAGCACCACACGTCAGCCCCCGACCATCATCTGTAAGTTCAGTTCCGGGAGATCTGATACCCTCTTCTGCCCTGCTCATTCACTAAGCATGCACATGATATATATACATGCATGAAGGCAAAACATCCATACACATAAAACAAAACAAATAAATCTTAAAAAGAAAAGGAAGCCAAATGCAATGTAAGCATAGTTTGTGCCAGTCAGCAATGGCATAACCTTGAGCGATGCTGTCATATCTAGTTAGCACAAACCTGTAGCGATAGGAATTAGCTCTGACACTCAAATTATTGCTAGTGTGAGAACATTCACCTTCAAATGAAAGTCCTGTAATCACATTAGAATAATAATCTCCTTATGTGCTTTGTAAGTATGAAGTCTACTGAATATTTGTAATATATAAAAATGTTAATGCTGCAGTAATTAATGGGTACTTTTACATATGAAAGCAAATATTAAAAACATTCAAACAGTATAGGAAACAGAATATTAGTTAAGATTAAGACAGGTTAAGACAGACAGAGGATTAGTTGGGGATGGGGAGGTTTACATCCTTTCTAAGCCAAAATATAAATACAAAAGAGGTACCAGAATCTGTGGAAGAGGAAGTGTGAAATGGTCTAGATTAGATAGAGTCTAATTCAAACTATCATAGCATTGGTTTATTACTGATAATTATAAAATGAACAGAACTGTCTTAAACGTAACATTTTCTTATTTATAATCGTGTCCTACTGTTTCAGTCGACAATGGACTGAGTAGACGGTGGAAGGCCCGTAAGATTGTAACTCTGTATAATCCCTAGAACCACTTGGGAGTGTGAAGTCGGGAGATGCAAAGTTCAAGGGCAGCCTGGACTACAAAGCTTGTTTTGTTTCCTTGCTTTTCTCTGTGTATCTCTGACTGTCTAAGAATTAGCTTTGTAGACCAGGAAAGACCTTCTCATTAAAATAAAAGAGGGAAAGCTGGGCCAGGGACACAGGACCTGCAGTACAAGCCTGATGAGCTGAGGTCCATCCCTAGAACACATGTCAAAAACCCAGAAGCAGTGGCACATACTTGATCACAGCTCCTATGGCGAAATTTGCAGGGGAGACAGGAGAATCAGCGGGAGGTTCCTGGGCAGGCTAGCCTAGGATATAGGTAAAACCAAAACAAGACAAAACAAAAACCTGCTACAAAATGAAAACCATATGCTCTTACATAGTCATGTCAAGCAATGCATGACTGTATTTCTAGTCATTTTATCTATAAAAACCTGCCATGACTTATGAAAAAGTATTTATTCCACTCAGTATATTTTGAAAACAAAGAGAAACCTCAAAGCCATGTATAGCCTCATCCACGATAAATCATCATTAGTCCAGACATCATAAAGACATAAGGAACACATGGAAAATTTTAGGAAAAATGAAGTAAGCAAAAAATATTTCCCTCTCACCAGCCAAATACCAAAGTAGCAGTATCACACGAGGTCTTTAATGTAACTCCGTATAGGTTTGCTTTCTTGGATGTTAATCAAAGCTGTAAACAGTCAAGCTGTTGAGAGAATTTCAATGAAGAGTGATCACTTTTCAATGGAGATGATAAACAGTTGAGAGTTGGTCAAGCTGTGAGTTCCAGGTTATTTACAGTTTCAAAATCTATTTTGCTATGTCACAAGGATTATTGTTAGTAATAATTCTTTTTTTATTGGATATTTTATTTATAGTTCAGATGTTATCCCCTTGCCCCCTCCCCCTCCCCCTTATTATTAGTAATAATGCAAAGTGATGTAGTTACACTGGTTTTCTTCTGCTGTTTCCATGATATACTTCATTCTAATCCTATTATTTTTATTTCTTTTATTTTAAAATTTTATTCACTGTTTTAAGTTAGCATCCAGAGCATTAGGCATTGTCATGGCAACTTTCAAACATAGTCTGCTTTTGTTTCTCTTCCTCCACACTTCTCCCCACTGCCCCATCTCCTCAGATCTCTCAACTCCTCACACCCACAGCCTCTGTTTAAATTTCATTTCACGTATCATATGACCTTTAACTTTTGTGATCCTTCTATTCAAAAGATTCTTTTATAAACAGAATACAGGTAAGGTTTTTAAAAGACTGAAGGCAGCTTTTGCTGTTTAATTGTAGTATTTAGTACATTTATGTCTAACGCAATTGCTCGGTCATTTGGCTGGATATAAATTTTTAGTCCAGAAGTAAGTTTTCCACATCATGCTGATAGCCATGGTCTAGCATGTTCTAGATCACGTTCTAGCTTCCAGCATTGGTTTTGAGAAATCCAACTCTATTTTAACTGCTGGTTCTTTTTATATGAAACCACCACCACCCCCCCCCCCAAGGTCTGGAGGTATATCAGGTGCTTGCTTTCTCCAGTTGTTTTTGTCTTGTTCTGCTATTGTAGAACTCAGTGATTTATAAGGAAAATTAAGTATATTTCCTACAACTCTGGAGCCTGGGAGGTCCAAGATCAAGAGGCCAGCATTTAGTGAGGACTTACTTGCTGCAAGAAAGCATGTACAGGAGAACAAGAGGCAAGAAAGAACCTAGGCCACTCTTATAGTGAGGACAGCTCTCCCAGCCTCATCACCTCTCATCACTACTGTAGTGGAAGCTACTTCTGAAGTACATGCCACCACACTGCAGCCAGTTCTCAGCATCCTTTTCATGGGAAAATTCATGTTTGCTTGTTTTTAGCTCTGGGAATTTTAATATCTTTTATTTTTGTTTGTCTTTCTTTTCTGGTTTGGAAACTATATAATTTTTAGATGTCTGTCTTCTGGGGAATTGTTATGGAGTTTGTGACTCTTGGGAAAAGACCAGAGACTCAATCCAATTATAATAAAAGATTTATTGATTAGCTCTAGCAGGATGAACAGTCTCTGAGTCAAATTTGAGATTACCTGAGAAGGGGGATGAGGGAAGGATTTTTAAAGGGGAAAAGCCACAAGAAGACTGTCAATATCTACACAAGCAAAACTGGTCTGTTCTGCCAAGTGTCCCCAAAACATCTTTAGGTATCATCTGCATAAGCAAGTTACAGAAGTCAAAAAAGCAGTATATTATAGCAAGTAGATCAGTAGATAGTCATGGCATACATTCTTAGGTGGGGGAAACTGAGTCAGAGTTCTTGGGGGTTTATCTTACATGGACTGGAGTCAGAGGCAAATGGCTAGTGGGTATCAAGACAGATGTCTAGAATAAAATGTAGTTTCTGTAACCACCACAGAGTCATATCCCATGGAAATTTGAAAACATATTGTTAATTATGTAAAAACAAGTTTGTAAATTTGCCTCAGTTTTTTTTTATTTGACTGTAAATAGCAAGCAAAAAAAAAAAATCCCCCAAATAAACAAACAAGTACCTTTGCATGTTGGAAGCATAGCTGGAGCTGGCTGGTTTCTCTTCTGCAGACTGGCACTAACTGGCAAATAGAGAAACTAGCCCCACAACTGGCTTCCACTCTCCACTTTACTGTTCATGAGGCGTGACCTGTGTCAAGACACCAGCTCTCTGGTCCCTATTTCTTGTCAATCAAATGAAATGAGAGAAATACCTTCTACCCATTCAGCAAGAGTGCCAGCTCTCACCCAGCGGGGTGGGGAGGGAGTCTGGGGGCAAGGCTGTTGCCATTGCAGCAACAGGGAGCTGCTGGAGTTCAGACGAGGACGGAGGACAGAGGACACTTCTTTCTCTTCTCTCTTCCTCTCCTGGTAAAGGGATCACAGCCTCAAAGGACCATTCCAGAGACAGGCACTTAGTGTGACATTTTGGCAACTGCTTCTGTCAACAAATCAGCACCTGCAGCACTGCTGATGTCACTTGGAAATGAATGAAGATCAGATTTACGCCCTTCCCAAGCCCTTAACCTTGGTTTATACAATTCAGCCCTGATTTGGGGTCAAGAACTTAACATTTCCTGCTTGAGAACCTGAGGCCTGGGTGTCATTTTAACACTAAGAGCATAGAGTCCTTGTCTTTGTCTAGGAAGGCAGAGGGTGTATCATCTCCTCTAACCACCTTGCCTGTCTATCACTGCCTCAGGCGTGTTCAGCCTCTTAGCATGTCTAGCCTACACCCTGATGAAGCTTCCTAATTATTATTATTACTCTCATTTGGGGTTTGGTGTTAGGGATGGAGCTTCAGAGTAGAGTGCTGAGCACTCGACCTCCGAGCTCCACCCTGCAGTCAACCTCAGCCAGCTTAAGAACCTAAAACCCTTCCATAGGGGCAGGGTTCTTACATGTCCCACGTCATTAGCATTTAGTTATGCCTTGCATAAATAGCATGTCAATGTTTTATTTTGACCTGAAATTTTCTGTCTTTCTTCATTTTATAAGAATTTATTTCCTTTACTTCATTGGGAGTGGGTAGCAGGGCTTGAGAGGAGATGATGGCTCAGCAGACAAGCTCTTCTGGCCTCCAGGGGTGCCTACACTCATGTGCACAGACTCACACATGGTACATTCATGTACACAGACTCACACATGGTACACTCATGTGCACAGACTCACACATGGTACATTCATGTACACAGACTCACACATGGTAATCTCATGTGCACAGACTCACACATGGTACTCTCATGTACACAGAACCACACACGGTACACTCATGTACACAGAAACACACACAGTACACTCATGTACATACCGGTATTTTCTTTGCTTCATTTTCCTATAGATTTGGGAGGTTTTCATGCTATTTTTATGATTTTAATGGTTATCTTCAAATTTTACCAATGTATATGGACACTCTTAAAATTAATCCAGATTTTTCATTCCTCTTCTAGAATTGCTCCACTACACTCATCTCTGAGCTCAATGTATAATGCTTGATCTGCTGGTGTGGTTACTCTGTGTTGGCTTGCTGTTCTCTGTCACGCACAACCATGTTCTTTTCTGTTTTCTCCCTTGAATTTTATCTTGTTTTGTTTTCTGTCTTTTTTGTTAACATTGTGTGTATGTGTGTATGTGTGTGTGGGGGGGGGGATCACATACCATGGCATGCATGTGGAGGTCAGAGGACAACTAGCAGGAAATTCTCTCTGTCCATCATGTGGGTCTCAGGTATAAGCATGTCACAGAGAAACTATTCAACTAGACCACTCTGTGGATAGAAAGATTTATTGGGGATCAAACTGCCAAGGCTATCTGGTGGAAGGGGGTAGAGAGGATGGAATGGTAGAAAATCAAGCAGATTTTACATGAGAGTCAGCAGGGTGGAGCACTGAGCTAATACAGGTTGTCTGGACTGATCTAGTAGTTGGCTTTTAAGGGAAGGCTAAGTGAGGTTCTGGGAGGATTTGGGGGTGGTTCTTGGTGAACAGAAAAGGCCTTAAAAGATCTGCTTTTCTAGTAAACAGAAACCCACCCTGAGGCTTGTTGTTTACCTGATAACAAGCTTTCTATTTACTTGGCCAAAGTCCTCTTGTTTAGGAAAATGTCACCAGCACTGCCATGGTGTGTGTATGTGTGTGTGTGTGTGTGTGTGTGTGTGTGTCTGTGTCTCTCTGCGTGTTTGTATATCTGTGTGTGTTTTTTCAGCAGATGCCCTTCCTTGTTGAGCTACTTCAATGACTTGTTTTGTTTTCTAAGATTGAGTCTTACTATGTAGCCCATGATGGCCCCACATGTTTCAGCACCTCAGGTGTTGGGCTCACAGGCTTGTGCCATTACACCAGACAAGATTAATCTTTTAGTATCATTCTCTTGGTGGCAAGGCCTCTCAATTTTGTTTTCTATAAATATTCCACCCTTAGGGCTTCCCAATTCCCAATTCTGCTGCTGGACATGCAATTCTAGGTTAACATCTATTTCCCCTGACACATGTCTCTATTGCTGTGCTGAGAAGTCAGCCGTCGTTCTAATTCTCCCTTCTTCTGTAAGCAGTCGCCCTTTATTCCTGGCTGTCTTGAAGATGTGTTGCCATCCAATCATGGTGTATCTAGGCATGGATTTCTTTTTGTTTGTCCCATTTAAGATATTTTATACTTCCTGGATCTGAGGACTCTCTGTTTTCAGTCTTTGTTATGCTCCCTTCTGCACTGCCTTGCCTCTCTCTGCTCTACGGCCTTCAGGATTCCGATTAGACACCTTAACCTGCTCAGGTATTTTGGCTCATACCCTCATTTTCATTCCCCACCTTACTCTTACATTTGTTTACTGTGCTCTGGATAAATTCACGTTCAACACATCCCGTTTTGTTTTGGGTTTTTTGTTTGTTTGTTTGTTTGTTTTCCACTTGTTACTCAAATGTGTCTGTCATTGTTCTTCTGCAGTAAGCTTGTCTTTGCAATTATATACTTGCATAAGATAAGACAGGAGACCGGTCAGTGAACAGTTGATTAGGAAATACTAACAATACAACGAACAGCATACTTGTACCTGCAAACATGCTAAATGACAATGAGATCACTGTTGGTCAGAACTCATGGACCACAGCATATGTGATATTCAAAATCCTTACTGTCTTCAATACATTCATAGAAAAGAAGCTGAAAATTAAGTGAGGACACCTCTAAGTTAGAGAAAGAATAAAAGGGATCTCTGGAGCTAGAATCACTGAAGTTGTGAGCTGACTGATATGGGTGCTGGGAACCAAACTGCAGTCTTCTGCAGGAGCAGCAAATGCTCTTAACTGCTGACCCAGCTCTCCAGCCTCTTAAAGTTAATTCTAACCCCCAAACCCATAGTATTCTTATAAGGAGATTATATGGAATTGTACAGCAGACTATTTCAAGCCCTGTTCAAGCCTTCACTGGCTCCTATCATCCTTAGAATGGAATCTGGGCTCCTATTTGGGCCCCTCACGATCTGGCCCTCCTTGTCCTGGCAGCCTAATTGTCCCATCCTCTGCTCATTCACTGTCGTCCTGTCCTCAGGTCCTATCCAACCCAGAAGTAGGTCCTGTGTGCTTGCTTTATCTGCCTGCAACAGTCTTGGCCCAGAGTTCTCCTGGCGTACTCAGAGGTCCCCCATGGCTTACTCTGCCGCTCTATGCAGCTCAGGTCTTTGTCCAAGGCTTCCTCATTAGATGAACTTCCCTTGTTAATTTATTTGAATTGATTTGTGAAGGATTGGAGAAGAACATTTGCAAAGGACCTGAATTCCATTCCCAGGATCCACAAAGGGCATGGGGTCCTTGTGCTCATAGATAAGCACTAGAGAAAGCAGGAATGTTAAACACATAGGGCCATCTCCTCCACCAACAGAGGAGATGTCCACCCACTTCCACCTGGAAAATGGCTTGGAGCAGATAGAGTTAACAGCCTGTTGACCTGAGTTATCTGGAGGACCAGGCTACATCTGAACCCCCAGACTAGTACGTTTATCCCAAACTCTTCCTCCCTAGACCATTATCTTTAGCCTTTTCACTCAATGAAATCCATCCTTAGGAGAGATGTCACATGTACTGTATATAGCTCAGTGACTTGTTTGAGCAAGACTACACTAGATCCTCCCTTAGGCCCTTGAACTGTAGGACCCATCTTTATGGGAGAGGTCATATGCACTCTAGGTCAGACTCTGGAAGTGTGAATCAACACCAGCTAAGCCTCATGTGGGTCATCACTCATCGGGCCCTGGTGTTTGCAGAGACCTCCCCTCTCAGCACACACATACATGCAATCAGGTGATTCCCAACCACTTGTAATTCTAGTTTCAGGGGATCTAATGCCTTCTTCTGGCTTCCATGGGTACCTGCTTGCATGTGGTACACATACAGACAAGCAGGCCCACACTAATACAAACACATAAAAATAAAATACATCTTAAAATAAGGTATGTATGCCTTCTCTGATGTGCATTCATGCATGCCCGGTCCTGTTTCCCTTATTTACACTCTTACCAAGATTGACATTACAATGTATCTGCTCACTCATTTGTTGCCACCTGTCCCTACCCAGCAAGAGAACATACAAATTTCAGGACGTCTGTCTCACTGTTGTGTCTCTGTCTTAGGATTGTGCTCCAGATATCCTGAGCTTAGTAAATATCTGGTGTTTGTGTGATGGAAAACTACATGAATGTGTGTGAACAGTCCAGGTTAGGAAGAGAGGGAGAAAGGTAGGCCCCAGACATGGAAGGGGGTGCCAAGGTAGGGAGGCTGTTCTCAGTGACTAACTCTACCTCTTCCCTTTTCCATATTCTTACATTTGTAAGTGATTCTTCCATCTTTCACGTCACCTTTCTCATGAAGTGCTTCCAACTCTCAACTCTCTGGCCACTATGTAGCATGCCTCTCCTGTGGCTGTAGCAGGGCTCCTGGTTTGGGCTTGTGTAGACTGAGGTCATTGGGCACAGAAGATACAATGCAGGTCTCCTTACCTCAACAGCCAGCTACAGGTCCAGCTACCTCCCAGGAGCCTGTGTTCCATCAAGGCTCGTTCAGTTGAATTAACCCCATTGGCTCAATAATCCAGCTGAAATTTCTTCAGCCTTTATGTTACCTGGGTGATGTGATTTTCCCAATGCTAACCAGACTTTAAAATTATCAACAGAAGGCTTTGATTTCAAAATTATCAACAAAAATTATCCCTTGTTGGGGAGGGGGGTTTGTTCTGATTCAACCCAATGGGACAGCCAAGTAGCAGATTACAATGTTCCCGGAAACGAACCTCATGTCCACTAAGACCAAGCAGGGACAACTTCTCCTTGAGGATATAGTGTGCCGATCAGCCCCATGCTCTTCTTCATTAAAATGGTGGGACCCTAGAAACCAAGCCAAGTGGGTCTCCAGGACTGGTTGGCTCTGGTTGGAGCTCGGTAGTGCCCTGTTCTCTGTTTCTAGAGGCACTTGGTCCCTGAAGTGTAGGTCTGGGTGGCTGTGGACCCTGTCCAGGTCACTCCCTCTGCCCTCAGCCACAGGGACGGGGTCGGGGGGACTGCTAGTGGGGCACAGTGATTTCCTAGCCCTTCTGCCCCAGCTGAGTGGATAGAACGTGGTTGGAGGAAGAACCAGAATACAGTGAGCCTGGAGCACCTTGTGCCTATAAATCATAGATATTTGCCAAGTGGAAAAATACCAGCCTTCAGAACATTTCATTTCATGCTTCTTAGAAACATTTTGTTCCAAGGGCTACAAAGCAGTGGGCTGGTCCTTGCCTGAGCCAGGTGTGTGCAGCTTCCGGGTACCTTTTGCAAACAGGCGATCATTTCCGGGGAATTGGTCTGAAACTTGCAGCCCTGCGTGCCCAGAGGGAACTTCGAGCTTGCGCCAAGCCGGTGCCCTTTGAGAATGAAGCCCTGGGAGGCTTCCGGCACATTCCCAGTTTTCTATGATCTTAAGGGATGGCACAAGGACATGTTCATAGGGCTGCTGGAAGTCGCAGGCTCCCGAGTCTTAGTGGAGAGTAACTTCAGAGCCACAGCTTCTCTGACTACAAGGCTGAGATCCATAACTGCCATCTGTGAGCCAGGGAGAGGAGACGGACAGAGCCATGTGGACGGTCTCAGCTCCAGCTAGACTCACCTACGTCTGGTCACAGGCTCTGCTCAAACTGTGGAGATGTGGAAGAAAGGCCCCAGATATGGAGGAAGGGCAGGATCCCTGTAGCTCTCAGTAGTGCTGGCTTTCAGAGAGAGTTCCCCAGGATTCAGTGGGCCCTTCGGATATGCTCTAGTGGGTGGGAGTTTGCCTGTTAAGCACAAGCTGAAGTTTTGGGGCTTACTGTCATCCTCATCTGATTCTAGGACAAATAAGCGCAGATATGAGGTTTCGAGTGATTAGCAGGCATGCCTTGGGAGGATACCAGACTTGTATCCCACTCTATGGAAGTCTGACTGTACAAGATTTTATAGATCTTTCGATTGACATTCTTTTCTTTAGATGGGGTGTCAGGGACCAGGTCTGTGTAGTCTGGCCCTATGCCTTAAACTGCTCTATAACCATGGTAAATGGATAGAATGATCGCTGGCATCGCTGCAGGCCTGGGGGTCTAGAAGCTTGCCCCACCTCATGAGAAGGTGCATAATATTAATCACAAATAATGACAAGAAAGACATTAAGGCTGAGAGAGATGTGTGGATCAGGGTCACAGAGAGAACATGTGACTGGCCCAGGACCTGAACCCAGGTGCCTGACTCTGCAGGTAGTATTTGTCCTTGCGGTAGTGGTTCCACTACTCATAGGCCCCTTAGTGGCCTTTTGAGTTTGACAACTCTCCTTTTTCTGTGTCTCAAAGGGTGGAAAGCTCCCTCTGCTGGGAAGTCATAGATCTACCAGCCCTTCCCCCAGATCAGCTGTGGCTATGCACCCGCTGTGAAGAGACAGATTATTAGTCGGGAAGGGAATAAATATCACCATGCCTTGACAGAGGAACTACTGCCTGGGGTTCTGTAGGCTCAGCATCCTCAGGCGTGGTGTCTATCCATCCTCTAAGCCAGGCCTCCACCTTTCTGAAGACTGAGTCCTCATATGACTACCTAGCCAACAGTTGGCTTCTGCTCCATTCACTGAAGGAAACCAGGAGACACAGACCAAAGCCTCCTGGGAGATGTGACCTCTCTTGTTTAGAAAAAGGAGGTGCTGTGGCTCTGGGTTGGCCTTGTCCTTTCTTGCTTGCTAGATGCATTAGGATAAGCCTTTCTCCTCATCTCCATGAGCTGAGCTCAGTCAGTGGGATGGATGGGAACTCTTTGTCTTGCACCCCACCATACCCAATCCTTCTCACTGGTCATACAGACTGAACCATGTATCCACAAATGCTTGTATACTCACATGTGCAACACCTGCCTCACAGTATTCCTGCATCCTGTCTGCACATGCACGTGAGCACACTTCCTGTCCAGCCTGCCCAGGGCTCAGTTTATTTTCCTTCCCTATCAGCTACCCCAGCCACCTATTTTGCTGCTAGTACAGTGCAAGTTGCTAAGCAGGAAGCAATGAGGCTAGGAAAAAATGAGGGGGCTTGTATGTTATGTTGGGAGGCATGCACTGTCCTGTGAAGGGAGACAGAGTCTGAAGGACAGGCTGAGGCCATGACTATGAATGGGCCCTGGTTATTCAGAGGCTAGCTTAGCAGTGCCCAGCTCCCACCCTGAGCCCACCTTCCTTTTCCTTCCTCATCTGTTCTTCTTTGTCCAAAGATTTCCTGTTCCCAAGGCTGGTACCTCCAAACAAAATGATACAATTTCTAGGTTACATACAAGTGCTCAAACATGGGCCTTTAGGCATCCTGGCCCAGAAGACAGCAGAGCCCTTCCTCATGTCTGGATGAGCTATGAAGTATTCAGAGCTTCGGGTGAACATCTAAGAAGCATGTTCAAGGTACCCTAGGTCCTTCTTCACATTAGCACATGCCCTCAGGTCACCGTTGGTTTAATAATCACATCATTTTTTCTCAATAATTCCCTTCTACACTGAGAAGAACAGCCCTTGGAAGCTCCCTCCAGCCTCTCCACTCCCTCACAGTTATTTCTCTTCCTATTTCCTGTCTCCTGGTTACAACAGACCACAGTACCAAATTCCAGGGGAGGTCATGACCACTCTCTCCCTAAGGATATAGCTCCTGCAGATAACTCCAACCACAGTAACAGCTGTCCCCACTGACAGGCAGGAGACAGACAGACAGACAACACACACAACACACACACACACCAGTTTTCCTGGTTTCCTCACTTTTATGCTTCTCAACTGAAGCAAATGCCTGCAAAGAGTGCTTCCATTGGTCTCCATGTCTTCTATCTCATCCTAACCATCTCTAAGCTGGCAGTGGACCCACTAGTCCATATCCAAATCCTATCTGCTTCTTCAGACTCCCTTCACAGTATCTAGGAATGGTCATGGCACACACCCCACATCTTGGCTACTAGGTTCTCCTCTTCCTACTTTCTAGGATCCCTGCTGCTTCCTTCCACCATATGCCCTGTGATCATGGGTACTTGGATCTAAGCCTGTCCTGGCTCATCTTTATTGTGAGTTAGATACAACCTAGAGTTGTTGAGAAGAGGAAGCCTCAACTGAAGAATTACCTCCATAGGATTGGCCTGTGGGCATCTGAGAAGATATTGTCTGGATTACTAATTGATGTAAAAGAGCCCAGCCACTTTGGGTGATGCCATCCTTAGGCCTGGGCTCTTAAAGAAAACTAGCTGAATATGAGTCAATACACAACATTTCTCTCTGGTTGTTCAGTCCCTGTCCTGACTTCCTTCAATGATGGATTGTGACCTAGAAGTAAAGTCAAATTAACTAGCCCTTCCCTAGATGGTTTTTGGTCAGTTTTATCAGTGGTAAGAAGTCAAATTAGAAATAGCCCTTGGTTGGGCTGGAGTTATGGCTTAGACACTTTCTGCTCTTCCAGAGGTCCTGAGTTCAATTCCCAGCAACCACATGGTGGCTCATAACTATTTATAATGAATTCTGGTGCCCTCTTCTGGCCTGCAAGCATACATGTAGGCAGAACACTGTATACATAATAAATAAATTTAGAAAGAAAGAAAGAAAGAAAGAAAGAAAGAAAGAAAGAAAGAAAGAAGAAAGAAGAAAGAAAGAAAAGGAAGGAAGAAAGAAAATAAAGCAGGCATGTGAGCCCTTGAATGATTTCTGTCTCTACTGGCTGCCCTAAGTACCCCAAGTTGCCCAGCATCCAGGACTACATGCTGTTAAGTGGGCAAACGTCTCTCTTCCTGAACCTCCCCTGAACTCTAGGCTTGTTAGCTTCTTCTATTCATTGTCCAGGACATAAAACATTAACAAGGTCAAGAGAAGATTCCTAAACCTCCTACTCAATAAGTGGTAACATCTCTTCTAGTTGCTCTGGTCAAAAGCTTTGGCACAAAGCTTGACTTCTTTCTTATCTATACTAATACGTCATCTTTGTTTCCTAAATGTATAGAGCAAATCCCTGCCCTCTTCTACTGCTGCTCCAAGTCAACACTCTCCTCATCTGGCTTATTATTTCAGTACTCTCCCCACCCAACCATCTCTTTTTTCCAAGTACGGCTCCATATACTGTATTCAGCACACAGAAACCAAAGTAAGCCCTTGAAAACAGGAAGATAGGTCATTTTATAACTCTACTGTCTTCTTGGGACTTCTATGTTTGTTGCTCAAGATTAGAATCAGTCTTCACAGGAGACTGTGAATCTTAAGTGACTAACCTGTCTTATCTCTAGTTTCCCCTGCCTCTGCTCTACCATGGCTAATCTGCCCTACACCTGCTGTTTTGTAAGTAGGTGGCAGGAAATAGTCAAACTCTGCAGAAATCAACCAAATAGAAACAAAGAGAACACACAAAGAATCAACAAAACCAAAAGCTGGTTCTTTGAAAAAAATCAACAAGATGATAAACCCTTAGTCGAATAACTAAAGGGCAAGACAGTATCCAAATTAACAAAATCAAAATAAAAAGGGAGACAACAGACACTGAGGAAATTTACAAAATCATCAAATCCTACTACAAAAGCCTATATTCAACAAACTAGAAAATCTAGATGAAATGGATGATTTTCTAGACAGATAACACGTACCAAAGTTAAATCAAGAGCAGGCAAACTAAACCGGCCCATATGCCCTTAGGAAATAGAAGAAGTCATTAAAAACCTCCCAACCAAAAAAGCCTAGGGCCAGATGGCTTTAGTGAGTAATTCTACCATACTTTCAAAGAAGAGCTAATACCTGAGGGTTTTATTTTTTTAAAATGTATGTATGTGTGTTGCCTTCCATATATGTCTGTTTACCATCTGTGTACCTGGTTCCCATGGAAGTCAGAATTGAGTATTGGATCCCTTGGAACTGGAGTTGTAGACAGATATAGACGGCCTCATTGTTGCTGGAAATTAAGCCCAGGTCCTTTGCAAGAGCAGACTTAACTGCTGAGGAATCTCAACAGCCCCACTGATGACCTGAATTTAATCTCCAGAACCCACAGCTTGAAGGAGAGAACCAGTCCCTGCAAGTAGTCCCCTGACCTCCATAGATGCCCCACGGCACCCTCCCCCAATGAAAATGACGATGAGAACACCCCACCCTCAAACTCAGTTCCAGTGTCACACATCCTTTTGTTTTCCACACCTATGCCAAGCATGATGAAAATCTTAGTTTCCCTGTTAATGTCCAAGTATGAACATCACACACACACACACACACACACACAACCACACACCACACGTATACATATGCACATTCTCCAAGATAAAGCTAGCCAGTCCTTGTCTGAAGATATGGGTTTTATTTTGGCTTCTGTATACAACTCCTGGCAAGCAGGAGCTTGAAACAGTATGCCATGAGTCACCTTCAAGTTTTCTAGCCCAGATCCATTTCACAGGAAATAAGATCCTACCCAAAGTTGAATAACTTGCCTACAGATGTACAACACTCAGACAGGGGAAGATAAAAGTACGATTTTGATTAGTTTCTTACTAACTAGATTTCACTGTTCTCCCTACCTGAGCCTGCCTTCAGACTCACTGTGCAGCCACAGTCCCCCCTCCAAAAAAAAACCCAACAACAAAAACATAACAACAAACCAAACCAAAAACAAACAAAACAAAAAACTGTCTGACTTAGCTCTCATGGTTAGATTTTTTTCTTCATGTTAAATGACTTTAGCAATGTTTCTGATGACAGGAAAATTCAGAAACAAGAGAAGTAGACTATAGTAGCCCTTAAATGAGGCGGTCTGGTCTGGTGGGAAGAGTTCTGGGCTCCAAGGACTGGGGTGTTTATCCACAAATACCTGAATAAAATGACGCCTAGTATATTCTGTTATGAAACAGCTGCACTGTGGTCAGGCAGGTAAAGATGTGTCCATATGTGGGTGCCATACAAGGCAGAACGTGATGGAGACAGTGTGGGATGGGAGAGCCTGCAGGTAGGGAAACCAAGGAAGGCTCTGTAAAACGTTCAGACATACTGGAGCAAGACAAAAAGGGAACTTATTTTTAGAAGATCAACAACTTGTTTCCTCCTAAAAGGCTATTAAAAAAAAAAAAACCCAAATAAGCATTTTAGAATGCTAAAAACTGGCTACAGATATAAAACATTAGTGACTAATTGTTCAGGTTAAACTATGAGCCTAAGAACAGAACAATGAGACTGTGGCATTTGAGCCCAGAAAGTTCCCCACCCTCCAGCCACTTCAGTAGCAGTTCTACTAGAGTGGGGTGGGCTATGTGGGGAGGGCTGGGTCTACAGTATAGTATAGAGATGCTCAGGACCCAGGCATTGCTCCTTGGGAAACAATGGGAGGTGGAGATGTAGGTCAGGAGAGCATCTGTGTAGCATATGCAGGTCTGATCCTAGGGGTGAAGCTGGGTGGGTATGAGGAGAGGAGGAAGGAGGAGGAGGAAGAAGGAAGAGAGAAGAGACATGCAATGTCAATACCAAATGAACAGGAAAAGCCGATACAGGTAACCTGATGTCTTGGTTCCAGTTGGGCAAGCTGTGGACTGGCTGACAGAAGACACCAGAGCTCTGGGGAGTGTGGCAGCTGTGCTGTACCTGGCCACATGGCCCTGGTGGCTGGAAGACTCTTAGGTATTGATCGAGGAACAAAGCTGAGTGCAGATTCAGGAGAGAGCAGGGGAAGCCCTGGCTATGTCAAACCTATGCAAGAAGCCTTGGGTATGGGCAGAAAACAGGAGAAATGTTCAGGCTAAAGTAAACGCTGACCACTTGTGGCTGCACTGTGTGTGTGCGTTAGAGACCTGCAAAGGGCAGAACCCTTTCCAAGTCTCTGACAAACACTGGCTAACCACTGAGCTAACATGCTACAGGGCTGACTTCCAAGAATCCAGGTTCAAGAAATGTGCAGGGCACTGAGTAGACATCAGTGGCTGGACACCAGTAAGTCATCCAGACAAATCACTAGATAAAAAATACCGCTTTCTTAGGTGGGGGAGATCTGAGAAAATCAGAGCCCAGTTGTTCTAGTACTGATTTAACCAGTTTTTATTTTTTAAGTAAAAAGACCAGGTGACTTAAAGCCACCTCTTCCCTGCCTTGTATCCTGTGAGATGCCAGCTGCAATTAGCCCAGTCAGATGCCTGGAACAGAGCCTGCTCACAGAGGGGTGCAAATTCCATTGACAAGGTGCAAATCCCACTGCTGGCTGAAAACCACTGCTGCCCAGCTACCCACCAACACCCCAACAGCCCTAGACTAGAGAAGACAAGTGCCAGTCAGCAAGAAGAGCCTAGAAATAAAGCCTTACAGCAGCCATCGGCTGCACTTCACAAAGGTGCCAGAGTAATGCCAAGGGCAAGCGCTATCTACATACAATACCAGTCGGCCTTCACCATACATGCAGGGATAAACGCAGAACTGATAACAGGCCTCCATGTGAGAGCGAAAACAAGTTAGCTTTTCGTGAAAACTCATGGTAACACTAAATTAGGCAAGAAAGCATAATCTGTCAGAGAACACAATGATCTTGCAGTTCATCAATACTAAACTCTTCTGTTCTTCAGGGGCACCATTAAGACAGAGGGCTCTTCAACGTCCCAGAGAACACCAAACAGAATGTATTCAGAACTCACAGTAAGAACTTAGTAAGAGGCAAAAATGGGCGGAGCATATGTAATGCTAACCCTGAAGAAAGGTACTAGTTGTATGGATGGCCAATGCCAGTGACTTAGGGAGCTGGGAACTAACACTAAATGGTAGTGATGACATGGCTCCGCTCAGCAGGCAGACTCTCTCTACTAAGCCCCACAACCTGCGTTCCATCTCAGAGAGCCACATGGTATAAGGAGAGAAATGCCTCCACAAGTGTCCTCTGACCTCCACATGTGCACCATGGCGTGTTCAGATCCAAATACACAATTTAAACTTAAAGATCACTACAATGGTCTCAGCTTCCTATTGGCAGGCAGTGGTGGGATGAAAACGGGTGCTCCCACCCCATACACTGGAGCATTAAAGCAGTCACCTGGAAGACCGTGGCAATAAAAACAAGTTATGTACAACTGTACCATGATTTAGCAGTTTCCTTTCTAGATACATATATAATCAAGAGAAATGAAGACATGCCCAACCAAGAGTTTGTATGTAAATATCCCTAAGTCTCCCAAATTGCTACTGGAACTGCTTCACTCTTGACCAGTTTAAGGCTGTTTTGGGGATAACATCTATGAGGGGACAATAAGGTTGAAATGCAGCTCTATTTTTCAAGTCAGTGTATAAAAGCAGGCTCTTTATCTTTCTTAAAATCAAGAAATGTGAAAACAGAGCCAAAAGAAATGCTTCAAACAGTGAAGACTGAACCCTAGTTCCTGTAAACAAAGCCAAAGTTGCTATTCTGTAGACAGGAAGAAACGGAACTGTTTGACACTGTAGGGTGAACAAAAACAGAGAAAGAGGAAGACTTTTCACTTAAAGAACATCTTTATTTGATCTTCAATATACAATATTACCTTTGATTTATAAAAAAATCACATTATGGAGAACATGACTGGAAACCAGTTTAGGAGCAGCCAGTGGGTAATAACACAGGTTATACTTACCCACTTATTAGTTTAGGGAAAAATTATCAGTGAATTTGAGGCCAGTGAGAATAAAGAGTGGCATTTCGACTTCTAAACCAACAATTATAATTAGAAATACTGTATCTAGTTAACCCAGCAAAAGTGAACATGTAAGTTTCTGTCAATAAAGAGCTTTGCTTTTCATGGTTTTCTAGTGTGCAATACGCAGGATTCTGTAGCATACAAGTTACTGCACGGTGTCTGCCTGTTACTCTGCATGTATGCTCTGAGTGTTCTGGAGTATCGAAGCTCACGTGCACATAGAGTGGAAGTGACCTCTGAGTAGGCAGGGCCCGGAAAGGCATTCATCTATGCCAATGACAAAGGCTGAGACGAGCTCTCTCTGCCCATCCTTCTGAATACAGGTTTCATTTCTGAAAACAGTGAAGTGCTGGATAAGCATCATGGAAAGTTTACTGCCCATCAGGCCCGGCACACCACAACATATATACTAATAAGATGATACCACATACGTTTACCTTTTGTGGGTCCTGCAGCTGCTGATTGGCTGTTAAACAGTGCAAGTGTAAAGCTGAGGTCGAAGGATGCTCTGACTACAAAGTGATGCATACTGGCATACTTGTGAAAGCATTGTGGAACGTCGTGAAATGAAGCAAGAAGGGGGCGTGCCTCTGGGAACATACCTTCACTCAAACTTATGCTGCTCTAGGGGTGACAGCAGTGAGCACCCTACATACTAGCCATGGCTGTACCAGGGGGTGCTTTTGGGCACATAACTCATTTTGTGTTGTCCACAGTTTGCCAAAAGATTGTTTTCTACAGCACCAAGATCCAGAATTCTATTACATTCTCATCTGAAAGCTCTAAAAGAAAAGAGTGCATACATTCCTACATCCAAGGTCTTGGTCCAAGGGTCAGTCACCAGGTAATGTTAGAAATGAGTTTTTCTGATGCCATACAGATTCTTTTTTCATGAGCAGTCTGGAATTATGACATTGAACAACAAGACAGAGACAGGTGCCGAAAGCCTATCCTCCATTCTGCCTCTTTCATGACAATCATATCCTAAAACCTGAAGAGACCCTGAAAACATATCTACTTTCAAGAGAGCAAAATATACAGCTTTAGGTGACATAAATATATACACGTGTACATACACACGTTTCTGCTTTAAAGTGAATTATGAAAATAAAAAGAGAAAAGATGCAGGTTCAAGGTTAGAGGGCCTTAAGAGATTAGATTCAGGACTGGGGTCAGAGGCTGTGACGTAGGTCAGCAGCTGTGACGTAGGGTAAATCCAGGCCTCCATCTGTCTGTTACTTTTTTAAATGTTTAATGCATCACAGTCCCACTCATATATTTGCATATTATTTATAGCTGTGACAGCAGAAATGAGTAATAAGGGAGCTACACGACTTGCAGACCTTCAAACGCTACCTGGCCATTTACAGAAAGGCTTGCTGGCTGTGTGTAGAACAAGAAGAATACTTGTACTGGGGTATGGGTGAGCTGAAGAACAGAAGCATGCTTCCCAGTGTCCCTGAACCACAGTGAGTGGCTCGAGACAGCTCCTGGTCAGATGTTGACTGCTTAAATACTCTGCAGACAGACTGTGTAGCCTACAGCAATTATCACCTGCCTATCAGTGAGCAGACCATATTCCAGATCTGTGTGTAACTGTATATACACATAGTATGCAAAAAGCAGATGAGGCAAGAGCCAGCCAGTCCCAGGATAAAGAGCCCAGAGAAAAGGAGGAACCTGAAGTTATGTCTATTATGCTCTAGTAACTTGGGTTAGAGACATTTAAGTACATTTTCTTTATATGCAAGAAATTATTAGGAAGTGTACTAGAGAAAAAACAATTTACAACTGCAAGGTATACCCATGAATCAAGGAACAATTTTTTTGAAATATAAAGTAACGCAAACTTCTACAAAATATTGATTCTAAACATGTAATTAAAGTAATAACAAAATACGAATGTTTTTATTTCTAAAGTAAATATTTTAGTCAAAGATACAGCAAAAAATCAAATATTTCTTTGACATTTTTCAAGAGCTTAATTGTTAATCATAATTATTGTTGTTAGTATTATATAGAACCGCATTTAAAATATATTATAAACCTTTTATCTTCCGTTTTAATTTAAATGAAATATAAAATTAAGGACTTTGAAACATGATTCATTTTGGAGAACATTTAAAATGCCACGGAGCACTCTCATACAGAAGATGCCACTGGGATCACATGATATGCTGTAAGGCGGGGGTGGTGCCAGGCGGAGTTTGGCACATATGCCATGCTCTGTACCTATTTATTAACTCATTCTTTCATGAACGCATCGCTCAGAGACGTCCGCCAGAGGGGAGACTGCATCATCAATCTTTCTCAACAAATTCAGAGTTTGACAAAGACTTTGGTAATGAGTGGAAAGATGAGAAGCTGAGGATCATGACCTAGACGGCTTGTTTAAAACCTGCCAAGGGAAACCTTGGGGTCCTAGATGACATCATAGGGAATTAGGGGCAATATTCTGTAAAAAGAATGCATCTGTCTAATACCCAGACCTCTCTGCGCATGTACACCCTAGCCAAAGGACGACAATAGGCTGGGATTAGAGGCACACAAAATGTGCAGCCACCTGGAAGAAAGAACCTTCAACTCAGGACTTGCTTTTCTGCAGTGAGACTTCTTGATGAAGGGCTCATTCTTAGTTTTAAGAGCTTCATATTGGTTCATTTATTTTCTAAAGCCTAGGTTTGAACCAAAAGGTATGATTCTAAAATGAGCAATACATCTGCAAGTAGAAGGTGTTTAACAGCCCCTACTTTTATGTATTATTTATTTTGCATGAATCCGCTCAAAGCTGAAGGTGAGGTGCCAGCTCTTTGGAGAGACATCAGTTAGTGAGCATTTCTGGGTTCTTTTCAGTGTTTATAAACACAATGATACGGAGTCTAAAGTACTAAAGTTTACAAACGCCAAAGATATGAAAGATGGAAGAAAATACACACTTAAAAAGTAAACAAAATATGGAATAATGGTAGATTTTTGAAAAAAATTATTTTAAAAATTATTAACAAAATAAAACATGACACTGGCAAGTCATTTGTACCTGACTTTAATTGCCTTTGGTATTCAAAGAAGAAAAAGCACTGTTACAAGCTCTAGTTCTTATCACAAGGGTGGGCAAGGTCAAATGACAGTCTAAAGACCTTTATGTGAACCATGCCTTCTCTCTTCTGCTCCAGGATCACAGGACAATACAGAGCACTGGGTGGGGGTAGGACTCTCCTTTGAGCATTCCCGGGGAACCAAGATGGTCCCTTTACTGCATCAGTGTGAACCGAGGGTCCCCTGCTTGCTGGTCTTTGGCACCTCCAGTTTCTCACTTTATTTTTGACTTGGGAGTGGCTTTGTGCTGTTTGAGGAAGTCTCACTTTTTTTCTTTTCTGAGAACCAAAACCTCATCTTTCTTTTCTAAAGTAATAGCCCTCTACCTTTCTCATTTACAGTTTAAAAATGTCAAGTAGGAAAAGACATTATAGTTTTGAAATGTGCTAGCATTCGCTCTCTACATGTTGTCTTTTATAAATACTGAACAAGTTTGAGGTGGCAAGTTTATGGAGTACTGGCTGAGAACTGAGGATCAGATAATGATTTACGGTGTAAGATGGTCGGTCACCTTATAACATGTCCAATTATATTTTTTTCCACAGTTTAAATCTGCCATAAGCTAGTACTGGGCTAAAAAGAAAAGCTACCAACTAAGGGAAATAAGTTTTCAGAAGTCCACAGTAGAGTTCATAAACAAAGTGTTTCATGAAATATTCAATTATAGCATTCTCAGATTTTATTGTCATCAACAGATGATGTCTATACTAAATGAAAGTCTTGAATTGTCACAGAAATTCAAGGGACAGAAAATGTATAAACATCACTATTTATCTTCTATTATAGTTCTTGATAAAAATTTACCTTTTTTTCTGCCAAAATATAGAGCAATAACAACAACAAAAATAATCAATGCAAGATCTGTAAGTCCCTTAGGTTTATGTCAGTTTTAGTGAGTAGTCTTTATATCACACATTTGCCACTGAAAAGTATTTTGAAGCTATTCTAATAATTCTTTGGATGTATAATATCTTGGAGAAACTTAAAAACCTTAACTCTTTGTGAGTAGCTCACACATGTGAGGTAACAAGAGAAGGACCTGACCCTGCTCAAGGGACACTGTGATGTTTGGCCTTTGCTTTAGTAAGTCGTAAAAGTGATTAGGCTTGTTCTAGCAAGTACAAAGTTGCATAACAGTATAGTCAATTTTGCCAAGCCACATGAAGTTGTAAGGTGAATGACTTATTAACTGTGTTATGAGATTAAAGCAGAAAATGTTTGCTTGATACAGCTGCTGGTTCAGAAGAATAATTTCCTACCAACAAAATCAGGAATTTCTCTAAAACAGGTTTCAAGGCAACAATCTGGCACTTTCCCTCCTTCCAGCATGCTCCCAACGCTAGCGTGAGCTACATGCACACTCCCACACTCGGGCTCATAAGCAGCAGTTATGATAAATACCAGGTTCAGCATATCATATGGAGACAAAGACTTGAAAAGTATTCTTCATGAGATCATGCCCCTCAGAGAAAAACTAAATCTAAACAGATTTCAATGACTAGATTGGGAATGAAATGGTTGCCAGTCTGGTAAAAATCCAATGAGGAGCTTGGAAATTCAGACAGGGACAGTATCTGTTTCTTTCCCAAGTCTTCTTGCTACAATGTAGCTACACTGTTCCTCTGTTCATGTTCACTCAGTCTGTTCCATTATTAAAATGGAGGAAAGGGGCTATGCAATGTGTTATATTTGATTTGAAAGCTGCTCCGCAGTGGGAGGAAACAAATGTATAACTGGTTCAAAAGCCATCTCTAGCTCCTGTAAGGTGCTCTACGTTCTTGACTTGCACTGACAGTATAGAATAAGACATTGTTTCTCATGTGGCCATCTCATTAAGAATCAAAACACATCAGGTCTCTGTCCTACGTGTACCAGAACATGTTTTGGTCAGGTATAAAATGGAATAATTTCAAAGTTGATATATCTACAAGTGAAAAGTCTTGCAGGGAAGCGTTTCATCCGGCATACTGACGTAGAGGTCCAGGTTTTCAAAAGGCGCCTCTGCAGACAATTTCTATAGTGGTCCATGTAAACAAAACACAGGAAGAATGGTCCTTCTGGGCTGTGCTCATCGGACAGCAGGGTTACCTGAAAGAGTGGTGTTGGCTAAATGTAACACCGGCAGAGGGTGAGCCTCTGTGTTAAACACCCAGTGGTCTAAAGGTAGAAGGTCATCACCAGAGAACAGCAGGTACAAGTATCTGAAACAAAAGGCAGAGACAGGAGTCAGAACACAGCAGGAAATCAAGTCGGCTCACTGGGGACTGCAGAGAAAAGCAGTGACTGATTCTGAGCAGTTCTGATGAAGATGTACAGCTAACCAGCTGAAGTAAGTTTCTTAAAAAAATTCACATGCCTGTGCAAAGCCTATGAACCAGTGAAGGCTATAAGAACACCAGAAGAAACATCACTTTGTAATTTTCAGACATTTTAAAAAAAAGTACACATACTATCATTCATAAGTTTTTGGAGCTAAGAGAATCACAAGAGACTAAGAGATACACATTAATTAACAAATACTGAGGAAAATTGTATTTGGAACTTCACTACTGAATAAATTTTAGAAGCATGCTATATTTATAAGGAGTTTAAAATTAAATAGTAACCGAAGGTCTGTTTGTGAGCTCCAAACCACGGGAGTCACTTGGACACCAAAGAGGAACCAAAAACCTCAGGTTTCATATGGTCAGGAAAATTCTAATCTGAATCCTACTAAGGGTCATCCGAGTGGACATAAATATCTACAGAGTCAGGGGCTAGGGTATATCTCAGTTATATAGCACCTGCCTAGCTAGCATGGGCAATGCCTTGGGTTCCATCCCCAGCATCATAAAAGTAACAACACACACACACACACACAAACACACACAGGAGAGAGGAGAGAGAGAGAGAGAGAGAGAGAGAGGAGAGAGAGAGAGAGAAGAAGAACACACCTGGGATCTACATCTCTTTGATATTAGCAACTAGCACTTTACAAAGCCTTAGTGGAGAAGTTTAAAACAAGTACATTTAAAATAAGACAGACGTGCTACCTCTTCTGGTTACTGTTATACATCTAGATGAGAACAAAAGCATAGTGAGGTAAAAAGGATGACATATGGCCTTTAGCACTAAGAAGGCTAGAATACAGAGTAACGAGACTTTCCCACTCTTGATCCTACACTCAAGACCTGCTTGACTCATTTACTCATCCAGCTGCCAACAGAGAAGTTACAAAGTATTTGGGTAGATACAGCACTGGACTCTGTACAGTCTATTTCTATATACAGGCACCTCACTGGGAGTGCTCTCAGATATCCTGTTGTTGCCCTATATCCTGGAGATCCTGTAGTTTGGGGTCTGTAGGACAGGCTCCTTCATGTATTCCAGCAGTTCATCAATGGGGTAGATATTAAGGTGGGCCAGAGAGGTAGCTGGGGTAGTCATTGGTCAGCCCACTGGCTCTCCTGCTCTTATGCCCTTGGGAGCTGGTTCACCAGAAACCCCCACAACCAGGTCCAGCTCCACGTTGATGCCCAGGTAAGGTGCAGGCCTACTCTCTGGAGTGCTGCAGCTGGTGAGGGGCAGGGCAAGGTCTCCCAACTGCAGCAGGTAGTAAGAGGCAGGGCACATTTCTCTCGTCCATGCCACCTCATGGGAGACAAGTGATAGGGCCAGCTTTCCCATATGTTGATCCTAAGGGTGGCTCACCCACAACTCTAGCAATGTGCAGGGTCTGCTCTCCTGAGTATTACATCTGGCTAGGGGTGGAGTCAGCTATCCTACTTTTATACCTCCAAGCCCAGCTCCCCCATGAGCCCAGGTGAGGGGCAGGGTCAGCTCTGCATAGCCCTCAGATACCAACCTGTCCCCCCCAGGTGGCATCCCAGACCAGGGATGTCCACCTGACCTTTGGTGGCTAATAGACCTTTGCTGCTGCAAGGCCATGGATCCAGATGTGCACCCTGCCCCTGACTGTGGCAGCACAGGCCAGGATCCTATCATGATCTTAGGTGGCATGACTGGCTACTCACACCAGGCTATTCCTTACTACCCTGGACTCTCCAATTCTATCTTTTTTCATTGTGCCCACATACTTCTCTTCCTCTTCCATTTCTCCATCACTTACTTGTGCCTCTCTTAGTGGTGCCCGGGGTCTGGGGTGGTCTCAAGAGTGCTATGCCTTGCTTGTACACTACAGCATTAGGCAGGGGGTAATCTTGGGCATGGTCTGTCCCTCCTAGGCCTGTATGGCACTGGACTGGTGGTCATGTCAGGCTAGCTCTCTGTCTGGGCCCCATGGCACAGGTCTGGTAGTCTTCTTGGGCTTGGTTTTCACCCAGCCAGTTCAAGGAGCCCGTTGAAGCAAGGGTCTGTGGTCCCAGGCAGGGTTCTTCTATTCTCTGACATGCCAACACCTGCCCCGCCACATCCTGGGAGCCTATCTGAACTGGACTGGTGCTTGTCTCAGGCTAGCTCCCTGTCCTGGCCTGCTTGGTGCCACATCATTGTCTCATGGAAGCTCCCTCCCCACCCCCACCCCACGAGTGTGAGGCTACTGATCATTCAGATGTTTATAGGACCGAACACAGAGCATAGACATAGCCTCTCTCCTCTCTTCCATCTGACATAAACTCGACAGAGCAGCCACACCTGCAATGCCTCTAGGGGGAGGTCCCATTAATAGCCTATACATTTATGCTATACGGTAGTCTTCATTTTCAACTACTTTTTAAAGTATTTTTATTTTATGTGCAGTGCTGTTTCACCTGCATGTATGTTTGCATGACAGTGTTTAATCTTTTGGAACTGGAGTTAGACAGTTATGAGCTACCATGTGGGTGCTGGGAATTGAATCTAGTTCCTCTGGATGAGCAACCAGTGCTCTTAAACATTTCTCCAGCCCCAATTTTTACCTTTTTATGACTCACTGCTAATATATACAATTAATTTTAGAACCTGTATCTGCAACCTTACTACCGTCATTCATTAGTTTTAATAATTCTTTGGTAAGGTCTATAAGATTTTCTATATGAATCATCACATTCTCTCTTTAAAACAATCATATTCCTTCCCTTCTAGTCTGAATGTCTTTTTGCTTCTTTTTCTTGCCTGACAGTACAGGCTAGAATTTCCAGTACAATTCCTAAACAGAAATGAATAGAGTAGATGTTCTGTCTTGTTATTGATCTTAGGGGAACTGTATAAATACCTTTTCAAAATGATGTTAATTGTTGTTTTCATATGTGCTCTTTATCAGGCTGAGGAAGTTTTCTTCTATTCCAGGTATTCTCTCAGGCTGGATCCTTCATTTTACACAACTGATGTCTATTTTATGGTTCTTGTTAACATTTTACACACCAATTAGCATTTCAGTCTCTTTTCTTTACTACCCTAGCACTTACATTTAAAACCATTTCAAATTTTATTTAATAATAATAAATAATTTGATAACTGATTGATAATAGAATATTATATAAAATTAGTTTATGAGTAAAATTTTAAATTAGAAAAAAGTTAAATGTAAACAGATTGCTATAATCAAGTGGTGAGCAATCAATTTCCTTTACTCATTTCAAAATTATCTAATAGACCATCAGAAGTAAAAGGATAAAGAAAATGTGCATTCCCAACAGCATACTAAATAGCACCACCAGAAAGGAATGAATTGCTGACAACGCTGGTTGTCATGGACCACTCTGCTAAAATGCCAAACATAAAATACTCCCAAACCATATGATTCAAACTAATCAGTTTTGAAAGCAGGCAATGTACAGTGACAGAAAGCACAGCAGTTTGGGTATGGATTTAAATGACTGCAAAACGAAGGTGGAAATGCATCCTTGCACTCAGGTGTGACGTCCTGATAGGGTTGGGTTTGGAGGAGTACACTGTCGGAGTTTCCCTCGGTGTGTGAACATTACAGAGTGCTAATGAACTAAGATGGCAAAAGTGATAAACTAAGATGGTCAGCAGGTGACAGAATACGGTGGGACCCCTGAGGAAGACGTGGTCCACCACTGGCCAAAGCATCACTGCCCAGAACACGACTACATTAACCAGGGTAGTAGTTATCTACTCTATCAAATCTGACAAAACATCAATGAAGTACTCACCTAATATACTTCAATAGAGACTGACAAAAATAGGAAGTCAAAAATTTTGTTGTTGCTACTTAGTACAATTTGTGTTATAGCTCCCTCTACTGAAGCAAAAGAGAATGGCAAAGGCATTTTAAAGTACATGGTTTTAAAAGTGAAAAAATGATTATAATTGCTTAAAATTAAAATTCAGTGTGCGTGCCAGTAACTAAAACTTGGATTGCACTGTGGCAGGTGCGAGGAGGACTGAAGACGGAAACTCGTGGTCCCAGAACTCCAGAGACTCAAGGAGACTAAGCGACAAGGATAGAACAGGTAAGCAGTGGTTGCTACCTGACATCATGGTGTGAGAGTGGCTCTGTCACAGTCTCTTGAGTCTTAATTGCTTCCATAAAATGTTTTACAGAGCATGGGTATCAGTGGTTCCCTAAGACTGCAGCGGCGAGAAGCGCCTGGGAACTTCCTAACAGTGTATACTCTAGAACTCAGTAAGAAGCCTTGTTGATGAATCCTTTGAGATAGTGTTGATGCATGCTCCAGCTCGAGAGCCACTTCTGTAGGTTTCCTGCATGTGTAACTTCTAAGCAGAGTTCTATTATTTCAATGTTCCCTCTTCAGTTCATCTGAACCCTCAACTCCACTGAAAACAGCCCCACAGCTCCGATCTCTCCAGTTTTCACAGCTGACTCTGGCTCTAGTTCTATCAGTTCCTCTCCCAATGATTAGTCACTGTTAGCACTGAAGAATTCTGAACCTAGCCCTTAGCCACAACCAGGGAAGTGGCTAACCTTACAGTCTTCTTAACCTTACTCCTCCTTTTAAAGACCTTATAAAAATGACTGCTACTGTTCTCACCTTGTGAGTCAAGTGACTCAACTCTTCATCTGGCATATATTAACTATTAAAACTTGTATATATAAACCTCAGTTTATGAAGATAAAATAATAAACAAAATATTTTTTAAAAACCTGAATTTATTCCAGGAATTTATATTCAACTTTGGTAATGTTTAAGAAAATTACGTTATGCTAGGTAGTGGTGGCACACACCTTTCATCCCAGCACTCAGGAGACAGAGCCAGGTAGATCTTCATGACTTTGAGACCAGCCTGGACTACAAAGTGAGTTCCATGACAGCAAAGGCTGTTAAACAGAGAAACTAGGTCTTCAAAAACCAAAACCAATCAAATGAAAATTTTATGTCAAAGACTGAAGAGAAAAAGAAAGATTATGGAACAACTTAAAAATGGACATAAAACAGTCAGAAAATGTCTTAAAAGTATAACTGGAAACAATAAAATCCCATAACTAAAAATTATGTAAGTGATCATAGATGCAAACATTGAACTCCTAGTGCACATAACAGAGCAAAGACGTAACAGATTCAACACTCACTCACTGTGTGCCGTGTGGTAGATGTTAGAGAAAAGAGGAGTTAAAACGTCCCTTTGATTATGAAACTTAATTCTGCTGGTAGAAGCAGATAAAACACACACATCTACATTAGGAAGTGAGAATCCAAAGAAGACAAGAAAGCAAATGATAGGGAATGCACATGACATCCATGGCATGTCTTCACTAGCAGGCTATGAAAACAGCAACTGAAAGTTACAGAGAATGCAGAGAACTTTGGATGTAAATTCCTACAGGGTTATTTTCCAAGGTTCTTACTGATACACGCTGACATATGCAAACAACAGTCAACACAGGTCACGCACTCAGCAGTAAGCGTTTGCTGGATGGAATGTATGAACACTATACTTTCTATACTTTGATGATTTAGATGCAAAGACAAACCCGAAGTGCAAAGCTAATTAAAAAAAAAAACACAAAAAACAAAAAAGCTAATTCAAGAGCAAGGAAGTAGAAGCAACAGCCCTGTAGGGAGTAACAGTTTAAAAGGTGGGGAGATACTGACATTTTTATTTCCTACTAACTTCCATTTAGCTTTGTACCTGTGCACTTAACCTATAGAACAAAGTTAAATGACTCACTCAGGTGAGTTTATTTTAAAAACACTTGAGATTCAAATAATGTAAAACTGACTTTCCAACATGGAGACGTACAGACACAATTGCTGCCCCAGGGACATTATTATCAGGAGTAGCAGACACAATGCAGCAACTTCACTCAGATTTTTTGCTGCCTAGCTTCCTTTAATAAGGAATTTAATAAGAAGATGGTTTCCCACTAACTTCTGATTTCTCTTAGCTCCTTGACGCCTGATGTATATGAACTGAAAAAAACTGGTCGTGAAGTAACCTCAACGTGTACTTTTTTTCTATCAGATGTCAAACAGATGTAAACTGGCTGAAGTTCTGTGAAAGCCTAACTCACTGAAGGATGTGGAGGGAGAGTTGTAGGCACTAAAGTCAGATAGAAAATACTTCCAACGATTTTAAGAGGGATTGGTTGATGCCAGGAAGTGATACAAAAGCCTGAAACTGTAGAGAATTCAAAGAAGATAAAGTCATCAACCACGTGAGAGTGGTGCTGGAGAACTGCTGCTGGTAGTGTGGGCTCCTTGACTGTTCAGCTTGTGAGACTTTTTATCAGTTGTCATTTTATTAAAACCCACAGACAGACAATTCCTAGAGCTACCTTTACCCAAGAACCCGTAGCTCTTTCTCAAAAATTAGAGGAACCCAACAGGGTGGTCATTATCTACCTGTTTATGTATGAGCATTCCGTACTTAAATCTTAAAGAATCTCTCAAGCATATGTAACCAAGCTGGGTGAATTATCCTCTTAATCTCACATCGCGAACACACACACAAACACTCCTCTTAATCTCATAGCACACAGCACACATGACAGAGATCTTACAGTATGACAAACAATCCCAAGCTAACACTGCAGGTCAGCGCTTAAACATAAGGTGCTGAAAGGCTAACCTGCAGCAGTAGGCAGGTTGGTATTTACTAGGGCTTTGCTACTAGGCAGTAGGTGAGGACATGGTTACTGTATCGTGATGAGGCTTTTTATTTCTTGTGAGCTAATGAACTTCCCCAAAGGAAGTCTCTCAGTCACCTATCCACTTTCAGCAGTGCCTGTTACCTCAAAGTCCACAGCCTCTGTGGTCGAAGCTCCTCTCCTAAGATCTCCTTTCATTTAGGACAGAGATGAGGCAGGATAGAAATAAGAGTCTAATATTCCACATAAACATCCTTCACCCCCACTCTCAAACTCCAGTTTTCAGAGGTGCCCAACTGAATACAGGTACTTGGCTTTCTCTGTCCAGTTCTATCATTTAAAAATGTGCTGACAGAAGTGTCCTCATCCTCTGTTACTTGACTAGTTAGTGTTCTATAGTCATTTTAACGGCTTTCAAGAAAGCATAAACAAATACACTGCATTTAATTTGACAAACTGAACTGGAACATCTCCGTTAGGTAGAGGCAGTTCCAAGGGATTATATAGATGCTGTTTTTACTCTTCATACTCAGGCTTTGAACATTTATCTTTTAAACTGCCTCTTCAAAATATTATTAAAATTATTTTTTCTGAAGACCGATTTCTTCTTATACTCCTATCACAATCCCCATAATTATCCACTCTAGTAACATTAACACTTCTGTGATTTCCTCCTCTTATTCAATCTCTCTGCACTGAACCACTAAGCATGCGAATCATATTTTTTATGGTCAGTTTTGTGGCTGTTCTTCCAAACACTAATTCATCCTATTTCAGCATCAGCTCTGAATGTTCAAATACTACCACTGCCATTATGTCTTCTTCATGTTTTCCAAGTTAAGCAAATATTTATTCTTAAAAGACTAGCATTTTGGAGCTGGAGGGATGGCTCAGTGGTTAAGAGCACTGACTGCTCTTCCAGAGGTCCTGAGTTCAATTCCCAGCAACCACATGGTAGCTCACAACCATCTGTAATAGGATTTCATGCTCCGTTCTGAAGACAGCAACAGTGTACTAACATACAGAAAATAAATAAATAAACTTTAAGAAAAAAAGACCAGCATTTTGTTAATGGTTCTCTTATGAACCTAGCATATGTGATTTATTGACATATCACATGTTTTATTTCACATTATTCCTCATTATATAGTGTTTTGTTACACCATCAGCATACATAATAAACAAATAATATAGAAACTACCAAAGAAAACAAAACAAAAAGCCAGCACACAGCCCTTTGAATTTTAGAGGGGGAAAGCCATAGCAACGGCTAATTCACGGATAGTTCCAAGGCAAAATGTTCAGACCCAGAACACTACTTTGACTTAACTATGCCGCTGTTTTGTCAATAAGTCACCATGTCTAGTAGTTAACACACACTAACTGCTAGTCTTTAATGAATCCACACCAAATATAACCATCCGACAAAATAATCCTCAACACCTCCCAGCTTCTAACAAAAGCCTATTAGTGTTAACTAACATTTGAGAAGAAGTTAAGCAACCATGCCAACCTGCAGTTCTCTGCAAAGTATTAATACTGTTAATTTTGATCTTCATAGAAGTTTTATCTAATCTTACCTTAACATTATGTCATCAGTTTTTATAAAGGCTGTATCTGTGACTTTTGTGCTTTTTATGTCAACTACACATTTCATGTATAAAAATGTTTGAATATAAGCTGGATAGTGGTAGCATATGCCTTGGAGGGAGAGGCAGGTGGATCTTTGTGAGTTCAAGGCCACCCTGGTCTACAGAGGCAGTTCTAGGACACCATGGCTACATAGAAAAACCCTGTCTTGGAAAACCAAAAAGAAAGAAGGAACAAATGTCTGGACATAGGTTAGATTGGTTTAAGGATAGAATGGACAAATAAAAGGTTAAGAGATACAGCTAAAAGAGATGAAAGAACCGTAGCAGCTTCTCTAAGCAGCATCACATGCACAGATGCACACACAGTTGGACCACATGAAACGAGAATATTCAACTGTCTTTAGCTTTTGAAAAAAGTGTACTCACTGGTTCAATATATGGTAATGAGTTATGTGGTATAAGTCATCTTATAATTAGCAGCACAAACATATTATCTCATTTGTCAAAATAATATTCTCTCCCAACTCCCAGGGTGACAATGGTCTTCTACAGAATGATTACTTCTTGTTCAGCTTCCAGGATGCTCAATGCTGAATTCAGTAGTTCAGTGTTAATAATTTTCTCAGCTAGTGTTTTAATATAGTTATTTCTATGTTTACTCCTGTTTGATCCTTTTTATTAATTTTACTGATCTACAAGTATGACTCTCTGAAAGTAGATACCTAGACTATTGCTGATGGACTGGGGATAGTCCATATATGTACTGGAGGGGAAGAAGCAGAATGTCATTTATTTCTGATCCCAAGTCACATGCTAAATGCTCATGGTCTGTACTAGAGGTGAGATAGGACCTTAAGTTAGAAAAGCAAGGAGTGCTAACTGACAGACAGGGCAAAGGCATTCCTGCCAAGTGTTGTGAAATACAGAAACAGACAACGAAAGGCAAACTTACATGCTTCATGTATAACAATGTCTGACTGTAGGAATAAACCTGTTTAAGGACAGAATGAGCAAGTAAAAGGATGAGAGATGAAGCTAAAAGAGACAGACCATTGTAGCTTCTGAGAAGCATAAAGGAACTACATAGCTGTGAATATCAAGGATTCTAGGACTTCTAGATCTTCTACTGTCTTTACAGTTACATTTGATTCAAGCAAAGGCTACAGATAAGACTGCTGGAAAAGAATCTCTCCTCAGACATATTATTATTACACACCATTAGGTAAGTAATAATATCAATCTGACCTATAAGCTAACCCAAAATCACTAATAATAACTGAATTACTATCATGTGCCTCTTCACAGAGCAGGATAAGGAACACACATCACTTATAACATTAATCCAAAAATGCTTTAGAGAAACCCAACCATTGACAGAGCAAGAAGAAAAACAGAATAGCACTAACTTAGAGGCTAAAAGAAACTGAAGAACACTGAAACTACTATCTATAAAAGGAAAACAGTATGAATGCTTCTGTACTTTTCAGCTGTAACACACCAGACATAAATGAAGTACATTTGTATCAGAGTGAGAAATTCAGCTGGGCAGACATGATGAACTGTATTTTATCAGGAGCACAGCAGGATACTTGTCCTTGGGGCTGCTAATGCATTCCCAAGTGAGCTGAGTGGTACTGAGCAGTAAACATTTGTTGAACAAATGTTTATATTTGTATGTATAATTTACCTGTGTGTTAAAACACAGAAAACATGAAATGAAACTCAGTTACTGGTGATATGAAATGATATTTGTGTGTTGCCTTTAAAAAAGCACATATATGTAATTAATGTCTTCATCTTCTCCAAGACATGTTTACATTTTTGAGTATAAGTCCCAAATTGTCTTTTTCCTTTCCTATTTTCCCTTTACATGTACCTTAGTACAAGACCTTATGGAAACAATGGTGGACGATGGCTACACTGGCATTTAGTACATCAAAACATGTATGATCATTCTTCATTCTTAAGAGATGAAATCTAAACTCAGCTGGGTTCGAAAGCAAATTATCATATTGGCCTAACCCCACTTCACCCCTACTAAGACTTTGTAGTTATGGTCATTATATTTATGCTTTAAGAAATTTCCTAGGTGCTTATAAAGTAAATCAAAGAGCAAAAACAAAATGACTTAAGGTATTCAGTATATGTACATGTTTATATAGCTCAGGCTGGCCTGGAGATGGCAGTGCTCTGGTCCTGTCTCCAAAGTTTTAGGACTAGAGGCCTGTACCACCACAACAGAGCATTTGCTTGACAAAGAGCTACCTTACAGTTATTCTTCAGATACTGCTATTTACCAATCCACCTACATAAAACATTTGCAATAAGACATACTACAATGTAATATATAGTCAAATTTAGCTATCTAGCTACCAGACAGCAACGCTGCTCTACAAAATATTAATGAATAGATAAAGAAAATGTGGCACATATCTATAATTCAGTATTATTATTCATCCATTAAATATTCATCCATTAAAAATGGTGAAATGGGTCATTTCTATCAGCCTGGGTGAATCTGAAAATTATTGTATTCAGTGAAAGACTTCAGGTACAAAAAAGCAAAGAACTGTATTTTATCATTCATATGTGGAATATAAAAAGCTGCTGCTTAGGGGTAGAAGAGCAGCAGCCAGAGCCTAGTGAGAGACAAGAAAGAGCAGTGGATCGGTGAGTCCTACGTTACAGTCACAAGGGGAAAAGTGGTTCTGGTGTGTTACTGCAGAAAAGGGTGACCAGAGATAACATTATACTTCAAAAAGAAGGGATGGGTATGGCCCTCATGCCTCACTGGACAATGACAGGAGGACTGGAGCCATTACAAGGTCCCCTTCAATTATTGGAGGCTTCTATCCCCGCCTTCGCAAGATTAGAATCGCCAAGGCCCTTTTATACTTAGAGAAGGGAGGAGATGTCAGGGGCAGCCCTACTTATACACTGAAGGCCTACAATCAGCCATAGGCCTAAAATCAGCAACAGGCCTGACATACATACATGCTAACACAAAGTCTTGGGTCTCTGTAGAAAAACACTGAAACAGAAGGCTATAAACTAATGTAAACAGGCAGCTTTTGTGGAAATTTACCAGCCTGAGTAGTCATAGACCTTGTAAATAGGTAGTCTCGGCAGATAGTACCAACTTAGATAAGGACAAGTGAATCATAGGCAGAGTCATAGTGACCTGTCCCCTGAACCTTCACCCAGCCAATACCCTATTCTGAAAGATATCTGTACTCCCCTGAATACCTATGCTTTGGTGTCATCCCCTTCCCCATGTCCTGTCTCTTTGTGTTTATAACTCCTTTGTGAATAAGTAAAAATTACGATTTGATTTAAATAAATAAAAAAAGACAAAAAGTTGTCATCATAAAGAACTAATTATGTATGGTGACAGATTAATTTGATTTAAATATTACTCCTCAATATCTATCTCTATGACAACCATATATATTGTCTCAGAATTAGGAACAGTTTTTATTTTCATATAGCACTTAAAATAAGCTTACTTAAAACACTTTTGAATATGTGCTTACTTTAATGTTTCAGCAAGAAAAAAGCTCTGCTGCACGTCATCATGAGCAGGGGTCTGGGAGTATACATCCTTGACTCCAGAAAATCCACCGCTGACTCGGCAGACTTCTCAATTGCCTGTGAGGGAGAGCAGAGAAGACAATTTATTCTGTAGAATTTCAATTCTGAAAGACAAGTCAAAACCTGTATTCAAAAAAGAAAGTTCATAGAAAGGATGGCATAATGGCTTTTTATTCCAGCCCCCAGGAGCCACATAGATGGATCTGTCTGCATTCAAAGCCAGCCTGGTCTACATAGTGAGTTCTAGGACAGCCAGGGTTACATAGTGAGACCTTATCTCTTCTAAACACAAAAACAAACACTCATACAAATCTGTAGGAAAATTTGACATTTGTGTAACTGGCAATATATTAAGCCTAAGCATAGTGTTATCAAAGAAACATACTCTCAGACTAGAAAAACAAACTTGTACCGGGATGTCTTTCCCTCTCTAACATTATAATCTCTCTAAAATACTTCATATTTTCCTGACTTAAATGTCAAATTTGACCTATTCTTTAATTAGGAAGCTGTCTAACACAAATCATTGCAGAAGTAAGCTTGTCATTAGGAGTATGGGAAATGGCTCATCAAGTCCTTGTCTTGAAAGCTGAGGCTCTGAGTCCAGTTCCCATGTATAAAGCTGAGGACAGTGGTGTTTGTCGGTAATTATGTCAGCAATTCCAGCAATGAGTACTAGAGGCAGATAAAGGTGGATCCCTGGAACCTGCTAGCCTGGCTGGCCAGCTTATCCTACTTGGTTAAGTCCTGAGCCATAGAGAGACCTTATTTTAAAATCTGGAAGGTACATGAGGAGCATATGGTTGTATTCTTAACTCTACATACACTTGTATGTGTACACATACAAACATACCCACACACTCTCTCTCTCTGACTTTCAATGTGATCATTTCCAAGTACAAATACTAACTCACAACATTCTTAAAAATGTATTATTTAGGAGCTTAATACAGTAGTGGTAATATTTATTGTAACTCTACTACTCTATTCTGAGACACTGTATTTCCACAACCTTATTAGTCAGGCTCCATAGGTAGTGAGAAGTAGCAGGAAGTGCACACCTACATGCCTAGATGACAATGGTGTCTATTTAAGAGCTAACAATCTGCTGAAGGTTATTCTAAGAGCTTCATATGCACTGGCATTTAAATTTCACAACCCTAGGAGGTTAACAGCTCCACTTTTCAGATGGAGAAATTGAGCTGAGCAATTTGTTCTGTACTAACTACTGTGTTCTAACATCTGACTGGAATTTAAAATTCTTACTTTCTATCTCCATTTGTGTCCTTGAACATGCATTAGTCAATGCATGAAATAAAAAACAGTCTATTTACAACTCTACTTTTAAGTTGCAGTCACCGAACACCTTGCTGGTGCAAACGTATCACACTTTACAGCTGTGCTGCTCGGGAAAAGCTAGGAGCAGTGGACTCTTTCTTTCCTCACTCATCACTATTGCTGCTGGTTGTCCCCACTCCGATACTGTTCCTGGTCACCCTGCCTTTTCTTCTAACAGAAAACTAGTTAACAGTAGAAAGTATCTAACCAAGTTCTTTCTGACAGCTTTATTTGTTGTTGATGTGTTTTAGTCTCCTTACTTAGGCCTGGTGCTTTTATCTCAGCAGATTAAATGTCCTGTTCTTCCTAATGACCATGTGAAGAATGGATCAGCATTATCAGGCTGCAGAGATTGCTCAGCAGGTCAGAGCGTTTGCTGTTCTTGCACAGGACCTACTTTTGGTTCCTACACCCACCTCAGGGGGCTCACAAGCACATGTAATTCCAGCTCCAGAGGACCTGAAAACCTCTTTTGGCCTCCACAGGTATTCACACTCATGGGGTACATACAAATAATAAATAATGTTTTTTGTTTGTTTTAAAGACTGGCTTGCCACAATATCAGAACAGTTTTAAGCCCATGCAGGCTTCAGGCTCACTTGGCAGTCCTGTCTGGTCTTATCCTTATGACAGCTCCTACCTTAGTCTCTTGAGGGCTAGGATTATAAGTATGCACCATCATACTTAGTGTGGATATCTATTGTTTAAGAGTAATTGGACTGTTTCCTTTGCTTACTAATCCTAACAAATTCATGCTTACACACACACACACACACACACACACACACCCCTGTTATATGTATGTACATCACATTTTGTTTTTTAATCTATTTTTTTAAAAAATTTACTGACCTATACAGGAATTATTAGAACACAAGGTAAAATGAACAGTCTGCCCAGGCTATGAATCTGGCTTTTTTTCCAATGGTTAAACATTAAAAACACTACTTATTTTATAATAATACTGAGATTGCCTTTTAAATAGCTCCTTATAGCTACTTAATAGAATACTAAGTGCATATTTTTATCAAAGTACAAATAGAAAGTAAATAGGAGTATAAGACTAATTCCTACTGTAAAAGAAACAAATGAGAATAGTTTCTTCTCCAGAGAAATGAAAGTATAAAGTTCTCAAAATCAAGTAACTGAGAGGAGGACAAATGGTATAGGGGAGATCCCTACCCAGTCAGCACAGACAAGAGGAGAAATTGGTGTATTTACCAGTGCTGCTTCCCAGCCCCACTGCCTGTATCTTGGGTCGTGGGTGAATCGCCATAGATACCAATAGGTTTCAATTACTTCTGGACGAAGGATGTAATACTTTTCAGCTTGCCGCACAGCCACGGCTTCCACTGCACCATCAAACTTGAATGACTCAGGACCTAGTTTTAATGCTGTAACATATCAAAAAAAAAAAAAAAAGTCACATAAACAATGTGTGTGTGCTTTAAGGAATACTTACTGTTCTCTCTAAAAGGAAGAGGTATGAAATAATCTTTTTTTGTGTGTGACTTTTATCGCTTCCTACTGTTTTAATTTTTATTTATTTGTTATCGCTTCTACTGTTTTAATTTTTATTTATTTGTTTTGGTGTTAAAGACTAAAGCCAGAACCTCTCACATACTAGGCTGAGCTAAATTCCAGCCCTGAAGTAACTTTGGTTATTGTTACTGTACTACAAAATGAATTGTTTCAAAATAACTACATTTGGTTTTCTTCTAACAGAATTACAAGTATTTCTATTGCTCTGGCATGAAGTACACCTTAGAAGAATACACAGCAATATGCTGCTAAATCTGACTCTACCAAGAGCTAAGTAGTACCTTAGAACCAAATGCAAAGGTGACTACAACACACAATCCATGAACACAGATACTATCTGTCCCTTTACTTGTATTTTTATCAATATTTTGTAATTTTCAGCACATGATCTTTCTTCTTGGTTAAATCAACTCATTATGTATTATTCTTGAGTATGTGTAGTGGGGGGATATGCACACAAGTGTGAGTGTGCACACATTGCATCCAGAAGCCAAGGGAAGGAAGGCATTAAGCATCCTATGCCATAACTCTTTGCCTTGTTCCTTTGAAGCAGAGTCTCTTGCTGAATCTAGAACATGAAATTTTTCAGCTAGGCTTGCAGCAAGCAAGCCCCAGGCATCCTCTGGTCTCTACCTGTTGGTGCTGGGGTTACAGAAACACTAGGCCCAGTCCTGGCTTCTATGTGGGTGCTAGGAACTCTGATCCTCAAATGTGCAAAGCAAGTATTACAACAGAGCTTTCTTTCAAGTCCTGATAATTTTATCATTTTGATGTTATCAATAAGGTTCTTTTCTTGATTTCTCCCTCCAATAGACTGCTACTAATGTAAAGAAATGCAACTGATTTTTGCACATTGATTTGTAACCCACTACTGTACTGAATGAATTCATCCATTCTAACAGGGTTTTGTTTGTATGCATGCATGTGTGTGTATAGTTTTTATTATACATAATCATGTCCTGTGGAAATTAGGATGAGTTTGCTTCTTCCTTTCTGATCTGAAAGTCTTTCATTTCTTTTTTCTTGTCTATATACTTGTCTATATACTGGCTAGTAGGTTCTGGTACTACATGGGAAAGACTCTGAATTCAAAGCCATCCTTGGTACATAATGAGACTCTAATAACAATAAACAAACAAAAGCATTTTTTAAAAAGTTCAACATCATAAGCATCGAGATGAAAGTAATCATCTCAGCAGGTTATTGTGGTCAAGATTTCTTGTATTTTTCCTTCTGCTAAAGAAAAAGGAAATGTTCAGGAAAATGGATACATCTGGAAATTACAGTATCAGTGAAAACTACTAGACTCAGAAAGACAAATACCACAAATATTCTCTCTGATGTGCAGATGCCAGCTTTGAATTTGTATCTGTTTCTGTATAGAGACAGACAGACAGACAGACAGAGAAATGTGTATTTGCATAGGTTTTATAGGAGGGTGACTATTATAAGCCACCTCCGTGGGAAGGAGACTATTAGAGGCAGAAGGGCATAAGTATGTATGGGGAGGATCTACTGAAACAAAATGTGAAAATGCCAGGGTGAAAGGTGTCACTTTGTAGGGTAATTTTAGTACTAAGTGGTGATCAGATAAAGACTTTAAAGGCTAACCTTAAGATTACATTAGCTAGTTACTGCCATAATTATAATGGCAATACACCAGAACTGGAATAGAAACTGGCTATAAGAAATTAACATCATGAGCATCTCACTGAAAATTATTTTGCTTAGTGGTCATGCATAACTTCACACAAGCATACAGGAAAAATAACTGATTCTTCTTGAACAAACTTATAAATAAAAAAGGGCAAGCCTAAAACTATGCATGTATTTTACCCAAATCATGTTTAAAATAAACTGAAACAATGTCCCAACCAACTATCACTCTAGTGTCCCAAGCATAAACCATGCTGAAACTTCCACTGAGTCAGTGCTCATCTCACAGACAGCCTCAGCAATGCTCCCACAAACCCAGCTACACATTAAAATCGGCTGTGCTCACCACATGCTGAAATACATTAAGATGATTCATTTTTTGAATTAATTTTAATCCTAATTCCAACAATAAAAGTGAAACAAACTCTCAAGGCAATAATTACATTATGAATTAGCAGAAATAATTACTAACAAGGAGATAGAATTTTTTTAAAATGGTAGCAAAAATATATAAAAGAGCCATAAGAAAAATGCAGCAGAGTATAGACTAATCAGTTGGGAAGATAAGAAAATTAGGACTGTACTTACTAGTCCAAGGATGTAAGTTGAGAACAAAAACAAGAAAAATCAGTGAAAGATTTAAAAGGACAAGGCACAAATAAAACAGTATGCTTCTGGGGATTCCATGATAAAGAGAATCGCAGGTTAACTTGCTATGTAAAACTGACAATCAGACTGTTCATGACGCCAAGCCTCAGCTTCTTTGCATAATTCTTTCAGTCCTGGGCCATATCAACTGCAACTGAAGCTGCACCCTCACCTGCTCTCCATGACACCTTCATGCCTTCAAAACCAGTACAACCTGGGTGATTCTTATATATTACCAAGTCCAGCTGCCAGCACAATGTCTATCTCTGGAACACAGTTTCTTTGTTCTCTCAGAAAACACTTCCCAAAAGATGTCATCTCAATGATGCTGGTCTCTTTTAAATCACCACTAATTTCATAGCTCCAGCTAACCATGATCAATTGTTTCAGTAACCCTCCTGACTCTAAAGCCAGAGTCACATAACTGAAGCTGCCAAGTTCTGCTGCTTGTGGGCCCCTTGTTCTATTACATTTTCACTAGCTTTCTGTTTTCAGTGGTTTCCTTTACTACCTAAGCTTGGCTGTGTAGAACTTGCTCTGTAGACTGACCTTGATCTCAGAGATCTACATGCTTTTGTCTCCTGAATGCTGGGATTAAAGGTGTGTACCACCATGCTTGGTCCTAAGCCTTTCTTTACCTTTTCATAAGATTTTTATAAGTTCTGGACTGTAGTTCATTCCAGATATAGTGAAACTGACAACTGAAAATAGCTATCGAAATCTATCTCTTGTCAATTTGACACATGGTCAAATTTCCTTATGTCCAAATGAAACAATAACTGGGTCATAATAATGCCTAACATGATATAAGTATCCCTGTTCAACTGCAAACAATAAGCTTAGCTGGGTGGGATCTTGAGCTAAGGTCACCATTCCCTTAGGATTTAGCTCCGTTCCATTTCCTGGTGCTCCTTTACTCTTTGAACCATACATTTACCATTTTTCCTTTCTAACTTTGATATGCTTAATCAAAATGTTCCTTTTAAGAGTGCACCACAGGATAAGTCTAAACCAGGCTTTTTTGAGATTTCCTTTGTCAATGCAATTAACCTAAGTCTCTTTACTTTAGCCTGACACAGACTCTTCAGACAAGGGCAAAAAAACAGCCACCTTCTTCACCAAAATATCACAAGAATGATCTCTAGGAAACATACTAAAATTTTTCTCCTCTGAAACCTCTTAAGCCAGACCCTAGAGTTCAAATCACCCTTATCACCAATGTCTTCCACATTCCTACTAGGGTGGCCTATCAAGTCCCACTTAAAGCACATGGCTTTCCAAATCCAAAGTCCCAAAATCCACATTCCTCCAAACAAAAGCATGGTCAGGCCTATCACAGCAATACCCTAGTCCCTGGTACCAACTTCTGTTTTAGTTTGGGTTTTATTGCTGTGAAGAGACACCATGATCAAGGTGACTCTTATAAAGGCAAACATTTAATTTGGGGCTAGCTTACAATTTCAGAGGTTCAGTCCATTATCATCATGGTGGGAAGTATGGCAGTATGCAGACAGACTTAGTGCTGGAGGAGATGAGAGTTAAGGCAGCCAGAAAGAGACTGTCTTCTGTAGGCACCAGGAGGGATAAGGCTCTCTTCCTCACTGGGTGGAGCTTGAGTACTAGGAGCTCTCAAAGCCCACCTACACAGTGACACACTTCCTCTAACAAGGTCCACTTTCTAATAGGGCCACTTTCCACGGGCCAAGCATATTCAAACCACCACACTCTCCTGCATTTCTTTTCTACTCCTCTTCTTATCCCTCACATAGTGTCTTCCACTCTCAGTAGCTTCCTTCCCACTTTCATATCAGGAATGTCACATGACATTGTGACCCACCCCTTAACACCTCCTGTCTCCTATCTAGTTTCAAAGTCTCTACCCACTTTACAACTCCTTATTTACATACATGCAAACATTCAAAGTTAAATCTGCATTAAGAATATTATTTCTACATTTCTGAGACTGAGTAACCTCACTTTGTAGGATCCACCCATTTTCCTGAAAATTTCAGCACAATTGGATGTCTTCCAAGAAGAAAAAATAAACTTATATCCTTACCCCGAAAGATCAAAGGCGTTAACTCAAAACTTGAACCTCTGAAATTGCTAAAGGAAAAGCAGGGAATATATGTGAAATTATGGGACACAATCAAGAACTTTCTGAATAGGACTCTAATAGCACAGGAGATAGTCCCAAAAGGTAACAAATGGGACCACATAAAACTAAGAAGTTTCTGCACAGCAAGGCAAACTACCAGTAGAGCATTAGCCTGCAGAGTGAAAAAAAGAATCTCTGTTACTCCTCAGATAAGAGGCTGATAACTACCAGATATAAACCTACAAAACTTAAATACTCCAGCCATAAAACTATTAATTGATAAATGGGCTCATAAAATGAACAGACACATCTCCAAAGAAAAAACACAAGTGGTCAAATGTTATTTTAAAGAATGTTCAATATCTTCAGAACTCTATCTCACCCTTACCTGAGTATCTGTGATTAAGAAAACATAAACCAGCATGGCACAGTAACACTATGGATGCAGTAGTCCCTGAACACCCTGGCATAACTAAATGCTCTCCAATTGGACTTAAGACCCACTCAACAAGAGTGGTACCAACTGAGAGGACTTGTCCCTACACAAAGAACTAAAGGACACTGAATAAAGTGGGGAGCACGAGAGGTGGTCCTCCCCAGAGAAGAACACACCACCTTGTTATCCAGTACCAGATAGTCAGCCCTGAAACACACATATAAGTCACACTGAACAGGTCTACTTCGGGATATCACCACACACACACACAACACACACACCAAAGTGTATACAATTAACAACTGATTAAAAAGAAAGAAACCATGAATTTCAAGAAGAGTTGGGAAGGGCTATGAGAGGGTCTGGATCGGGGAAAGGGGACGGGAAAAGTGGAGAAGTATAATTAAATGACAATCTCAAAAAAAAAAAAAAAAAAACAGAAGGAGGAGAAGGGAGAGGGAGAGGGAAGGATGGAAAGAAAAGAAAAGAAAAAAATAATAATAAGGAGGATGTGGGGAAGAACATTTAATACTGCTGGTGGGGGTCTAAACCAGCAAAACTACTATGGAAATCAGTATAGAGGTGTCTTAGTTTCATATCCTGTTTCTGTGATCAAACACCCTAACCAATACAATTTAGAAGGGTTATTTTAGAGCTCATAATTCCATGTTAAAGTTCATCACAGTGGGAAGTCAAGGCAGCAGGAACCTGAAGTCACTTACATCCATGGTCAAGACCTGAGTACAACAAATTAAAGCATGTGTGCTTGTATGCAGCCACTTCCTCCTCTTTTGTACAATCCAGGACTCCAACCCAGGGAAGGGCCACTGTTACAATAGGTCTTGATATGTCAAGACAATCTTCCAAAGACATGTCTGCAGGCCAACCTAATGTAGACCAGTCTTCAGTGAGACTTCCTTTCAATGAAATCTCTAGGTGCTTCTAGATTGTGTCAAACTGGTGATTAAAACTAACCATTCACAGGTGGTGCCTCAAAGTAAAATAAAATAAATAAATAAAGCAGAACTGCTGTATTAGTCAGGTACACCCCTTCTGGTATTCTCAAAGGGCTCTACATCATACTATAGAGTGTTTACACATCCATGTCCAGTACTGTCCTACTCACAGCTCAATGATGAAAGAAATGTGGCAAAGATGCACAGTGGAATTTTATGTGGGTAATGGGAATTCAATTTGTTAACTACATTTTAAGTGTATAACTGACACTACATATTATCACTCACTCTGGTAATCTGATAATTCTATTTGTAAATCAGACCACTAACTTTGTCTTAATACCAACATTAAACCACACTGAAATAACAATTGCCAATTTTTTTTTAAAAAGTGAAATCACTAGATTGAAGGCTATGAGACAATTGAAGACTCAATTTCACCTTAAAATCTATTCCTTACTATATGAAAATAACTCAGAAAGTTTATGAACAAAGACAAGTTTAAAGCCAATTATATTTGTGTCATAGTACTTAATGACAAATTAACTCTGAAACAGAAAACCAGTTACTGTAGAAAAGCAACAATTCAACTTCTGATACTACAAACACAAATAACAAGTTTGTAGGTCTTCACTAATTATTTCACTTAGAAAGACATGTTTGTAAAGCCAAAGTAAACTGCAGGTCTAACCCAGGGCTCTACAGCCCCCTTTGTCACTGTACCTGTAAGGAGGCCTTCTGCATATGTTGAATAGCTATCTGTAAATGCATGCAGTATCTGTGTTTTCAATCAATTTTTGTCAACAATAAAAAACCATTTTAACTTCTAAAATACAGAAGATCAAAAATATAATGTATTCTCCCAAAGCAATGCCATAGGATTTTAAGCAAACAAATAAAAATTACTAGTGAATTGAGCCAAAGACAAACTGTCTGACAGCCAGATGACAACTGTACTTTCAAAGTAATGACTATCCTCTTTTGGTTCCCTTTGAGAGTATAGGCTTAACAATATAAACTAATAGTTGGACTTCTATTAAAAAAATAAGAGATATTACTCCATACAACTTTTCTACCTTTTGTCTTTACAACAATTATTTTCTAAATATTAAAGAATAAAACAAACAATCTCCTCCCCAGAGTTCAGAATTTTAAAACTTAATACTGGGAATATATACTGGAATTAAAATAAAAACTAGGAAAAATTATTTGCTATTTAAGGGTTCAAGATTTTGAAGTGAACAGTACAAATATTCTTTCCTCCTAATTTCTGGAAACATGTTTAACTTAGAGGTCATTTTAGACTAAGTCATTAATTAGCCTTATTAAAATATTCTTACCAGTTCTGTCATATGACTCATGACATGTTCGTGCAATTTCTGCCCCTAGCTCTAAATAGTGACCAGCCTTATCCTTTCTGGAACCATCTGCTCCAAGTGCAAACATTCCCCCAGCAAAGCAGGCCAAATGACCCATCTTCCTTTCCAAGTGTCCATTCTTCCATTCTCCAATAAAGACCAGACCTCCTCGGGACTTCTTAATAAGATGCTTTTCTATAGCCTACAAGAAAAAGGATAAACAATTTAAACTTTTTTAGTTTTAACTGTCAACTTGAAACAACCTAAAATCACCTATAAAGACAGTCTTAGTAAGGAATTATCCAGATCACGTTGTCTGAGGCTGTGGCTCCTCTAGCAGGTATTGTCTGAATTGCTAACTGAGGTGAGAAATGTGTCAGCATCATTTCACAGGCTGGCCTAGACTGTGTAAGAGAGAAAAGATCTGGCTGAGCAAAAGCACGCAGGTATCAGGCAGGAAGGGCTATCAGGCAGGAAGGGCTCTCTCTGCTCTTGGCTGCAGTGATGCTTGAAGTTCCTGACCTGATATTGTAAAGGATTGTAACACAAGATTAGAAGTCAAATAAATCTCCTCCCAGTGCTATTTTTGTTAGAGCAGTGTCACAACAACAGAAATGAATCTAGAACACAAACTGTGAGTGTCTGGTTTTTTATGTCTGGATCTCTGGTCATCAGAGAAACCTTGGTATAATGGTATTTTATAAAGTAGTAACTTTCACAAACTGGGACCTTAGTATATATAACCTGGAACAAACATGCTAATCACTATTACAAGACAAAACAGAAGAGGTGAGACATGGCCTTTGAGTGCTTTTCTACATGGTATTACCCATATAGCTTGTCTTCTTGAGTTGAATGAGATTCATAATAATTAACTGACTGAGATCACCTTAAGAAGTTAGAACCCAAAAGGTTTTACCAATTCATTTTTTATTACAGACAACAAAAACTGAACAAAAGATTGAATAAGTTAAAAAGATATTTTAGTAAGTGGTTAAAATTGTTCTTAATTTTTCATGTAACTATACAAATTAGCAAAATTATCTTCAAAAGCATAACCTTGCCCATGGTAAGGCTTTCAAAACTAGTTGGAACTTGATATACATATCTCTTTTTTTTTTTTTTTTTTTTTTTTTTTTGGTTTTTCGAGACAGGGTTTCTCTATGTAGCCGGGGCTGTCCTGGAACTCACTCGGTAGACCAGGCTGGCCTCGAACTCAGAAATCCGCCTGTCTCTGCCTCCCAAGTGCTGGGATTAAAGGCGTGCACACCACCGCCCGGTATATACATATCTCTTAATGCTTAGGAAACTGGTCTCCACAGTATGGTAATTGTTTTGAATGTTTGGTCATGGATCAAAGGAGCGACATCAGAAAAGGCACTGTCCATGGAATAATGGGATTAGCAAAGGAAAATATTATACTAACTAAATATAAGAAAACATTTATTAAATAATCACATTTCATTTTAAATGAGATTTTTTTTTTATGAGCTTTGCTCTCTGGACTGTGTATTAAGAGTCTAGCTGAGATGGGCCATACTTTTCTTTCTGAGATAGAGATGTATTTTTCAAGGATTAATTCACATTTTAATTATGGATTGTTTTCTACAAGTTCAATAACATAACCTCTAGAAGACATTCCACCTTATATCTCTGTAATAAAATGCATGCTTTACAGAACTGAGGGATTATACTCTCATCATCTCATGCTACCGAAGGCTGCTATAATGTACCATGATCAATCAAATAATTTTATAAATGAAGTGCCTGATAATTAAATCAGACAATAAGGGCAATAAAAGTAGTGATAATCAAATGATAGGGATAACCACAGGATTTAAGTCTTTTAATTTTTAACCAGAATATCCAGATATATTATAATTTAAAGATATCATTGGAATAGAGGGGCTAAGTTTTTCATCTTACAGGCGGGAATGCTATTAACATGGCTATGAAACACACTATAACCCTAGAGACTTCACTATAATATATTTTATTTTTGTTCATTTTTGAAAGAGTCTTACCATGAAGTTCAGGTTGGCCTCGAACTCACAAACGTCTGCTTGCCTCTCTCTCTTCCAAGTACTGGATTAAAGGTGTACACCACCATATCTGGAGAGTTATGACTTTCTACATAATACTTACATTGTTTTGTCATTGGTGGCACAAATCTTACTATGCTCTAAGACAGCCAAACATGCTCATTAGCTTACTGGGACCAAAGACAGGGCTTTACATTCTTAACTACCTTTGGGACTCTTAAAATTAACTATACCCACTCTTCTCTCTAAAGAGTTTAACAGTTTCTTACATAAAATGCCAGCTGTTGAATGGCAGTCAGGAATAATTACATTACTCTTAAACATCTTCACTAGCATTACCATAGCCTCTTAACTGACAAATGGCCATTAAGATGTACTGCTTTGTATATACTTTAAAAGATAAAGGAACCGACTTTAAGTTTGATCTAAAACGTATAACAATACTAAGCTGAAGAAACCAGGATTATGGGAATCTGTAGAGTGGAAGAAGCAGGATGGGGATGTAAGCATCTGAAATAGAATGTACTCAATGTTATTTTACAATTCAAAAATACCTCCTCCTAACAGGAGTATTTGCTGAAGATAACAGTGAAAAAATTGTATACTTGAGATCACAATGAAATTTGACCAATTACTATTTTTATAAAAATAGTAGGAACCTATTCTAAATTTAAAAACTAATAAAAACAGAATTGATAAAACAAATATATAAAGCCATGTACATAAAGTAGATGGTATATCTAATGGACAATAATTTAAAATTTTAAGATTAACTTTCAAAATAATGACATCTATCACAGTAAAAAAAAAAAAAAAATCTTAGGTCACGCCCTTTCAGGATCATTTTCTAGGCTTAAATTTTAGCAGAAGAAAATAAAATTTCACAGCTTTTCAAATTTTAAGGCTTCATTAAAAGGCTTATAAATCACATATAAATTTAGATTCTTTATTAGACTTTAATTTGATTTATTAGTTAACATATTCCCTCATCAAATGTTTATTGAGCAACTACAGTGAGCAAAGTCTGCATCACACATTAACTTCCATGTTAGAGCATTTTTTAAAACAAGTGAGTGGTAACAATCTTAGATTACTGACAGATTTAAACAGGATATAACTACAAGATTAAATGGGTAATCAGATTTTAAGTTTGATTTTTTTAAATCACAAAACTACAATGCTAAAAGTAGATCACTATATTAGAAGAAATCTGTTACAATAAATTATTAAGGACATACACATTTACAATAGGTCAGAGAGTCAGCAATTTTTGTTGTTGTTTTGAGACAGGGTTTCTCTGTGTAGCCCTGGCTGTCCTAGAACTCGCTCTGTAAACCAGGCTGGCCTCAAACTTACACCTGCTTCTGTGGAATACTGGAATTAAAGGCGTGTGCTATTACTGTCTAGCTATCAGTAATTTATTAAATAAATAACATTTGTAATTTTTTTCTAGAAATTTTCAAAGAATTAATTGTAGGTTTTAAATTGTCATACATATATACTAAACAATAGAATGCCGTGATGAAGAAGACAGGCTCTGTAGGACAACAGCTCAGTTCCACTGCCATTGCATCGTCAGGTCTCCATGTGTAAAGTGGTGGCAGTGACCCAGTGTAATCACCCATGTAAATGAGCTCAAGCATGCCTGGCACGAGGAAAGCACTATACAAGGAGCTACCATTACAATTCTTTATTCAAAGACGCAATGTGTAGGCTTAAGCCATCACCACTTGAAAGGAGTATTTACAGAAGGATAAAGTCAGAAGCTTTACCAGTCTCTGTAGAAATTAATCAAATGTAATTAGAATGAAGTATTATACATTTATAAATATACTCACCTAACTCTATTTTAAAATGTCACAAATAAGAATGTAAAGATTTTCTGTTAAAATACTAGGAAACTCAACAGTGAATGAACACAATGTTTATATATAGTACATGTATTTCCTAGATGCCTATAATAAAATGGTTACATGTGTCCAGTCACTATCTAGTACTCAGTACATATATATATTCACTATAAGAAAAGACTCAAACAATAATCACCTCAACAGCATCGTCATACATCCTTCTTGCCTCGTGGTCTGTTTTATCTGACATCAGCCATGCTTTCAGTAAGTATTCATAAAAACTATCTCCCAGACCACCAACTGATGTGTGATCTGTAGCAAAAGAGGAAAGAGGTTATGAGTGAGGGAAAAAGAAGATAAAGACAATTAAAATAATAATATTTTTCAATAATAAAGACCATCTAACAGATTAATTAATCATAGTGGTATGCCTACTTTCAACATATTCCAAATTTAGTCAAGTAGGAGTACAACAAAATACATATGTCTAATCTTCCAGAAAACCTTCTTTCCTCTACATGTGGTACTTCAGATTTATGAGTCTTTTTCTTAAATTTCATAATTTGTACTGTCTCCATCCAGACTTTTGCAGATGTAAAATAATTATCTTTTGCCGGGCAGTGGTGGGGCATGCCTTCAATTTCAGCACTCAAAGGCAGCAGAGGCCGTGGACCTCTGTGAATTTGAGAACAGCATGATCTACAGAGCAAGTTCCAGGACAGTCAGAGCTACATAGAGAAACCCTGTCTCAAAAAAAAAAGAAAGAAAGAAAAGGAAAATCACAACAAAAAAAAATCTTTTATATAATAATGGCTTTAAACACACAAGCTATGATTAAATGACAGTTATATTTGATAATAAACAAAAAACACCTACTTCTAAACATCTTTATACAACAATGTCTAGTGGTAAAGTCCTGTTCCAAAATCAAGGACCACTTTGTAATATATTTTTCTAATATAATTAGCTGTTAAATTCTGTCCTTAATTACTGTTCATATTCAATACATTAGTACACATGTTTTTTCATGGTTATACTATTAACTGTCACACTTTTAAGGTAAGCACACACTGTCATCCCTCATTTTCCACAAGTCTTGCTGTACCCTGCAGGATTTTATTATAAAATTCCCATTGTCTATGTAGGAAAAGAAAAATACCTCACCACATGTGACCCTCCAACCAGTCAGTCAGACAGTATTAGCACAGGCAGGTGAGGATGGTATTTAGCAGTTTATGAGGAAAATTTGGGCCCAGGAAATGGCATGTTTTTATCTTTTTATCTGTTGATTTATTAGCAGTATAAAAGTCTAAGTATAGAAGAAGAAAATATAGAGAATACATCTGGTTTTCTTAGGCAGATACTCTTAAATCCAAAATGAAGGAGTCATAAAGGAAAAGTTTGAACTTCCTATGATACAAAATGTGAAAAAAGAGATTGAATAGGAAAAGGTAATTGCAGCATACATAATAGGAAAAAGATAATGTCCTAAGCAAAGGCATCTGACCAAAAAGTAAGGCCAATGAAAGAACACAAAAATTAACAACAACAACAACAAAAAAAAACAAAACTCAGTTATTACCCAGGAAAACATACTCAATTCCAATAATCTGAGAAAGGCCAAATTCTACTGAGAAAAGCAAAATTCGACTACTATCTAGCAGGTCCCCAAGAATATGTTTAGAATTTCATACACTTATTTATCTGTGCATATAAATAAGCATATGCACCACAGCATGTGTGCATGGGGGCTATTCCGTCTTTGCACCAAGTGGGTCCTAAGAATCAAATTCAATCCTTAGGCTTCATGGTAAGTACCCTTAGCTGCTGAGTCCTTTTGACAGTCCAACAAGTGAGTGAGTGACACACAGAGAGAAATAAAGAGAGAAAATGTTATTCTATCTAACCTTCCATCACCCACCACCCACCCATCCATCCATCCATCCATCCGTCCATCCATCCATCCGTGGTGCTAAGGATTGAACCTAGGGCCTTGTACATGCTAGATAAGTACTCTACCACTGAGCTATAGCCTCATCCTTCCTCAAGCATTTTAAAAGACTATTACTATCTAGTGCTGACAATATAGTTCATATTTGTTGAGAACGGAAGTAGGTAGCAAAACTTAATATATGCATCTAGTTCTGGAATTACCTTGTAACAATATCTGAAAAACCCAATACGGTGTAAGAAAAAAATCCATTATGAACGTTTTCATTTTTTTTTTTTTGTTTCGAAACAGGTTCTCTGTAACTTGGCTCCGAACTCACTGGAGACCAGTGGCTCGAACTCAAAATCCTGTCTCTGCCTCCAATGCTGGATTAAAGGGCCCACCACCGCCCGCTTAGAACCGTTTTCATTTGTAAAAAGTTTAACACAGCCTGAAATATCTAGGGAAGTCGATAAATAGAGTATAAATATAGTACAGCACAATACATGCTAATGAAAAGGAATCAAACATGTCTGTAATCTCACATTGAAGGATATCTATTTTTACCCGTTAAGTGTGGAAAAGGAGCAGCCTCACAACAATATTTATAGTTTGACATTGCTAAAAACTATATATTGAAGAACGTTAGGGTACAAAGTCTTTGAACAGAATTGCCACTGTGATTACCTCTGGAGGGAAACGCTTTACATTTGAACTTCATATCTAAATACACTCCCTGAGAACGTGTAATTTTATGTAACCCAAAATCAAACTATTATAGAAAGCAACAAATGGGTCAAAGGGCTTGAGCAATACATTGAATATTCATATAATTCCATATATCTTAAACATCATTTTATCTCACTATTTTTTCTGAAAGCAAATATGTAAATAAAGTTTTAACACAAGATATATTCATACAATCACACAGCTTTAAATGTACAACATTCCCAGCATCCTAAAGGACTTTACATAACCTTCAGTCAAACTCAGTCCCTAAAAATAACCACTTCTCTGACCTTTCTTACCACATTTTCTAAGTGCTTGAATATACAATGTCCATCTCCTTTAACTGAGATCTATTAAGTTAATGCTGCTAAGAACCATTCTCTTGTTTTCTACCTACTATGTAAAGGAAGGTTCCTCTGTGAGTCTCTTGAAGTTAAACTGAGCAACATAGAAGATGGCTGGACGAGAAGATGGGGCTCTAATATGATAGCTTACTCAGTTTCAGAGTAAATATATCTATAGCTACATTTCTAGTGGGTTACAAAATAGAGAATGTTTACATTTAAGAATAGATGGTCATTAAAAAAAAAAGAATAGATGGCCAAATGATGATGGGGTTATAGGGTAAATTATACTTTTTGTTTAAAAATACCCTTCACATTAACATTTTATCATCACAAAAGCCATAAAGCCTGTTCCTTATAAACACTAAAACAATACAGAAATGAAAGCGTAAAGAGTCACAGTGTGCGTATACAATGGGATAGACTGTCAGTCCTCTGGGGGCTGTTTAGTAATAAGCACACAAACAGCAGTGTTACATCTGGAGAGGAGCTATTTTATAACAGATAGATCAAAATGATGGCTCAATGTCACTATCAATTTTATAATCTCAATTTTGCGGCTATGTGAAATTTAATTCACACAGAACTGTTTCCCCTTCCCTCTGCCTCATCTTTTCTTACCCTCCACCAAAGACTTAAGGACCATGAGGGTTGTTTGCTGTGTCTATACTTTACTACTTTATTGCATAGCTCTTGCATTGTCTAGCTTCCCAACAATGACATGCACCAGCACTTCTCCTCTTGTCCTCACAGGCTTTCCGTCCAATCCACAGCTGTTATTGTGAGATCTCTTTTCTTGCTCTCCATAGTTGCACCTATTCTATCTTCAATCTTAGTCTACACAGGATTTACGGAGTAACATTCTAAATAAATTCCTAGGAAAGAGTATGTCAGATAAAAGATCTTGTGTTTTAGAATGTTTTTACTATATTGACACTTCATTTTATAATATATGGGTATTAAGTTCAAAGGCAGAAATAATCTTCCCTCAGAGCTTCTTGAAAGTATTGTCCCAACACCATCCAAATCCATTCTTACTAGTAAGAGACCTGATGCTATTTTGCAGGTTCAATATATTCCCACTTCCTCACATTCAGCTCCCCTTGCTGAGGCTTAGAATCTGCATTTTAGCATTAGCTACATAAAGTACTACTACCACTTCATAGTCATTGTGCTAGGGACCATTCAAGCTAAAGACTGCTATGTTTCTGTTCTGTGATAATTATTTGCTTTTATTCTTGGTGATTATCTCTACTCTTCTCAGTACTCTCTTGACTAATAAGGTTCATATTAGTCAGGTTCTAGAGAAATGGTACATTTTAAGCCAAAGAGTTTTAGAGTTATTTGCTACTTAGCAGTAGACAACTAATATGTTGTCTTTGGGGGCTAATGGCCATATAAGAAATTACTTTTGGTGTCATGGTGGTATAGTTCACTGAAAAAGAGATAGAAAAAGTAAGCCAGGACTTTATTTTTATAAAAATGGAACTAGAAAGTTCAAAGGTTCATATTAAATTGGAGAAAATGGGAAATAAAATTCAAGAACTGGAAGAACATGTTATCTGGAACACAGGTCAAAAGATCAATATAATGGACAGTGCCTTTTCCTGAATTAGAAAAAGAGGTAAAACTAAATGAATCTGTGAGTTCACTGGTAAAGAGATTCTTCTAAATGTACTTGGGATGCAATCAGGGTTCAAACATACTAGGCAAGTGCTATCACGGAGCCACACTCCAGTTCCATCTGTACTTTCATTTCATTTTGAGCATAGGTCATGGGGTGTAGAAGAAGAAATGGAAAGATGGTGACTATGATGAAGTTACTAGAATGTGACAGGAAATAGAGTGGTAACTGCAGGAAATAGGTAACTGGAGACATTGCATTATGTTGTGTTGTGTTTGTAGGTGGCTGTACCATACCTGTATTCTCCTTTCTCTGCTTCCTATCTGCCAAGAAAAGAACATCTCTGTTCCTCTACTATTTCCTCATTATAATGAACTGAAAAGATTTCTTTCCTATAACCTGTTTTCAGATATTCTAGTCACTATGACACAAAAGCATTACAGTGAGCACCTACTGTAAAACTACTAGAGGACATGCTCTTAGAACTTAAAGAAAGAAAGAAAGAGAGAGAGAGAGAGAAGAGAGAGAGAGAGAGAGAGAGAGGAGGAGAGGGAGGGAGGGAGGGAGGGAGGGAGAGGGAGGAGGGAAGAAGGAAAAAGATGGATTGATCTAGGAGATGAAAATGGCATATATAAACAGCAACAATACACAAAGAAATTAAGAATTTGAAACAAGTCCACAGTGAGACTAGGTCATGGAGCAGTGAAAAGTGTGTCACATTATTTTTATAGCATTCTGAAGGAGACTACAACAATGGTTAATTCTCGGTGTTAGAAAAATACAAAGAATGAAGACAGTATAAAATCTAAGGTCACCCACTGAATGGAATTTATATACATGTGTGGTATTTCAATCAGCGAAGAAAAAACAAAGAGCAACCCGGAGTGGTATTTTAAGAATACACAGTGAAGAGCCGGGCGGTGGTGGCGCTCGCCTTTAATCCCAGCACTTGGGAGGCAGAGGCAGGCGGATTTCTGAGTTCGAGGCCAGCCTGGTCTACAGAGTGAGTTCCAGGACAGCCAGGGCTACACAGAGAAACCCTGTCTCGAAAAAAAAAAAAACAAAAACAAAAAACAAACAAAAAAAGATACACAGTGAATAGGAAGACAGGAAGCTATTAGGAACTGCTCGGGTGGGGGTGGGGTGACCAAACAGAGCAACTGCTGTGAGGCTCACCTGCAATCTAAAACAACAAAACTACAGGACAAAATAAAGCAATGGTTGTTCCAGACAGTCAGCAAGGGAGGACGTTAATTTCTTTTTTGTTGTTGTTGTTAATTGCTTAAAGATGGAAATAAAGTGAGTCCTGCTTGCCGCAAGCTGTTCCCTCAAGAAAGTTTGCAGGCAGAGATTCTGGAACAGTGAACTTGACCAAATCCTGTAGGTCCCATGAACTGAAAAATGAAGCTGGAGTAAAATGATAAATTAGTACATGAAAGAGGAGTACAGTTTCCTTGAAGGGCTCAGGTCCCAAAACCCTGCAGAAATGACATTCACACAGGCATGAACAGAAAAGCTGAGATCAGGTAGTCTAAGTACTAGAATGGATGAACCACAGCACCTCCAGAAGCTCAACATGTTTGTTATATACAGCTGAACAGTTCTTATATACAGCTGGATAAGGATGGGAGATTAGGTAATCTTAGTAGCTGCAGTCTCTATAGAGGAGCAGTCTTGAGACTGTAAACATCTTGAGGGGGAGCAAAGAGAAAGATGCTGAGGACATTTTTGGTACACACTGTCCACACCTACACATGGACCAGAGGAAGGCTTTGCCACTCTATGGGGTTGAGGTATTTGGGCCACGGTCATGGCCATGCCTATGTCAACAACATACATTTATTCAGAACTTCACCCATTCAGTACAGAGGGGAAATCTGCAGAAGAGAAGAGCACTACAGAGCCACAAGGATTTCTCCTTGGGTATTCAGGATATCAAGCAGTAAGCATACATGAACAACCTGTCAGAGACTAGGGAAAGAACTAGGACAGAGCAGGGAGGGTCTCATTCTCCTATCAAGGTTTCCTGCCTAAAACATAAGCTGCATTTACCCTTTCCCCAGTATCTATAAGCAATGACTCCTCCCCAAGGCTTTCCTGAAACATAAGGACACATACATGCCCAAGTCTTACTCAGCTATGGCTTTCCTGAGCTCTCCACCATCATTTGAGAGCAGAGTACAGATGAAAGCAACATGCATGAGCATACTGCCATGCCAACTAACAACTGTCAGTGCTCACACATCCTGGCATGGCATGTAGCAGTAGACTGGGTATCTGTGCAAGACTGCTTTTTGGGATAAAGCCTTACTCCTTGCCTCCTGGAACTGGGAACCCTTCTGTGCTTGAGTACAAGTCTCAGCAAAGCCTCACTGGCATGTATGGTTTCCCTTCATGACTGCTTTCTTTAAAAAAAGATTTATTTTCATTTGTATGTAGGTGTCTATGAAGGAGAGAAAAGGAGGAACTGGAATTACAAGATGCGGTAAGCTTGCCTGCTGTATATGCTGGGAACTGAACTCAGGTCCTTTGCAAGAACATCAAGTGCTCTTAACTACTGGGCCATCTTTCCAGCTTTGGTGATTTCTATCCTGCATTGGACAAAAGAGCCTATCTGAGAAGACTGAAATGAACTGGTAAGATTAAATAAGCTGAAAAGGCTATATTTTAGTGACTACCAAAAAAAGCTATTTTCTGTTTTCCTATGCTTTCTATTCTGAGGTAAGAAAATGGAATCCAAGGAATATGGTCATAAGAAACCATGAAAGAACTGGAGGAAATACTGTCTGGTGAAAATGAAGACTACTAAGAAAGTTCCTATTATTACCAGTTAGGGCAGAAATACTCATAATTCACAGGATATACAGTAAATTCTCAGAATTATCTTGCCTTAGAAGAAATAATGAGCCCAGGTCTGAACAATGTACCAGAGTCAAGTAACAAATCACAAAAGCAGGACAAGAAGAAAGTCCAATTGTCTTCAGCCAACTTAACTACATCCCTGAACAGACCTCAAGATGCCCAGAAATTAAAAAAACAAACAAACAAAACCTAACACGCAGTACTGTAAAATCCATAATATATGCCATGTAGTCAAATATTAAGAGACACTCAGAGAGTCAGGACAACAACCAAGTGAGAGGGATAAGAATAGATGTAGATGGTATTAATTACACAGAAAAAGATATGAAGTTAATGATTATCACTGTTACATATGTCTATAAGTGAAGATAAAGAAGACATAAATGATCCATGTTGAACTTCTAAACATGAAAACACAATATCAGAGATTTAAAAACTGCTAGATGAAACTAACAGATGACTGGGTACTGCACAGATAAGGGTAGTTGACCTGGAAGATTTACAGAAATATTTATTTAAATACAGACAGACAGACAGACACAGGCACGCACGCACGCACTATGGAAATGCCTATGACACCAGCTGAAGAAAGCCAAGGAAAGAGGATGTTTAGTTCAAGGCCTGTTCAAGCTGCATGTGAGAACCTTTCTCAATAAAGTAAAACAAAGTGAAACAAAAGACCCCCAAACCTTAGCAGTTTAGCTCAGTACTCTATAAAGGGCCTACTAGGCAGCATATGGCCTTGGGTACAATCCCCAGCAAAAACTAAAACAAACTTCAAACTTTGTTAATTAAAAAATTAACAAAATATTCTTTTGCAAAAACCAAAGCCATAAAATAAAAACACAAAAATCAGCTGAGTGGAATCTCTGAAGGCAAAGGAGGATAATAAATATTATTTCAAGAAATAATGGCCCAAACCTTTTAGTTTGATAGTAGTTGTAAACTCAAAAGAAAATGAAAGCACATTGTGTCATAATTTATGGGACGCTACTGGAATAGTATTCTTGGAGAACTAGTCTGGAACTTACCAGAAAAAGAAGGTCCCTACATTAAAAACCTCAGCTTCAACCTGAAGAAACTAAATAGCAAAGCCAAAAAGGAAAAGAAAAGAAAATTTAAAAAATTAAAAGGAATGACATAAACAAATTCTGAGAGATAGAAATATATTCAAAATCAAGAACCTGACCAAAGCTGTCTCTGTTCAAGAACTTGAAAGTGTAGTTAACTTTTCTAAAAGCAAAGCTTAGACTATGTGGTTGGTTACGCTATTAAATTTTATTACATTCTTAAAAGAGGGCAATACAATTCCACACAAACTCTTATCAAAACACTAGGAAAAAATGCTTTACAACTAATTCTATGAGGTCATCATTACAATGGTGCCAGAATAAGACAGAAAGGAAAAATAGATTCATAGAGCAATTTCCTAATAAAGTCAATCCTACAAATTTTAAAGGAATATATCATTAGTAAACACAATAGTAAGAATGACATTTACTAATCAAAATAATACAATTAATATAAGTCACTATACTAACAAAAAAAGGTGAGGGGTGGGCAGGAAAGGCACTTGGTAAAATCTACTGTTCCCAATACAAACGTCCAGCAAGCCTTACCACCATAAACTCCTTAACCTAGTAATAGGCACTTAATAGACAAATAACTGAAAAGTAAACAGAACATGCAGCTAATACTAAACAGAACAATAAAAACCCGATTTCTTCCTAAAATCAGGAGTAAGACAAGAATATCTACATTCTTACTCTTCCATGTAATTAATTGGAAGGATCCTATCAAGTGTAATAGATTAAAAAAACTAATTGCAAACAAATAAACCACAACCAATTTGGAAATAAATAAGTGATCTATGATTAATACATTTAAAACAATTTATTTCTATTGCTAACTAACATTAAATACTCAAATAAAAATGTCATTTATAAGGGCTGGAGCAATGGTCCAGTTGTCTAGTGGTTTAAAGGATGTGCTAGTCTTGCAACAGACTTAAGTTCCATTATCAGCACTTATGCTGGATGGTTCACAGTGTAATGAAAATGAGGACATGGCCACTCCAAGGTATAGCTGAGGGAAAGGACTATACTGCAGATATGAGGGAGAGAACAGCCAGAAGTATCTGGAAGAGTCCAAACTGAACTGGGCTATGGGAGTGTGAAGGTAAGAGCAGGGAGAGGAGAGAACCAAGAGGAGACAAGGGCAAAAGAGGGGCTGCTGAGAATCAAAAAAACCAGGCCAGTGGGTGGCAGAAATGGCAGGGTTCTATAGGAAAGAGAAGTTGGGAAGAGCAGAGAAGCCCCTGGGCTGGATAGGTTTAAGGTAGGTAGGGGTGAGGTGAGGAGTGCTGAGAGGAGCCACTGGTACTGAATGAGCCTAGAGGCCAAGCAGACACTTTGGTATGCTAAGACAGGACAGTTAGCCATTTATCCTGGCTCTCTCTGGGACCTGACAACAACCACTTGTAACTCCAGTTCCAAGGGATTCAATGATCTCTTCTGGCCTTCTGAGGCACTGTACTAATATACACATAAGTACACACACATTACCCCTCCCACGTATTTTTTTTAAAACTCTGTTAAAAATGCCTCTCCCCTCTTTTGAGACAGGATTTCTCTGTGTAGCCCTGGCTGTCCTGCAACTTGCTCTGTAGACCAGGCTGTCCTAGAGCTCAGAGATCCTCCTGCTTCTGTCTCCTGAGTACTGGTATTAAAGGCATGCAACACCACTGCCTGGCAAAAATGCCATTTATAATAGTATAATATATGACATACTTGCCAGAAAACATGTCAAAGACATATGCCCTGAAAATTACAAAGTATCTGTGTAAAATTATAAACTAAATAAAAGTAGAGCTAAAAGTACTTTCTTAATGGATTAGAATTTTGACTAGTGTTAAAGAGTCAATTCTTCTCAAACAGATTTAGAGATTCAACAGACCTAGGCAAGATGATTCTCAAAAAGAAGGCAGAGAAGGGCTCAATGAATGTTTGCTTAGCATGGGTGAAGTCCCAGGTGCAGTCTCCAGCACTACAAAGTCAATGAGTGAGTTAAAATAAAAGCTAGAAAAGCAAACTTTAAAAAAGAAAACACTCAGAGCATCAGCACAGCTTGATTTCAAGACATATAATAAAATTTAATATTCAAAACAGCAAGATGGTATCATAGGCACACATAATCAGAGCACACAGAGAACACAGCAGAATAAAATCCAAACCTAATACCTATCTATACAGCCAGCTGGCTTTAACAAAGGGGTAAAGGCACTAAGTAAAGAGAGCCTTTTCAACAAAAGGTGCTGCCTTATTTGGATATCTATAGGAAGAAAATGAACTTTGATCTGCTGTAAAAAACAGACTGATTAAAAACCCTTTAGAATATTTTATACTGTTTAGCACTACTGAGAATGAAAACACAAGCCACGTACTGGGAAAAGGCTTTGTTAAGACTATTTCTCACATAGGCTTTGTATATATAAATAATTCAACAATTAAAATTAAACTGGGTGGTGGCAGCCAACATCTTTGATCCCAGCACTCAGGAGGCAGAGGCAGGCGCATCTCTGAGTTTGAGAACAGCCTGGTCTACAGAGTGAGTTCCAGGACAGCCAGGGCTACAACAGAAAAAGCCTGTCTCAAGGGAAAAAATTAAATAATCCAATTTAAAAAAATAAGCAGTACACAGGGAGCTTTATCTAACAATGTACCAAAGATCTTCAATATATACTAAATGTCATATAAAAAGATGTTTAACAGCAGTCATTTAGGAGACACTAATTAAAACTAAATTAAACTAAAATAAGGCATGGCACAGCTATATGCACTGGAAACAGAGTCATGAAGCCAGCACAGCTGCTTGATGCAGTTCTGGCAAAGCTGAACAGACTGCTGCAATTGTTATTCTTCTAACTTTTGGGGTTTGGTCTCTGCATGTTGCATTCTTGGGGATATTCTGCATTATGATTCATTTTTTTTTTTTTTCCTGAGAAAATTGTATCTGAGTGTTTTTAGGAAAAAATCCTAAAATTAACTTTATCTGGCCACTATCTGGAAGTCTTCCGTATGCCTTGGAGACCATTAAGAACAGACAAGCACATAAACAGATGAGGCTATTATTCCAAGGAATCTTCTTGAGGTATCTGCCCATATGCAAACTCAAACAGTATGATTGGTACAGGGTAAACAACACAACTGACAAACTCTGACTGTCCAGGAGAATAGGTTACAGATTCAAGGTCTCTTTTTATTATGGCTTAGAGCTCTCTGAAAATGTAGTTTAAAGATAGGGGGTCATAAGGGTACACCCCTGGAGGAATAGAACTCAATAAATAAGACAGATTGACTAAAATAAATGTCCTACTTTATAGCACAGATGATAAGACATATAGTAAAAGAAGTTAGGTATTAGTATTTGCTATTCATAAAAAGACCGGTTCAGATATTTTCTGTTTGTCTGCAGTGCTTTCAAACTGCAAACACTGCCAGCCTACAAGCAGGCTGTCACATAATAAATGTGCTTGCTTTGGAGGAGACATTCTTTAGATTCCTTAAATTGGTTATAGAGCTGATAATAAAATAAAATCTGTTTTGTTTATATTTTCTAATTGTGACTGAACTTGTAACCCTGGACATGTAATGAAAAATCAAACCCATAATCTGTACTTCTTGGAATAAAGAAGCACCTGATTGCTAGCCAGTCAGAGCTGCAAGACTTCCTTTGAACACCATCACCTGACTCACCCCTCCCTCCCCTCCCTGATTTCTGTTTTGAGTGACCAGCCCTGTCCCATGGGTCCATAGTGCGGTAGCCCTGAGCCACACTAACAGCTGAGGGCCATGTCTAGGTTATGGCTATGCAGCGGCAGAAGTCAGTGTTCATGGCTCATATTACCACTAGAAAGCACGTGGACATCCCTGGTGGGGCAGCTGCCAGGGAACATATGGATGTCCAGCCCTGCCCTCACTGGCTACAGTGCTCTGGAGAGCTGGCCCCATCTCTCATCAGTGGCAGCACTTATGAGTGCTGATGGAGCCCTCCTTCCCCACCCAACACCTAAGGTAGAAGGGAGAACTGGCCCTGCCCTAGCACTGGTTGTAGCATTTAGGAGAGCAGGCCCTGCACCTTTCCTGGACAACACAGTGGAGCTGGCCCTGATGGTGTGAGAGCAGGAGGGAAAGTTGGCTCAGCTCCTCACAGGCTGCAGCATTTGGGAGTGGTCCCCTTACCCTGACTGGGCAACACAGTGGAGCTGGCTCTGAAGGTGGGTGTGGATGAGCACCGAGGGCATGAGAGCAGGATAGCTGACCCTGCCTCCTGCTGATGGTAGCATTGGGTGGCCTGGTACAAGCAGTACTAGAGAGCTTGCCCTGGTGGTGGGGATCAGGGAGAGCCAAGCACGTTGACCAGTTCAGCTACCACCAAGGCCCAGATCCAGGGCCCACCCCACAATCTACATCATCTGTGAATGGTTCAGATGTGTGAAAGGCCAGTTCTTGACATAGGACAACAGCAGGATGGCTGGGAGGAGTTCCAGTGACTCCAATATTGATGGTGTCACAGAAGCCAGAAGCCTCGAAACAGACCAATGACTCATTACAATGAACATTTATTTGCAAGTGAAGATGCATGGACAGAGGATATACTGTGGGACACACTATGACACACTACAGCTTCCATGATGAGATGTTTTCTATGCTTTTTTTTTTTTTATGTTTTGTGGGTTTTTTTTTTTTACTTTGGGGGAGGTTACATGGGTGAAGGGCAGATATGAGGGGATGAGGAGATGAGCATTACTGAGTACATAATGTGAAACTCACAAAGGAATTAATAGAAACATTTTAAAAAGACTGGTGACTGAGTGTTGGACTACTCAGAGGAATGTTGATGGGAGTGTAAGATGGTATACAGCCCCTCTGAAAATAAACTGGTGGCTTTTTCAAATACTTGACATCCACTAAACAATACTGACACATCTTAGATAGGTACCCACAAGAAGTGAGAGCACATGGGGCTTCATGGGAATGTTAAACAAGTTTATTTTTAGCTAGCCTAAGAAAAAACAATTCAAATGTCTACCAACAAGGTACTAAACATACAAATTACAGAAATATCACACAATGAAATATCATTCAAAACTAGTGATATATACAACAAGGATGAATTTCAACGTAATTATAAAGAGTAACTGAAGCCATACGAAGAACACACCTTGCATGTGGCTGTAGAAACTGTGAGCACATGCAGAGCAGACTAGTGGCTTCCTGAGGAGGGGAGGAGACGGCCTGACAGAGAGAGCCAGAAAGAAGATGAGAAGAGTTTTCAGAGGCATTAAGTATGTTACCTATCTGATTGTTGTGATGGCTTTCATACATGTGATATTTTAGAACTTGCCATTAATATTTTCTAACAGCTTGTTACTAATTATATCTTAATAAAGCAGTTTTTAAGCAAAGAAACAAAAAGGAATTAGAGTTAAAACCCTACAAACTAAAGTTTTTTACTTAGATTTTTAGAACTGCGGCAGTGCGCACACTTAATCACCTTGGGGGGCAAGACAGCGATTTTGAGTTCGAGCAGCCTGGTCTCAGATGATTCAGACAGCAGCTTACAGAGAACCGTCCAAAACAAAAAAAAAAAAAAAGATTTAGAACGTCAAAACTTTCATATTGAAAATTTCAAAACTCTACATACTTTGATACTAAAGATATCTATATCTAAACTAAAATTGTCAACAAAGTTGAAAATAATCAAAAGAGAGGGTTGTGTAGAACAGACAATCATGCAGAAAATCTGAAGAGAACAGAGAAAAGGAAAGTAAACTACCAAAGTAACAGAATTGAGCAGGAGTGACCCAGCAGGAACTGGCAACCATATATTTATGGTAACTCACCTAAAGGACTGCTGACCTTCAGTACCACTTGGCTGACTGCATGAATGGAAACAGATGGGCAGATAAAACAGAAGGACAACGTTCAGGAATATTCATTCTCTTATTAGCCTAGGACAACGTTCAGGAATATTCATTTCTCTTATTAGCCTATCTCCTAACAGCAAAGGCTGAGCAGGAAAGAAGTAACAGGAACTGCCTGCTGTCCAAGCATTTATAAATGCTGCTCCTTGGCCGGGTGGGGGTGGCACACGCCTTTAATCCCAGCACTTGGGAGGCAGAGGCAGGCGGATTTCTGAGTTCAAGACCAGCCTGGTCTACAGAGTTCCAGGACAGCCAGGGCTACACAGAGAAACCCTGTCTCAAAAACCAAAAAATAAAAAAATAAAAATAAAAAAATAAAAAAAATAAATGCTGCTCCACTGGTCTTCAGTTGTACTCAATCAACACACCAACTCTGGATCAACTCAGCTGTCTCCTCCACTATGAACACCAAACTCACAATATCCACCGTCAAAGGGAAACCTCAGAATTGCTTCTCATTTTCATAATGACTTGATTTAGTGTTCTTTCCTGTAACCTAAAACGGATTTCTAAAAATCTAAGTCCCCCACTGTTCAACCTTATCTCTCACAACAGATAGGGAGAAAACACAGAAAGCTCGAGGCAAGATAACGCAGAAAATTCCTTCAATTTATTATGCTTTCTCTGTCCTTTGATTACTAAGGACAGAGCACCTGTTCTCTTTAACAGTACTTCTGACTCTGAGCCCTGACCACTTCAGTTTCTTTCTCACAAGGCCCTCCCTTTTTATTTGTAACTTTACCCTTCAACTGTAGCTGCTTCTTAGCATTTGATGCTTATTAACTTCTTAAAATAACTAAATCATCTTTCTTGACTATTACTCTCCTGTATGCTATCTACTGGGTGTGCCTAGTGAAAGGGGAAATCCTGGGTGATGGCAGCTTTCCAATGGCAGCAGAGTGATAAATGTGCTCCTCACTGAAGCTGGGGATACTGGAGGAGAATGGCTTAAAGGGAAAGGTATTACAACTGGTCTGTTGAATCCGGGGATGCTAGTTACATATCTAAATGAATCCAACAACAACAAAAAGCAATTGGATGGCAGGAAATTCAGGGAAAAGCTAAGTTGGATAACAAGTTATTAATTCCTGAAAGCCAGTTTACTCAAGTATACATATTAATTGTTAGATACACTGCTACTTTAGAGATAAGGTGAACATTGAAAGAATGGGGGACTGGGGAAAAGGTCAAAGCAGAAGAACAAAGGAAGCACAGTGTAAGGTCCTGGAATGTATGTGGCACAGTGGTAAGAACATGACCTTACAGCCAGTCTGCTGTGCAAACCCTGCGTCTGCTCTGTGTTCAATACCTGTGTTACCTTGTGCAAATGGCTTGACTTCTCTGCACTTCATTTTCTCCATCAATGGAAAGGAAAAGAAAAGAAAACTAGCATTTGCCTCCAAAAGCTGTGTGTAAGCCTGCAGATCAATCAATGAATCAGCATAAACTGTTCAGAACTGTAAGTTCATTAGGCAAATATGAAAGGCAGGTTTGAAAAATGAGGAATGATCATGATTTTTAAATCTACAAATTGATCAACTGAGATAACATCTATAACTTTTCTGCACTCTTTCACCAGTCATTTCTTCAATGGCTTCACTGAGCCAGGCCCCGTTCTAGGCACTAGGGATAAGAAGGGAATAAAACTAAGAAGACACTTTGCCTTCATGGATCTTTTATTCTGTTGAGATGAAAAATAAGATAAAGAGCAAACAATAAGGACCACTATGTATCAGATACTATTTCAAGTATTTTATACATAATGCTTATAAAACCTCTTAAAGTATATTATGCTATTACCCACACTGTACAGAGGAGGAAACTCAGACACAAAGTGGTTAATCAGGTCACAAAGGTGGAATGTAGCAGGTGTAAGTCAAATTCAGCTTATCTGCTTAGATTCTGTGTTCTCAGTAACTATATCCATGAACAAAGGAGTATACAATGTATGGATTTGGTAATCAAATGTCTAAATTTTAGAAGGGGTAAGCAAGGAAGACTCATTTCTAAGGCAACTTAAAAAGAAAACCTCTGTAGAGAGTGAGAGGGTGAGCCATGGGAATTCTATCTCTGGAAATTTTGCTCTAAGCACACAAGAAGGAGGTACAATGGCTCTGTGATTAAAACAAACAAAAAACCCTACAAAACAACAACAACAAAACAAGCAAGCAAGCAAACAAACCTGCATGGTAGACACTAGAAACTGAGGTAGGTTGTCAATGGAGATAGAATACAAACACTTATTAGGAAAGAGATCAAAGAAGGCTCATAAAGACTTCCAGACTACACTCTGGATAGTAAAGTATAAGGTCACTGGAGAGGTGCACAATGCAGCACAATTTATAAAGTAAAAAGTAACTGGTTCCTATATAAGAACACAATGAAGGCAGTCCTAGGAAGACCAATTAGAAGATCTTATTAGTTTATCATGACTATTACACATACTTGAAGAAACAGCTTTAAAAGGAGACTTATTTTTACAGTGTCAGCAGTTACACTTCACGGTCACTGATGCCATTGTTTCTGCATTGTCAGGAAAGAATACTAGGTTAAAAAGCTGTGATGAAATTCTAAATTTTTCTATGATATCATGTATCTGGAGACTGTATTCAACAGTTCAAAACAGGAAGTATAGTTTCCAGTTTGATTTATGATTCTAATTATGAATATGAGTGTGTGGGTAAGGTATGCACATAGAGAGGACAAGTTTCAGGAGCTGGTTCTCTCCCTTCACCTTGAACTCTGGGGATTGAATTTACTAGGAGAACAACAGATACAGAAGTTCAACCTTTTACTTAAACTGTTAAACAGAAAAACCAAGGCTTGCACTGTAACTGCAAACGTTTTACCCATTCTAATCTTTCAACAATTTTAAATTTAATTTTATAAAACTTAATGAACTACTAGTGACTGGTTTCCTATATTGCCTTAATTTTAAATCATTAAATGGCATAGGCTAATCAGTGTACTTAAAATTAGAGAACTAAAATAAAAAAGAAACAGAACCAATGCTTTGCCTTTAAATTTAGGCTCCTTGAGATATTCTTTTATATCTGTTGCCAAGTTCTTATCCTAAGAGTAATTACTAGCAATTACTCTCTGATTGCTATGTGCATGTCAGACATTATCGTCACTCTAATTATAATACAGTTAGCCAAAGCGGAATGGTTAACTTTCCGTTCAATTAAATGTTTGTTTCGCAGCCTATTTATAGATATGACAGATGTATACTGTGCCAAGATAATGATGGAATTTGATACACTTTCCAGAAGTGATATAAAACATACAGAAACACAAGAAAGAACAAATCAGACAATTCAGTAGCGTTGCAGCTGCTAATGGGATATAAGGGTAACTTGCTAAGGTTTGAAAATCTGTCTGCCAAAACTCCCAATGTATAGCACTCTCAAAATTAATAACTGATGATGATGATATATTACAAAGTAGTTCAAATTTATTTTGTGGAGAAAAACAGTGACAAATGAGTTCTCCTTTTTGATCGGGCCTCTTCTTTTTTTTTTTTTAAGTTTTTCGAGACAGGGTTTCTCTGTGTAGCCCGGGCTGTCCTGGAACTCACTTTGCAGACCAGGCTGGCCTCCAACTCAGAAATCCGCCTGCCTCTGCCTCCCAAGTGCTGGGATTAAAGGCGTGCGCCACCACCACCACCACCACCACCACCCGGCGATCGAGCCTCTTCTTATGGTGAACTATGCATAACACAAATGGTGTCCCAGACACCACTGTCAAATGTGCTAGTAAGTGATACTGGTATGTTCAACAGGTGAGCACAATCACTATCCATTCCTGAAACTTTCTCATCATCACAAATTGAAACCTTGTACAAACAACTCTACTGTTTTGTTCATTTGTGTTAGTTAAGGCTGAGCCATTTTATAAAACTACTCCATTTTGGTTGAACTGTGACAATACAATAACCATAGTAACATAGCTCTTAAAAGTTAAGTAACTTGTCTCTCTAGGTTCTTGACTGCCCTCCCTGTAGGCGGAGTAATGGCCGGTACCAATCCCTTCTTGGGACAGGGCTCTAATGGCCCCATTATCTCGTACTGGTGTACCACCAGAAAGTGTTCTAGTCATGACAGTAATATTCCCAGAGATGGGTAATCTTGACCACTACCCATTCCTGGAACTCTTGCACATCCTACATGTCCCACTATATCCCTACCATCATCCCCAGGGCCAGAGTCTCCAGCAACTGCACTTCTAGAGGACAAATCACATCTAACACAGCTTATTTCCAGCTCATGGCTTCTGTGAATACTGGGCTATAAGCATCTGAGTCTGCTTTCCATGCATTTGGTAGCTATTCGTTTGGTAATTCTGTTTACCTTTTAGAAACTGCCAGGATTTTACTCTAGCTGCAGGGTTTGTAGTGACCACCAGAAATGACAAAAGCTCTAACTGCCCACATTTGCCAAGGCTTGCTTCTGTTCTTCTGATTTCAGCCACTATGGGAGCTGTGACATAGGAGGTACCTATTTCACTGTGGTTTTCTTTTGCATTTCCATGAGAGCACTGAACAGCTTTTATTTACTTACATCCTTTTGTATATCTTCTTGGGGAAAATATCTATTCAAATCATTTTGTCTGTTTTTCATTTATGTTGCCTTTTTGTTGAGTTACAAGATTTTATATATTGTGGAAATATACCCTCGTCATGAATGTAGCTCATTTGGTCGGTTATCTTTAACTCATGATAGTGTCCTTTGATGCACAAAACTTTTAAATTCTACTTCTATCTAACTTATTTTCCTATGGTTATCTAGTTTTGGCATCATATTGAGTAATCTATTGGCCTGGATATTCATCTAAGGGCTTTGCAGTTCAGTCACTTAAATTTGGTTGTATTTTTAAAATCCACTTTGAAATCATTTCCATAGATGATACAAGTAAGAGTTGATCTAGACTGTTTTAAACACTTATCAAGCTTTTCTTTATCACTTAGTAAAGAGAAAGTGGTGTTGTTAGTACAGTGAGACCCACAGCTGCTCTCTGAAAGGAGAGCCTATTACTTTTTACTGTTAGGTTTCTAAACTAATCTAATTTTTGTTTCTACCAGAATTTGAAGATAAAGCTCTAAGTTACTGAAGACACCACACTTTTCAGACAAAGGATGTGGAGGAATCAACCTGGAACTGCCCAGGAACTCTCTTCCCTGAGGAGTGGCTCTTATAGAATCGAATTGTGTTATTCAACCCGTGCAGGGACAGGAACAACTGGTAGTCCTGTCCAGCTGTCATGCCAATGAGCCACAGCAATGGATGGGCTCACATGATACCCACAGTGGTACAATAGCAGTACTTTTTACCTTGGGAGCAACCAGACAGCTATCTAACGGTACTTAAAAGCTTGTTCATCAGGAAGGAATTCATGCCTGGTACTGTAAACCTAGCCATCTATGGATAGGTTATAGACCTGAAAGAACCATATACTGCTAGGTTCCTAAATCAATGTATTTTCTGGTGTTTTGTTTTGTTTTGTTTTAAATACTCATCCTTATATCCACAGAAAAGTGTTCCTTTCACTCCTCATCAAAAGATTCATCTTGCACTGACTGCTCTTCCAGAGGTCCTGAGTTCAATTCCTAGCAACCACATGGTGGCTCACAATCATCTGTAACAGGATCTGATGCCCTCTTCTGGTGTGTCTGAAGACAGCTACAGTGTACTCATATACATGAAATAAATAAAATAAATCTTTAAAAAAAAAAAAAAGAACAACTTCTTAGAATGTTTCAAAATTATTGCAACTGTAAATAATCCCTAGGGTCAGTAAATGAACTTTATTATTTTTAAATTTTTCCAGAAATAAACCAGGTAATTGCTAGATTCAGAAGGCATAAAAATTTTTTGAAACACTGGGTATACAGGGGTTTTGATTTGCTTTACCAAACTAATAGTCAAGAACCGTGCCTCTGTTTAAAGTGCATTGATCTGACCATGGGCACAGTGAAATGGTTAGACAGAGACTCCTCTAGGTAGAGACTACAGAGACAATCTACAAATACTAGGTACAACACCTTTAAAGCTAAACAGTACTGACTTATTGATCATCTATGTTTTGCTTTCTGAATTAAGTTTTATAATTATAAGACATCATAATGTCTTATAAGAAAGAATATAAAAAACATTTTTCAAATATGTTCAAATGTATCTTATTATAAAATTTGCTTTTTAATTATTATAAAATATAGATTAATCTTTATATATGATTAGTTTGATACCTTATGCTTCTGGCTTTATACTGTACATTGTAAGACAAGCTTCTGATTACACATGCAACCGCCATTTAGCTTTTTATGTTTTCCATTTTAGGTATTTATATAGTTATATCATGTAACATATATACTGCCATGAGATACTGTAGAAACTGAGCATAATTTTCCCACATTTGAAATTCCAAGTATTAATGAATACTTAAGGAGGTAAATTTTACAATCTGATTCGTCAAAATTACTAAGTAGGCATCCAATCCAGTCACTCATCTATAACAAAAAAAAAATTTACATCTTTGTTTTATAAATGCAATTATCAATCTTTTGCTTTTTCAAAAATATTTCCATTCCGTAAAAGCATTAGCTTTAATATTCTTCAAAGTAAAGAGAAAAGTGAACTCCATGAACTAATGGAGGGAAAAGTACATGAGAAAAATCAAGAAAAAAAGCGACTTCCTGAAAAGGAGCCTGCAGGACAATCCCTGACAAACCTCTTCCAGCTCCTGGTATTTAGGCTGACAACATTCTTACCTGTATTTATCTTAGTTTCTTTACTTTTAAAAAGAGAATAGCATTTATAAAAACCATAACTACTAAAATTTTAAGTTCAACATTTCCACATGAAGATTTACTGTTTGCAACCCAATACCTTCAAAGATGAATTCTAAGCTAATACTATTAACATCTTTCCAGCAGGGTGAATATTATCTCTGCAGTTTCACATTAACTAGTACACTTCTCTATTACATTTATCACACGATATGCCAACTAATTCTATGTGTTTCTATCTACCCTGCTATGCTGGGTATGCCATAAAATCAGAACAAACTTTAATTCCTTCCCCATCTTTAGTCTCATACAACAGCTAGTGAAGGATAAATGCATGATACCTTTTTCTTATATGACTGACTAGACATAGTCTGTCCAATGGCAACTGTCCCCTTTCCAAAATTTACATAGTTATGTTTATTCTGAACTCCTCACACAAAAATACTAATCTCAAGCATTGCTCTTGAGAGCAATATACAATACAAGCAATACAAGAAAATATAAATAATTATTATGCAATGTCCCTCAAACTGTCAACTCATATTTCGGCATAGTACAACAAGATACAAAATTAAAATATCCTGGTGAGACACCTTAGTTATGCTTCCATTTAACAAGCAGAAACTCAACGTAAGTAACTAAAGGAGTCAGAAACTCACCAATGACAGCGGCATTACCAGATAACTAGCAGGGTCAGGCCTAGGTTTGGGGTTTTAATTCCACATGGCTCACCTTTCACCGTATCAAGCAAAGACTTTTTAATAACCATTTTAACAAGTCATCAGTTGCACTACAAATACTTACACTGACCCCAGCGCCCTGTTCTTGGGTTTAAATAATTTGGATAAAGACCATTTGGGCGTTCCATTTTCTGTAGTAGTTTCCGAATGTGCATGACCTAATCAAAATGAAATGAAGAATGGAATTACTAAAAGCAGGTGTCATCAAGCTTTCCATCAAGCTGCAGTCTGTGCTTTTCCCTCACTCGGAACCTGCATCCACTTCACCTTGTCGTGTGTGCTGGTCAGGAAGGGCTTCTGTTCCTTAAACGAATTATTAGTTTTATTAATGAATATGTTATGATTTAAAACTCAAACAATAATAGAAGTAGCAAATAAAATAAAGAAAAATAAAAGAGATTATCACAAACTTCACCCATATATTCAAGATATATCCCAGTATATATTAAAATACAAGAATAAAGTAACTTCAGAGAAATGAAATCAAAACTTTCTGTGAAAAATATTCATTTTGATTTAATAAGTGATGAAGTAAATGAGGTAAAGATCAAACTGTTGGGTTTAGATGCACACAAAATAAAATATTCTTTAAATTCTTGAAGATCTCCCTGAGGTTAAGAAAGGGGGAAAAAAAATCACAAAATACATTAAGAGGCTGATGACTTCCCCAAAGCCGTGACTTCTGTCTGCAGATTGGTCAGATCTGATAGTGGCTTTCAGATGGGAGTGCAGGCAGTGCTGCAGGAAAGGCGTTCTATTTCTTATAGTCTTTGTTTTCTGAAAAGTTCACTCAGATTTTGAGTAGGTAACGTATCCATGCTGTTCTTACATATGAATGGTGACCTATGTAACTTCTAAGTGACTTGGAATACACTCTCTGTCTCACAGGCATACACACGTACTTCAGCTTTCTGGAGCTGAGCACACTAATAATTTTAAGCATAATTATTCTCATCATCTTTTCTTTGGCTGGGTTTGGCATGGTGCTTTGGCAAGCAGCTTAAGACTGCTACCTATGCCCCTTGATTCTTTCATATGTAAGGCCACCATCATGCAATGGGAATGACTCCACATGCCATGTTTAGACACTTCTAAATGGTCTTAGGAAAGATGAGAAACTTGGCTTTCTGACATCTGAAATTATGTATAGTACTGTTTGTGTTCCTCAGCACATTATTTCCTTTCTCGGTGTGTTCTTAGTGCCTGTCAACATTCTGCAGTTCTGTCTTCTAATTTCTCCCCATTGCAAGCTCCATCTTTGCCTGTGTTACTTCCAGTTTGACCTTCTTTTTAGCGGTGATGTTTTCTTCTGCTCTGGTACTCAGCACATCTTACTGGATGACCAGTTTATATTCTTATTCTACAAAAGTTGGGGTATAGAGGATCCATGTTTTTCTTATGGTGATATTTGGACAGGATTTTGATTTTATTTTTCTTGGTGTTCCATGGGGGCCCTTCCCTTCTTTTGTTCTGATAAATCTCTACAAATTCTGTACTTACTTACTCTTTTTGGATGAATTTTTCATCATCACTTTCTCCCTTTTTTAGGATGGGGAAGACTCTTAAACTCATCATGGAGTCTACACTGGCATCACTGGATTCGTATGTCTTAGTCTTATGAATGCTGGGATTTTAGGCCTACACTACCATACTGACTCATCTGTTTTCTTGACTCAAGTACTCACAAGAAAGTTTAGACATGAAAGACTGAGGTTGGACACTAATGTAAGTGTGGTTTCCAGCCTTTGCTTCTCCCTGGCCAACTGAGGCTAGAAACCTAGAGCTGCCTGCAACAGAGACATCTGTCACTCCTTCCCTCACTGAAGATGGCAGACAAACGGAACTCCCTGTGGGACTGTTGCAAGCATGCTTTCCTAGCTTCTTGGCACACTGCTTCCTTCTAGTCCAAAACTACCACCAGCTGCCACCCTGGCCTCACTGTGAACTTACCTCCACAGATTTTAAGTGTGTGGTAAACACAGATCTGTTCCTACCACATAAGGTATCTTCTTATAAAATGACACTTTTACTTTTTGCAGTTGATATAGACAAACTGCTAAAGATTTTAAGTTTACATTTATATTTTATACCCTTGTAATTAAAATGTTTGTTTCTGGTGTGAACTTAAAAAAAAAAAAAAAAGTCATGTCTATGTTAAAGGTACTACAAGCATGATTAACTAGTTAAAATACCATAATTATAGACTGTTAGAATATTTTGGTTCAGAACTAAACTATCTTAAAGTATATTTACCCCTCTTAAATTCAGATTCAGCTCTGAAATAAGCATTTCTTACTTCTTTTGAGCTGAGAGCTGTGTTTTGCATTCACAGTAGTTACTTGTATTTAAATAGTCAAGTTCTAACACTCTGGTATAGCCTAGTAGTAAAGCCAACAGTCTGCAATTGCAAGACCCTGGGCTAAGATCCACTTCACCAAAAAGAAAAATGAAAAATGAAAAAGCAAACCTTCCTTTCAAAAACAAAACCCACAAAAACATTTAAGACTGTCTTAAAATATCCAGTAGAATAATCACATACTCTGTAAATAAACAATATTTCTCTCTTCCTTTGCAATTATTAAACTTTTAAAATAAAAAATTTTTTTCTTGTCTTAGCATGCTGGCTACGGAGTTCAGAACCATGATTAGAAATAGGAATAGAATTAACTAAAAATCGTGGTTATAACTTCTCAGTAAATACTTTAAATATGCTCTAAATAGAAAGAAATTTAAAAACCAAAATAACTGAAAGAGGAAAATAAGCAATAAAAACCAAATCCCTGAAAACCTGTAACATCTTCTGGCAAACTTGTACATCCTTTATACCAAACAGAGAGAGGACAGAGACGAACCTTATTATAGTAAGTCAAGTCACCAGTCAAGTAGCTGAGGTGCACAAACTCCATGTGCAGGGTGCCAAATTCAGCCAGGATGCTGCTGCCTGCAGACGCCCAGCCCAGTTTCGACCTACTCCACTAAGTAATAGGATAGAAAGAGACAGGATTAGGGAAAGAGAAACACGAGCATCTTAAATAGATCTTAGAAATTACATCTAATATAATCGTTTATCTTAATTTTTGTTTATTAAAAAATTTAAATCAATAATACAGTCAGGTTTTAAAAATGAGATAACATAAAAATTAAGCATCAAATATATTGTCTATTCTCATCCCTTTACATCACTTAGCTCTAGAATCACTTTTTACTAGCTTCTTACACATGTAGAACATTTATAAATACACAGCAATACATCTATTTATTTATTTGTTTGTTTGTTTGTTTATTTTCTGCCTCTTATAGGCAATGAGTAAGTGAAATGTACTAAGTGCTCTGATCAGGCACTGTACTCTTGTAATGTGCCTTATTAGTCTTTCCATATCAGTTCATAATAGCAGCTTTCTCATTGGTCTTAATAGCTGGGGAGAATTCTGTGTAATAAATGATTCTCTTATATACTTGCATATTACTCAGATTTTGTATGCTGTCAATTTAATATGCTATACTTTAATGATATACACTAAAATCTATATCTGGCCATATAGCACTAATTTTTACAGCTCCTTCATTATAGAACACTATTTTCTCATTGAAAGTATCAGAGGCAAATACCACTATCAGTTTTTTCTTTTATAACTAGAAGAGAGAATCAAAAAGGAATGTGGATATAGTAATATGTAAGACAGACATTTATTTTCACAAATAGTAAGAACTTGCTATGCTGCAGGACAGACATCAATAAACATGACATAATATTCCTGCTCTTGTAACAGATAAGACCACTGAAATGGTGAAAACTACTATAAAGAAAATCAAGTTGAGAAACAGAATACTGAATACTAAGGAGAGAAAGTGCATCAGAAGAAAGGCCTTTTCGAGATTATGATCAGACAAAGTGTTTCTGAGTCCTGATCACAGAGGAGTCTCTGATGAATAGACCTCCAAGGAGAAAATTTCCCATAAAGGAAGCAGCAAATGCAATGGCCTGGAGAATGAAGGTGACAGACTGTAGCTGGAGTCTAGAAAGTCAACGCTACAGGATGCAATTAGAGAGCTAGCTATCCACCACTCCATGCAAGGATGCTGTAAGACTATGGTAAATTTTCAGAAATTTTTAGTGTGATAAGACACAAAACAAAATAAGAATGGCAGCATACATTTTAGACATAAAGCATAACATTTAGAGATCAGCTAGATTCAACTAATGATTTTGTTATCTTCTATAAACAAAACCTGGGCAAGTCTAACAGTTTACAGTTGATTATGAAAAAAAAGTTGCCAGATAAAAGCAACAAAGGAAAACATCATTCAAAGTATATGCAAATAATTTTCTTTTCTTTTTTTTTCAGGGCACAGGCTGGACTCGAACTCGGGAGAGATGGCCGCCTCAGACTCCCGAGCCACCGCTGGCCGCAAATAATTTTCAAAAGACCAAATTCTAAACAAGTTTTTATGTTATTTCATAGACATCATTCTAAAATATAAAATTTGACTCATATATATTCTAACGTAAAAGAAAACTCCAAAGAACAAAACTACTAAAGACAAACTCAATTTTAAAATTAGCTGCTTCAAACTAACACCATCATAATTTTTCCTACAAATGTTATTCTTTTTAACTGATCAAAGGGAGACATATGAATGCTTTCGTGTGTGTGTGTGTGTGTGTGTGTGTGTGAGTAGTAAGAAAATGTGCAGTGAATACTAATAAACAAAACAATTAAAAACAACATGACGTCTCTCTTTGCTAAGCTAAACATCAGCAACAAGACAGAAATGTTTGGCAAACTTTTGATGATTAAATAGTAATCAATTTAAGGGTCCTATAATTATTTTGAATTGTTTGATAATGGATCACCTACAATGTGTATTTTCCTCAAAGTCCAAACAAAATCTTTAATCTATTATGTATTTAAAGAACAACAAAGCTTCTAGTGAATTGCAATTTTAAGAACAAACAACTGACGCTCATATTTATCCCAGCAAAACCCAAGAAATTAAATAAATGAAAGCACTCACACAATGTACAAGTTTAAACTTAGAAACTTGATCAATAGAAATAAGCATTTATGGAGCTCCAAATTTCACTCAGATGTATTACATTATGAAAATACAAGGTCTGAAAAAAATTAAGCTAAAAATTTAAAGTAGAAATATACTTAATTTAAGCAGAATTTGCTCCAAAACAACTATACATACAATATTTTTCAAACTCAGACAAGAATGAAGAGAGGATATTAATAATTTCATAAATGTTTCCTTAACTTTCTTAAAAATAATATTATTTTGGCAATAGTTTTAAGCAGAAGTATTTTACAACACATTAATTAAAATTTTTAAATTGGGGCTGGAGAATGGCTCAGCAGGAGCCAGGTTTGGTTCTCACCACCCCCATGGCAGCTCACAACCACCTGAAATTTCAGTTCTGGGTGACTCAATACCTTCTGGCCTTGTGGACATCAGGTACACATGTGGTACACATATAGAAACACATATAAAACACTTTTACACATAAAATAAATATTTTTAAATTATGAAATTATTTTAAAAGTAAGTCAGTAAACATTTTTGAATTTAAATGAAAGTAAACACATCAATGAGGCCACTGAAAGAAAAGCCACACTAGAACAGTAGAGCACCAAACAAGGCAAACATAACAAAATGACTGGAACAACACAACCTTTCCACAACACCTCTGTGTGCTACTGTTACCAATTCTCCAAGACACGAGCTAGCAGACTGTACTTAACAGCAGGACTCATGTCTCGACTGCCTGCAAGGAACACACCTTACTAGCAAAGACACAAGCAGCCTTAAGGTGAAAGAAAGAAAAAGGACAGTCTAAGGCAAGGGAACTAGAACATATGCAGACATGGCCTTACTAAAAAAAAAAAAATAGACAAAATAGATGCATTAGTTGCTTTTTGTCAAGTTGGCACAAACCTAGACATCTGAGAAGAGGGAATATTACAGAGAAAATGCCTCCATAAACTGGCCTGTTGGCAAGTCTGGGGAGCATTTTTTTTTTATTAATAATTGATATGGGAGGACCCAGCTCACTGTTGGTGACCTCCCTGAGCAGGAGGTCCTGAGTCGTAAAAGAAAATAGGCTGAGAAAACCATGAGGAGTAAGCCAATAAGCAGCACTCCTCCATGGCCTCTTACCAGTGCCTGCATCCCGAGTTGTTGCCTTGAGTTCCTGCCCTGACTTCCCATAATAGTTGATTACAACTATAAACTATTTTAAAATTCACTCTTTCTTCTCCAAGTTGCTTGGTCATGATATGCTGTCACAACAGTAAAGACCCTAACTAAAACAGAAAGTAGTACCAGGTTTGTGGGTACTGCTGACAGACCTGACCACACTTTGATGAGACTGTGGGAAGATTTTGGAATTTTGGGCTATTGTGTTCAAAGTTTAATGAGCCAGCAAGGGAACTCAGGTGATAATGTTGAGAGCAAAGCATGATGGAGGCCTGATGTGTGACGTTTTTGAGAGAAGAATGTATCAGGTTATTAATGTACTGCTTTTTATTAATAAGTAGTGGTTCTAGTCAGCTGGAGCTGAAGAATCAGCTCTAATTAAAAAGAGAACAGCATAACTGAGGCAAAATATGGGAAGTATCCTCAGGGTCCACACACAGAGTCTGTGGTACGGAGGTGGCTAAGACTGTACCTCACACTAACCAAAATGGGTTTTATTCTAAGAATAAAAGATACTTCAGCATATGCAAATCAATAAAACCAACCTGTTATAATCTTAAGGATATGAACAACGTGATCACCTCAATGCAGAAAAGGCATTTAACGAATCCAATAATAAAGGCTATGTACAAAAGAACCAACAAACAATCTTACAATTAAACAAAGAAAGCATTTCCACTAAATTAGGAGTGAGACAAGGATATCTACTTTCTCCCTCCTGTGTGACAGCTTGGTTAGAGAAATGCAAGATACAAACAGGAACAAAAGAAGTCAAGTTATCCTGTTTGCAGACAAGATGATCCTATATACAAGAGAGCTAATGACTCCACTACACAACTCTTAGAATGGACAAACATATTCAGCAAAATAGCTGAATACAAAATTAACATACAAAAATCAGTAGTTTTCTAAAACATATAACATGAAAAGAAAATCAGGAGAACACCACAAATCAATCTTTTTTTAAAAAAAAAGAAAGAGAAGAAAAAACTAGGATAAACCTAACAGAAAGTAGGTGAATGCTCCAATGATAATTTTACAACACTGTAGAAACTGGAAGTACTACAAAATGGAAAAATCTTCCATGCTCGTGGAATGGTAAAATTGACACTGCAAAAATAGCTATATTACCAAAAAGGACCTTATTTAATATAATCATCATCGAAATTCCAGTAACCTTTTTTACAGAACTAGAAATTCACATGAAGGCACAGAAGATTGCAAATATCCAAACCAACCCTGAGCAAAACAGACAATACTAAGGGTATTTTGAATTTTGAATTACCCTACAAAACAACAGTAACAAAAACAGTATCTTACAGGTACAAAGCAGACAAAAGTTAATGGACTAGACAAGAAGCCCCAAAACTAAACCCATACAATTATGAACCATATTTTTTTACAAAGATGCCAATAATATACATAGTAATATACACTGAGGGAAAATAACCTCTTCAACATATAGTGCTGGGAAAATGGACATATACATGTAGAAGGAATAAAAATTCTCATTCTGAACAAAAATAAATTAAAAATGAATAAAAGACCTTATACTGTATAACCAGAAATTCTAGAACCTGGTTCTAAGGAGAGAAAATATTTCAAGATACAGGTACTGTCAAGGACTTTCGGAAGAAGACTGCAGCAACTCAGAAAATAACACCAAGAATTGACAAATGAGATTGCATCAAAGCAAAAGGTTTTGTACAGCACCAGAGACATCAACTCAAGAGATAAACTCCAGACTCGGAGAGAATATTTACTGCCTACGCATCTTGCCAAGGATTAGCATCTACACTGTAAAGAGACTCAAAAACTAAATGCTCCAAACCCAAATAACCTAGCACTGTATGTATAATTTACATACAAAGATGTAAGCAATGGAGGGTTAACTGGAAAAATATTAGTATATCAAAGTCAGCACCTACAAGGAGTGCCTATTCCTCCTGCAGTCATTCTACATCCTTCCCTCACCACTCTCTGTCATTAGAGATTGTTTATATTCTACAACTTTGAATGACCATCAACACCTTGTATATACTCTTTATTGACTGGATCTTTCACTCAACATGCCTTTGAGTGTAAAAGTAACTTTTATTCTGCTGGTGTAATTATCATCTCTGAGGCTTACTGCCTCCATCTGGTAGCCTACGCCTAGTCCTGTAAGCTTCTGGCCTCTGTACAATCTTATCTAGTCCTAGAATGTTTTCAGCCTCTGAGACTTGCTGTTGAATAAGCTCATGCATTTCTATTCCTTCTGAACTCTGTCTAGCTGATTCAACTCAGCTGCTCTGGCTCAAACTCCTCTCCAAGCTGACTGACTCAATCTGCACCCACACCCCACCCACAGCACTCCCCCATCCCTCTCTGGCAATCTTTTCTGATCCCCTGGCTCCTCATTCTCTGGCTCACTCTGTCTTCACCTGTGCCTAGCCTGTGCTCTCTTCAACCCATCTCTGTAAAACTCTCTCAGTAAAACTGCCTCCTTTTTTCGCTGCACTGTTCTCTTTCAAGTCGCCTCTCTTTTTTTCTCTGACCCCCTGAGAGTTGAGCATATCATATTCTATCTAATCTTTCTCTGATTTGTCACTTTGTCTTCCACTCAATTAGACATCGCTTTCAAACATGGGTGCTTTCTTCTACAAACTAACTTTACCTTCACTGTTTGGGATAAACGGTGCGTACTAAGGGCTGAGCCACACAACTAAAAACAGGTGTTTTGTGTTTTTCCCAGTAAATAGCACAATCTTGGGATTCACAGTGTGATCAAATGTCTTGCAACATTTGAGATTTATTGCTGTGAGTTAGTGCTCAATTCTTTGTTTTGCTAAACAGTGTTTTATTGTACAAACACAACAATGATTTGGCTTGCTGATCAACATTTGATTAGATCATAGTTTTACAAATTTATTATTAAAATTATTATGAACAAACTTTGTATGAACAGTTACTTTCTCTTGGATGTATAAATATTTTTGGTTGTGAGCCTAGCCTTTAACAGCTGAGCCATCTCTCCAGTCCTGGATGTATAAATATAAACCAAAGGATGATTTTAAGGCATATAATTCTATTTTAATTTTATAACGACAACCAAATTCTTCTTAGTGAAGATATTACATCAAGTTCCACCAACATAAGTCTACTCTTTAGTGGTTTGTTTTCTTTTTCTGTCAAGTTAATTTTTATCATTGTTATGCAGGATCTTTTAATATTCCAGTACTGTCTCTATTAACTTATCCTAACTATGATCCCCTAGGGATGATAACATATATCATTAATTTATACAGTACATACTACCACATAGCAGTTCACATATAATGTGAGAACAATGCCATGTACAGACAGTTCATGATTTCTGAGAATTCAACTCATGAGGCTTTTAACTTTTGGACAGTATAAAAGAGTATGAATTCAGTACAAACTTTATTTCATTTTTGAGTTTTGACCTTTTCCTGCACTAAGGATATGTGGTCACATACCCTCTAGAGATTCAGGGAATGGCAGCAAGCTACAGTTCTCAATCAGCTACACAGTCACAAGGGTAAACAATACACACTATATTATGCTGGTCAGCTATGCTGCTAAGTAGGCTATTTTCAGTTTATGATAGTTCACTGAGATGTCATATCACTATACACTTAGAAGCACCTGTACTTCACATCTGCACACCACAGTATGTGCCGCTGTAAACATGCTTTCCTCTACATGTTTTATACATTCTACAAATTACTGTTTCTCCTTTGAATAATTTCTTGAGAAAAATAAAACTTAGGAAATACTTTAAAAAACAGCAATTAATGGAACAGAAAAATACCCCTTTTATAGTTACTTAATATATTTTCACTGTTCTTCACTTCTTTGTATAGATCTGTCTTTTCTATTGATATCACTAAATTTTTCTTACTGTTTCTAGGGGGAAGGGACTGCTAGAAACAAGTTCTCTAAGCTTTTGAATTGCCTATAACTGTCTTAATTTCTTGGAGCAGGGTCGGGAAAGGAAGAACATAGAAGAGAGATACGGCACTTTTTAAAAAACTGATTTTTCTGACAAATTATGTCTCTTGCCAAGTTTCATGAAATACTAGAATCTGTGAACTTATCAAGTATGGTAAGGTTTTAGATATTATTTCTTTGAACCAGTGTCTTTGCATCAGTCCCCACTCTCTGGCTCCTGCCCTCAGCCCCTTGCTCCTCACGTGTGCTGAACTATCTGATACTGTCCAAGAGACCACTAGGTAGTTTCTTCCTCATACCTGTGCCTTTTAGTTTTTCTTTTCTGTGATTTTATTTGAGCGATTTCAGTGATTTACTTTCAAGCTTGCAGATCTTCAGGATGTGGTAAGAACTGTTAAGCTTGTCAAGTGAATCTGCTTCCCATGTATTTAGCTTTAGGAGCTCCATTCTGGTCCTTTTATAAGTCACTCTTCTCATTGCTGACACTTCCCTGTAAATACTTCAGCATGCTTACAGAACCTGCTCCAAGGCCTTGGAGGTCAACTCTGTTACTATTTCTCTGCCTGTTTCTCTCCTGACAGATTTCACTTCTGATTATGTAACACTCTCCTGTTTCATACCATGTCTAGTAATTTTTAGTTGGAATCTGGGTAATAAGACACTCGGTGGGGCTGGAGAGATGGCTCAGCAGTTAAGAGCACGGCTGCACTTCCAGGGGTCCTGAGTTCAATTCCCAGCAACCACATGGTGACTCACAGCCGTCTGTAATGGGATCCGATGCCCTCTTCTAGTGTGTATGAAGACAGTGATAGTGTACTCACATACATTAAATACATAAATAAACAAATATATTTTTAAAAAGACATTCTGTTGTTAATAATTAAGTTTCACTCCATCCTTTAATGTCCGTGTGATAGCTAGGAACACCTCTGTGATGATGCAGTTCTTCAGTAAGAAACTGGCTGTGACATACATTGTGCCTCCTCTGTGGCAGACTGAGCTTTTCCTCCTGTGTAACTCTTCCAGCAATTACCTTCAAATCCAAACTTATTTCTTACCTTCACTAGTTACCCATTACCTTTTAAATAATTGCATTTAATAATTGCATCTTTACATTTGGCAGTCATATGATATATATAATTATAATTTTGCCTATAATCCACTATTTTTTATTCCTCATTCCTATTATATTTGTTACTACTTCCAGAAAAATGCTAAACATAAACAGTGCTTTGATCTTGACTGTAATGAGGTGTTTCTAACTTGTTAAATTGTTGGTTTAACAGATACATTGATCAATGACACAGAAATAAGTCTAAACACAGAAACCCAATTTTTTTTTTTAAATACAAGAAATACAAGGTGGAAAATAACATCTTCAACAGATGGTGCTGGTCAAACTAAACGGCTGCATGTAGAAGAGTGCAAATAGATCCACACTTATCATCCTACATAAAACTCAACTTCAAATGGATCACAGACCAGACCTCCTAATAAAAGGCCAGATACATTCAATCTCATAGAATAGAAAGTGGGGAATAGTCTTGAACTCATTGTCATAGGAAAAAAACTTCTGAACAGAACACCAATGCCCCAGGTACTAAAATTAACAATAAATAAATGCAATCTCATGAAAACTGAAAAGTGTCTGTACAGCAAAGGACATTACCATTCAAACAAAGTGGCAGCCTACAAATGGGAAAAGATTTTTACCAACTACACATCCAATAAAGGACTAATAGCCAAAATATATAAAGAACTCAAAAATACTAGACGCCAAAAAAAACAACCTAATTTAAAAACTTAGGTACAGATCTAAACAGAGAATTCTCAAAAGAGAAATTTTTAAATGACTGACAAGCACTTGAATAAAATGTTCAACATCCTTAGTCACTGGGGAAATGCAAATCAAAACTATACTGAGATTTCATCTTACACCCATCAGAATGGGCAAAATCAATAAAATGGCAGCTCTGGCTGGTGAAGAAGTAAAGGGAACACTCATCCATTGGTAGTGGGAATGCAAACTTGCACTTACTAGATGGAAATCAGTGTGGTGGTTCCTCAAGAAGATGGTAATTGATCTACCTCAAGACCCAGAAATAACCATTCTTGAGCATATACTCAAAGATACTTCATTCAACTACAGAGACACTTCCTCAGCCAAGTTCATCACTGTTCTCTTCATAATAGCCAGTATTTGGAAACAACCTATATGATCCTCAATGGATCAATAGATAAATAAAATGTGGTATACTTATACTATGGAACATTACTCAACTATTTAAAAAAAAAGTGAAATCATGGAATTCACAGGTAAATGCAACTAGGAAAAAAAAAATCATCCTGAGTGAGGTAACCCAGACACAGAAAGACAAATGTGTATGCAATTGCTTATATGTAGATATTAGGATTTGAGTCAAAGATAAAAATGCTAAAAACACATATAACCACAGAGGTTAGGTAGAGAATAAGGGACTAGCAAGGAGGGATTCATCTTTCTAGGAAGGGCAAATAGTTATGGATGGATATGGGGACACTGAAAGGGAGTCTCAGAGAGGAGGAGAGAAGAGGGGATAGAGGGAGGGAGGGAATACAGGAAGAGACAGCTAAAACTAATGGCTATTTAAGGGCTCAAATAGAAATCTAATACAGTAGAAGCTTCCTAAAATATATACACATATAAAGGTAATCTAAAATAAAATCACTAAATAATGGGGAAGACAAAACTCCAACTGGACATCTCATCACCAAATAAGCTTCCAATACCGGGAAAGGATTACATCCCATCTAAAGAGTTCTTGACTTAAGGGGTTACCCTTAAACAATCCAGGCTATTGGATAAGATGGCTCTCTACAACCTGAAAGAAAGGCCCTATTCCATTGCTGAAGATAACAGCTACAAAATTCTTTAAACATGGAGAAGGCAGGCTGGTGCCTATCTAGAGCCTTCATCCCCGTGAACTAGTTTACATGATATTGTTTACAGAACACAGGAGGTACTCTGAACACTACTACCAACAACCCAGCTACAAACCCTAATGATAACCTGTCTGCAAGATACGCTGGTGTAACAGTGGTGTAAAGACTGTGGTAGTAACCAACCAATACTTAATTTGAACTAAGGCCTATTCCATGAGATAAAACCCATAGGCCAGGAGTTTATGGAAAAACCAAATACTACTGTTCTGCTAAAGGAACATAGCAATACAATGACTCCAAATGGCACTCTACTATATTCAGATCTGTGCCTTGCTCAACCATTATCAGAGCAGCTTTTTTTCCTGCAGCAGATATGAACAAATACAGAGACTCAGAGACAGACAATATGCAGAGAGTAAAAGATGGAGGAACACTCATTCCCAATAGAAATGTCTCTTAACAAATCCCTCTCCTCAGGGCAGAAATCTTTGGAAGAGGGGGGAAGAGATAGCATAAGAACCAGAAGGGATGGAGTCAAGGCCTTCTAGACTCAACAGGATTGCACACATATGAACTCACAGACTGGCAGCATGCACAGAGCCTGCATGGGTCTGTACCAGATGAGGTCCTAGTGCTAAAAGTGGACTCATGCCTCCACTGAGACTCTATCTCCAATTGATAGCCAACTGCAAATAAAACATAAGTTTTCTCCAAGGGAGTGTCAAGGGGAAAACAAACCACTCTTAAGGATAGGCCCCATGCCCATCCTAAATGGCCAGGACAAAACAAACTCAATGGGATCTTTGGAAGTACTTTGTCTCATAATGTTACATCCGGGAATTCTTTGTTTTACCTTATAGAGCCTTTACATATATATAGTATGGCTTCCAGTCTTGTGTTTTTATATTCATGTATGTCTCTCAACTGTGCATTTCTTGTGTGTTTTTTCTTTGGATCTTTTTCTTGCTTGGTTTCTTTGTTCTATTCCAATTTGTTTGTTTTTGTTTTAATCTTACTGTATTTTATTATTATCCCTTAGATGTTTGTTTTCTTAATTGGATATTTTATTTACAATACAGATGTCATCCCCTTTCCCCATTTCCCCTCCCTAGAACCCCCTATCCTATATCCCCACTTCCTTTATGCTTTTATATCATTTTGATTACATGCATGTATTAAGGTCAGTTCTAGGTTGAGGGTCTAGCAATACAATAGATGCAAATAGTCGAGGAACAAGCAATACAATAAACACAAATAGTCAAAGAAAAAGCAAGGCATTAAACCCAATTACGTGAACACTCCAGTGATCACTGTTTCTAAAGGCTTATCAGGATGACCAAAGTATCTGAGCCTAATTCCCTATCCTAGCCTGCCAGTTTGTTTTCTAAAGGGAGACAGAATTGAGGTAGATCAAGATGAAAGGAAATGTGGAGAGGAACTGGGAGGAGTAGGGGGAGTAGATACCATAATCATAATATATTGTGTGAAAAAATCTATTTCCAATAAAAATACATAAAAATAAAACTGAGGGAAAAGAAAAAAATGGTTTAATAAAGGCTGTACAACTTTTAAGCACTCTGTTATATATATGTGGAGTCTTTTAGTTCCTAAATTAATTAAAAGATCTACCATGTTTCTTATCAGTATTTTCAATTAGAAAAAGAAATATTATACATTATTTTAGAGAGCCTAAGAAATTCAGAATCTACATAAAAGGAAATATAACATATGAAGACAAGTGGAGAAATAGATTATCAAACAAAAAAGAATGATGGGGCTTGCAGGACAGCTTGTAAGTGCAATGAATTTGAGCTTCGGAAGGAAATCAAAAGTCAGGAAAAATTATATTGGAAAACTTTTTTTCACATCTTAAAACAGCAAATATGAAGGGCAAAGTCAGGGGGAAAAAATCAAGGGATACACAATAAAAACTCAAATCATCAATTACAAACATGGAGGCCAAACATGAGAGAAACAACCTCTTCAAAGGGAAGCAAACATAAACCTAGAATTTACATAAACTGAAAATGTCTTTTGAACACTTATTTAAAGATCTCTAAAGCTGCCCCCATGTGAATGTGTGAAAGAATCCAAATAACTGGAGAAGAGGAGGCAGATTCTATTCCAAAGAAGAATGAGGGAAGGAAAAGCTTTAGAAATCAACAAACTACATGTATGGACCCCCAAAAGGTGTGCCACTGAGAGAGATAGGCAGTGTTCAGGTAAGAAGTGAATCAAGAGCTTCGATCCTGCTGCCTGGAGGTAAAGGAAAACACAAGCCACCTCAAGAGGTGAGCCAGACCAGATACAGCCAGCTCTTCCTAAAGATAAGCGCACAGCCCTCTCAACCCCAAACCCAGTTTCAAATCTGGATGAGTAATTCTTCCAAGGGATGGGTCAGAATGAAGGTGAATTCCATTTTGTATTTCCTATGACCAAAGGGCAGTGCAGGATACCATCTTCAAAAATACTATTGTTTAAAAATCAATTTGACTTGCCACGGTCTCTGAATAAAGGGAAGGACCAGGAAGGCAGCTGAAGAAAGCAGGATTGCCAGACAATGACAAATCAAACGGTGCAGGTGGCAGAAGCTCAAGTCAGACAGGTAAATAAATACATAAGCAAACACAGTCCTAGCTATGGTTGCTAGAAGCAGATCCCAACAATGGAAGATACCCTGTACTGGGACAGCATTGAGCCTGAGGCCGTGGGTAAATGTACCTCTACAGTCTGTACCTACTACCCACAGTTGCAGACACTAAGTCAGGAGTAGACGGGATAGCCACAGCAACATCCCTTCCAGCAAGGTCATCTATACTCAGGAAGTCTTCAACGTGCAATGGTACAATGATAGCTCCTCTGCCTGTACTTACTCAGTATTGTAGTTCTCCACACTATTAGTGCACTTTAAGGCTATCCTGGTTAAAACATTAGCCACCCACATAGTACCCCTGTGGGAAATGCAATGGTGAAAGAATCTAACAGCCCACAGACTGAAATACTAAGTGTGACCAGGAGAGGGCGCTGTTAAAAAGGGGGAAACCGACCAAGGTAAAAGTCTGGTGGAAAAAAAAAACACATGTCCAAAAACAATAAACCATAGGTATGTCAGTAGCACAGAAGCTGAAATGGTACTCCCTCACTCCATGCATAAAGCCACATGGCAGAATATTTCCCAAATCTAGAAGGAAAAAAACATAATCCCACAAAGGAAATGACCAAAGAACTTCTCCAGGATATTACACTCAAGATGTCAAAATTAGGGGCTGGAGATGGCTCAATGGTTAAAAGCACTGGCTGTTCTTCCAGAAGTCCTGAGTTCAATTTCCAACAACCAAGTGGTGGCTCACAACCATATATAATAGAATCTGATGCCCTCTTCTGTCATGCAGGTACTCATGCAAACAGACCACTCATAGACACAAATTATATAAAGTCTTTAAAAAAGATGATAAAACTACAAAACAAAGAAACATAATGGAAAATGGCTAATACATGTACAAAGGGCAAGCACACGCGATTCCAATAGCCAGAACACATGGAGTATATTTAGAACATCCATTAACCAAACTGTATCTGGGCAATCATGTTAAAACTGATAGGGAAATAAGAACATTTCATGAGAAGCAAAAGCCAGCACTTCAGAAAATACTAAAGGAAGATATCTGTATAAGGAAGGAGAAAGCCAGCCTCAAGGCCAAGAGCACCAGGGTTCTCTGAAAACAAACAACTAGACCAACTAACCAAAGGGTGGAGAAGATTCAAATTAATAAAATTAAAGACTAAAAAAGAGTTACTACAGACTCTAGTGAAATCCAAATAAAAGAAAAAATAGAATACTCTGATAATCTATAACATAAGTAAAATATCTATAAAACATACATAAGTTTTGGGTATTTTTTGTTTTGGTTTTGATTTTGAGACAGGGTTTCTCTGAGTAGCTGTCCTGGAACTTGCTCTGTAGACCAGGCTGTCCTTGAACTCACAGACATCTGCCTGCCTCTGCCTCTTGAGTGCTAGGATTAAAGGTATACACAAACACTGCCCAGCATAAATCCTTAGACATGTAGAACCTACCGAAAATTACACCGGGAGGAGGATATAAACAACCTAACCAGGAACATAATAACAATTGAGACTGAAGACATAATGAAATTTCCCAATAAAGAAAAACCTGAGACTAGATGAACTGAATGCCCACTCCACCACACTTTTAAAGAACAGCTAATACAATGCTCCTCACACTGCTACATAAAACAGTCAGAAAAGGAGCACTACTCTATGCAGCCACTATCACCCTAATAACGAAACTGGGTGATGACAACAGAAGAGTACAGATTTATCTTCCTGATTAATATAGGCTCATATCCTAAGTAAATTTCTTGCTAATCAAATTTTAAAATATATTAGGTAAACCCCTAAGTTGGTGTCAATCTAGGAATGCAAAGTTGGGTAAACATGCAAATCAACAAATGTAACTGCATATAAATAAACTTAAGAACTGAAACCACACAAAAACCCTCATCAATGCAGAAATAACCTTTGACAAAGTTCAAGGTCTCTTTGAGACAAAAGCCATGAAGACACTAAGAACAGAAAGAACATCTGACATTAGGCTAGAACAAAGTAGTAATTTCAGGTAGAAATCTAAATCTTAGGCTAGAACAAAGAAGTAATTTCGAGCAGGAATATAAATCTTAGGTTATGACAAAGGAGTAGGCTTCAGGCAGGAAAATGACTTTGGGCTAGAACAGGGAAAAAGGCTCAGATATTTTGGTCACCCTGATAAGCCCTTAGAAACAGTGATCGCAGGAGTGATCATGGGACTTTGTTTATTGCCTTGCTTGTTCTTTGGCTATTTGTGTTTATTGTCTTGCTTGTTTCTTGACTATTTGCATCTGTTATATTGCTAGTTCCTCAACCTAGAACTGATCTTAATACTTGCATGTAATTAAAATGGTATAAAAGCAGGAAAAAAAATTAAAAATGATTGAAATTTTACTGTGTATAGGAACCCATGTAAATGTACCAATAACTAATTCATGTAACCAATAAATAATATTAATGAAAAACAAATAGAAGGAACATATCTTAACATAATAAAGGTGATATACAAGACTGTACTATATACTATACAAGATATACTATATTAAATGCAGGAAAACAGGAGCATTTCCTGTGAAATCTGGAAAGATACAGGTGCCAACTTCAATATATACTACTCAAAGTCATAAGCAATGCATCAGGAAAAATAACCTATAGGGACACAAATAGGAAAGGAAAAAGTCAGATAACCCTGTTTACCTACAACATGACCCTAAATTTAAGATTCTACCAATATTTATAACTGACAAATACTTTTAGGCAAATAGCAGGATGCAAAATAAACATACAAAATGTAGTGGCTTTTCTATATAACAATAATAAATTAATTTTAAAATTGGGAAATTCTCATCTATAATACTTTCAGAAATAATCCAGAATAAGCCCAAACAAGAAGGTAACAGACATCTACAATCTAAGCTTTAAAATACTCGGGGAAAAAACTGAAGAAGACATCAGAAAGTGGGAAGACACCACCTGCTCACAGACCGGCAGAACTGGTATCATGAAATACATATTCTCTAATGGTATCTACACGCTCAACATATTCCCCATAAAAGTCCCAAGTACATTCTATACAAAACTAGAAAACCAAATCCTAAGGTTTATACAAAAGCACTAAAATCCCTGAGTAGCTGAAGCGTTCTTAAGACAGAAAGAGAAATGTCTGCCAGAGATGATAAAAATCTGACCTTAAGTTCTGTTACAAAGACTTAGTAACAAAACAGCATGGTACTGGTACAAAAGCAGACATGTAGACCAAAGGAACTGAGGACACAGAAACAAACAAAGTATTTCATCCATTTCTAAGTAAAAATGTTTTTGAATGAAATTGATGACAAAGAATAATTATTTTAAGGCTTCCTGCTCAGCCTTGAACCTAGACATTATACTGAGCATCCTACATCAGAACTGTGTGTTCCTTTATCCTTAGCATGGCATTCAAGAACAGACTGTCTTGACTTCTAGGCATGCTGCTTTCTATCTTGCCTTAGAAGAACAGCAAGTAGTTCATAAGAAGAAAAGAGGAGGGAAAATACTTTTCCCCCCCTTTTTTTTTAATTTAGTAATTTAAATCACATGGTAATTTACTTATTTACACAGAAGTTATAAACACAAAAAGGCAGGGTGTAGGGAAGGGGATGACACTGGAGCATAGGTGTTCAGGGGAAGTACAGATACCTTTCAGAACAGGGTATCAGCTGGGTGTAGGTTCAGGGAACAGGTCACTATGACTCTGCCTATGATTCACTTGTCCTTATCTAAGTTGGTACTGTCCGCCGAGGCTGCCTATTTATAAGACCTATGACTACTCAGGCTGGTAAATTTCCACAAAAGCTGCCTGTTTACAATAGCTTATAGCCTTCTGTTTCAGTGTTTTTCCACAGAGACCCAAGACTTTGTGTTAGCATGCATGTATGTCAGGCCTATGGCTGATTTTAGGCCTTTAGTGTACATGCAGGACTGCCCCTGACATCTCCCTTCTCTAAGTATAGAAGGGCCTTGGCGATTCTATTCTTTCGAAGGCGGGGATAGAGGCCTGACCTCCAATAATTGAAGGGGGGAAAATACTTTTAATACACTGCAACACTAAACAGAATTGGAGACAAGTTCTAGCAACTAGAATGAAGTACAGGCAAGGGACCTGTCTCAAAGTAAAGGACGTAGCTTAAAAATAAGGAAAGGCTTTGATGTTCTTCTAAACATATTAAGAGAAAAATAAGTCTTGAAAGCATAGTGGAATAGGTAATTGAAAATCTCCATGAACAAAAATGTCAAAATTCAGTTAACAATTCTGGAGCATAAATAATCAAATAAAATAGAGTTTACCTTTTCAGTTTACCATTGCCCAGGGAATCCCAGTAGGTGTGTTAAAGGCAGGAAGGAGTTTCTCAGCCAACTGCACTGCTTTAGTCTTGAATATCTGAGACAGAAGTATAAATAATCATCAACTACAGCTAAGTATTGCTTATTGCCACCTCTTGTTATATGCATACCACAATGTACAAGTTATATACAAGTTGTGTGGTAAGTGGTTACATGTCATTCTTACTGCAGAGTATACAGTAACTAGAGTGGATATCTGAGCACATACTGAGGAAGGTTTCCCAACATTCGATATCCTCAGTGGACACATAGTTACACAGAAAGGACATAGTTCTGATTCTCATCTGTATTTTTACCTGTCCCGTCCCCCAAAAATCTAAGAGAAAGCTGGGAAAATGGATCAGCAGCAAAAGCAGTTGCCATGAAAGAATCAAGACTGGTGTTCAAACTGCCAAAAACCCTCATAAATTCTGGTGGGCATGGTGGTTCACACCTTAAGTCCAGAAACTGAAACTGAAGACAGGATACCCAAGCAAGCTACAAAACAAGACTAGCCATATCAGCAAGCTCTGGGTTTGACTGGAAGAACAATCCAGAATGACTCCCAACATAAACCTCAGGCCTCCACATGTACTTGCACACACATGCACCCCCCAGACCCACACATACACAAACACAAAATTCTCACATGCGTGCGCATGTGCGCATGCACACAGGCACACGCGCACGCGCACGCGCACACCACACACACACACACACACACACACACAAAGAAAAACAAAATCTAAGAGAAGACAACTAGGCTAACAGAATCTTCATCAACATGCAAGCTTATTTCAAATATTTAACAAAAAGCTACTAATACAGTCTGGATAGACGCCCTTGAGTTGCTGTAAATGTTTCTGTCTGATTTAGCACACACACACCACACCCGGAGGTGTGTGTTTCTGGTTACATAATATTAGAAAACAACATTGTTTTTAAAAATTGAAGACATTACTGGGTATCTCAAAAACTTGAAGGAATCTAAAAAAGCAAAAGTATACAACACAATATGGTCTTTACTTTTGGGTGGGGTTTTTTTGTTGTTTTTTGGGGAGTTTTTTGTTTTGTTTTTCGAGACATTCTCTGTTTTGTTTGTTTGAGGTTTTATTATTTTTGTTTTGTTGTTGTTGTTGTTGTTTTTGTTTTTCAAGACAAGGTTTCTCTGTATAGCCCTGGCTGTCCTGGAACTCTGTAGACCAGGCTGGCCTCGAATTCAGAAATCCGCCTGCCTCTGCCTCCCAAGTGCTGAGATTAAAGGCATGCGACACCACTGTCGGGCTCTTTACTTCTGATTTAAAACTGCAATGCTAGTACAATGTTAAACATGATTTCTCTTTATTTCTATTAATATATACCATCAAAATCACTTTTGTTTTTGCTGAATTTGTTGCAAATAGCTCATTACTTTTCTTTTTTATTTCATTAATTAAAATGGAAAATTATGTTAACTATTTTGTTTTGATATTAAATCAGTATTGCTTTCTGGACATAAACCCAACTTATACTTGAGACTTGAGACATTTTTTTCCATATTCTTACTGGTTGAGCTTTACTAATTTTTTTCAACATTTTTACTTATATATTCACACAGTTTACAAATCTGTAATGTTCTTTTAGCTATCAGTGCCACTATGGTGTCAGAAGAGTGGGACAGTGTTCTCTGTACAGGACACAGCACCACCTTCTTAGTTTCCAGGAGCTCCTGAGCCAATCACTAACACCATCAAAACAAGTTCCTAAGTTTCTGAAAGAGAAGAGCCAATTATATCATCTGCCAAGGTACGTGCCCACCCATCAACAGATGAATGGGTCAAGGATACGTGATTTTATATGTTGTATAATATATACACACAAACAACATATATATGACCAAAAATATATCATCTGCAGGGAAATGGAACTAGATCATCTTCATGTTAAGCCACACTCAGAAAGACAAATCTAATCTGTTTTCATTCACATGTGGAATCAATGCTCAAAACCATGAGATTAGGACTATCTGGAAAAGGAAGGGGACTATTATTGGGAAGGTGGGCAGGAAACCTCTGGGAATGGGGACAAAAACATAGCAGGGTAAGTGTTAGTATGATCAAAGTGCATTATATATGTGTACAGACATGGCATGACAAAAGCACTTATTTTGTACAATTAATAGATACTGATTAAAAATGGAGGAGAAGGACAAGAAGGAGGTAAAAGGAGGAGGAGAAGGGGGAGAAAGGAAGAGAAGAAAAGAAAAGGAAGAGGGGAGAAAGAAGAGAAGGAAGAGGAGGAGAAAGAAGAGGAGGAAGAGGAGGGAGGAGTCATCAATTTTGACATATTTTTCAGAGAACGTGTTCATTTTACCTAAAATCTTTGTTTGAAAAACAATGTTGGGCACACTCCACTATCATGTTTTTAATGTCTTGTGTATGGAGAGGGGACGGAGTCTCTGCAAACATCAGGCTCAGCAGAGTAACAATCCTCATGAGGCAACAAGAAAATCCCAATCAACACAGTTAGCTGGTGTTAGTTCACACTTCTAGAGTCGTACCTCAAGTAGTTTACTGCAGGCATATTTAAGTACAGTAAATTGGAAAAGGGTAATACTACCCCCCCCATGCACAAGGAGGCATAATTACATAGAAACTCTTCTCAAAATACAAGTCACTTCTTCCATGAAGATAGGTTCCGGAGTTGGCTGTATGTGTTATCTTAAGGGCCTAGGCAAAGACCTGGTGTAGTCTTGGTCCTTCAAAGAACATAGAGGTCATTTGGCCAATTAGCCATGTCTGGTCCTGGTTGTGGGAGCTTGGGGAAGCAACTCTATCTGTAGGTGACCATACAGATAGTACAAAGGTCACCTAAACTATTAGTCAACTCTGCTCCTCCCTGTGTGAGCTCTTTGCAGCCTGGCCTTACAAATAGCACAGATCACCAGGCTATTGGAAAACAGGTTATACATCTTTCCCTTGAAAAGACAACGGGGCATGTTTAGCATTCCTGTTTTTCCCAGTGTTCTCTGTGAGCCCAAGAACTTTTGTGCTCCCAACAGTGTCTATAATGTCTGCAATGAAAGCCTAACCATGGAGACAGCACTCATTCCTGATCTTGGTAAGCTATCTTCTGTTACTTCCTTCTTAATATAGTTAGTTTAAACACTTTACTCAATTTTGTTCATACTTTCCAAGTACCAACTTTATAACATTTTCAATTTCCCCTGCAATTATTTATTTGATGTGTATATTACCTGCAAGCATTTTTTCCCAAAGCCTCAAGCCAGGCTAGACTGGGACTCACTATGCAGTCCAGCCTCCTAAAGAACTGGGATTATAGTAAGCCACCACTATCAACAGTTATTTTCACTTTTTATAATTTGATTGAAATTTTGTTGTCCAGCATATGCATATCATATGTACTTGAAAAGACTGTGTATTCTGTAGTTGTTGAATGAGTGTTCTATAAACATCAATTCACTTAATACAGCTGTTACTGTTGCTAAGGACTTGTATACATCATTACTAATTGTCTGTCTGTCCTATCAATTTGCAAAAACCATTGAAGGGCTTAACAGTCCTTGTGGAATTGTCTTTTTACTTCCAGAATTCAGAACTCTTAATTCTATCCATTTCTGTTTCATTCATTTGAAGCTCTATTATTAGGTGCCCAAAATATAGTAAGTTACTGCTTTAATTTTGGGATTGTTGTGTCTCTCTGATATATTCATCCTTTAACATGAAGCAGCCTTCATCTCTGTTGGTAATTTTTATTATAAAGTCTATTTCATTATTTCATAGCTGATATACATTAAACATTGTAATGGAATATTCTGGGGGTTTTTGCTTTAAATAAATACATCATTTTAAAGGTATCAGATGAAAAATACATCTCCATGGTTTGAATTATTTAAATTCCATGGTATCATTTTGTCCCATTGGTGCTTTCAAACTTCTGTTTTAATCCCTGGTTTCTAGCTGTGTGACTATGATATGACTAAGTTTGCTTAGTCATGATGCCCTAGTTAGATTTTTCTGTCAACTTGACACAGCAGGGTCATTTGAGAAGTAGGAACGTTGAGAAAATGTCTCCATCAGACTAGCCTATAAGGAAGACTGTTGTAGATTTCTTGATTAATGACTAATGTGAGAAGGCACAGTCTACTGTGGGTGGTCCTGAGGTGTACAAGAAAGCAGGCTGAGCAAGCCATGAGTGACAAACCAGTAAACAAGTGTTCCTTGATGGCCTCTACTTCAGTTTCTGCCTCCAGGTTCCTGTCTTGACTTCCCTTCACAACAGACTACCACTATAAGATGAAAGAAATCTTTTCCTCCCCAAGTTGTTTTTGATCATGGTGTTTCATCACAGCAATATAAACCCTAAGATACATGCTAAGGTAATATGTCTTCAATTTCAGGTCTGACACCAAATACAGAAAAAATATGGCTGCTGTTTTTCAACCATCTCTACCCAAAGTGCACGTATATCGAGCTTTTTAACATTATCTCTAACTTTTGAAGCATTTATCGGGTTTTTTTTTGTCCTGATTTTATTATCTTTCTTCATGCTAAATAATATTGCTCTATCTTCAAGTCTAGTGATGTTACTTTCAAAGACAGATGTAAACAGTAAAATTTTTTGGATACTATATTCCTCTTTTCTAGACTTTTAGTGTTCTTTTTCATAGATTTACTTTTTACTAAAATTTTCATCTATGCAGTAACTTCAGGAATATTTGCCATGTCATTGATCCTAGCTGTTAAAAATTCTATAAAACATCTATTGACTAATCTGGGTAACCCCAAGACAGGTCAATACTCATGTGTAAGTAATGTTTTCCCATACATTACTATTTCTGAACTGAAACCTGGTCACTGTAGTTGTACTCTGAGACTTAAATATTGTTATATCCTCTGAGAAATGGTTATCTTACATCTTCTAATTATCTCTCCTTATAGCAGACAGCAGCTGGAACAGGCATGCTCAAGATCAAAAGCAACATCTAGGAGGCTTGATGTTTGTTCAATATATGCTTACCTTTAGGACTTAGCTAGTCAAGTAGAGCTGTATACAGCATCAGGGACTTTTCCTCCAGAGCACTTTCTTGTCATAAATTTTACCCCTAAATTTCTATCTGTTACAAATAGCTATATAAACTCTGTCTTGTCAATCAAATCAGTAACCACAAACAAAATCAACTATAAACTAGTATTACCACTGAAACTTTCAAGCACATGTGACAAGACTGTGTACAAATGCATATGTAACTTAACACACTGAAGAGAAAAAAATGAATATATTTAAAGATATTTATGTCAGTGTACTACTTAGTTTTGTCAACAAAAGCCAAGGTCATCTTGGAAAAGGGAACCTCAGTTGAGAAAATACCTCCATCAGAATGTCTTGTAGGTAAGTCTGTGGGACATTTTCTTAATTAGTGATTGGTATGGGAGGGCCTCGCTCACGAAGCGCCATGCAACCCCTGGGCAAGTAGGCCTGAGTAATATACAAAGCTAGCTGAGCAGCCTAGAAGGAACAGCCAGTGCTCCTCCACCTCCTCTGCTTCAGATCCTGCCTCCAGATTCCTACCTTGAGCTCCTGCTCTGACTTCCCCTCTTAATGGACTAGAAGCAGTAAGGTGAGGTAAACCCTCTCCTCTCCTTTTGGAGAGTACCTTTTGGTCATAGTGCTTATCACAACTACAGAAGGCAAACTACATCCGTCAGCAAAGTTTAGTGGAGTATTTTACCCAATTACTAGGACATTTGTAGACAACAAAAAAGTCAGAATTTCAATAGAAATTGCAGCAATTTCTGGAGCAAGATCACTTTTTCCAAAATATAACTTGACATTTAAACCAGAAAACATTAATACTTAACATTTCTTTTTCTTTATTTACGGCTTTATTTAACAGTATTTTAGGTTTAAAAGCTATTCATTTGTCCAAGAAAATACCCCTAAACAGACTCAGTATATTTATGTTTCAGTAAAGACAGATTTTATTGCTGTTATTTCTTTTGTTTTTATTATCTATGAGTTTTTATTATCTATCTACCTAACAATTTCTCTATTTTATCTGACAGGTTCCAGGTACCATTTTCCATATGTTATGCTTTCTTAGCTAGGAAGGCACTCTGATACTATTTTTAAAAATGAAGAGAGACAACCTTGTTAAGGAAATGCCATATATCTGTATCGAGTACGCATAATAAATCATCAAAAGTTCTTAAATTATGAATATTTAATAGAAAAAGTCTTTTTCTGAGAAAAATAACACATCACATTTATGGTAATAACAAATCAGCAGAAAAGAGTAACGCTGTTAGGACAGCATGTATCCCTCATATATCTCCCACACCAGAAAATGGGATGCATGTAAAACATTTCTTATTCTAGTTATACCTCTAATATAACAAAAGCACTTTGTTACATTATAAATTATAGTTAACTTTTGTGGGACTGTGTAAGGGTATCCTGGTTCTTGGCTGGGCATGGGCCTAGAATCCCGAGACTCCAAGGGATAACTGCAGGAGTTCGGCCACGCCCCCAGAATTCAGGGTCCTAACAAGCAGTCCAATCTCCATAGACCTAAATTGTTCAGTCACGTGGCCATTACAGCCCCTCCCAAAGTGCACAGGTAGAGGGTGTGACTACAGGCCTCAGGCCCTAGAGATTTACATACTAATGAAGGTCAGAGGGTGGAGCCAATTAAACATTCCTCCCAAGAACCTCCCTTTTTCTCCCTCCCTACTTAACTCAGGTCTGCCCTGAGTTTGGGGGGGTACATCTAGATCCATCCACCATCCTCCATGACAATAAAGCCTTTTGGAACCAAGGACTTCCTAGTATCATTGGGGCCTCCAGCCACTGGAACCTGGGACCTTTCTCCGGTATGTGAGACATGCTGCCTGGAAGCCTCCAGGCAGCCTCCACCTCGCAGGTCCCGGGCTGCTGCCGCGTGGGCCTGGGGCTCGCTGCTGTGGCCCCCCAGATTTTTCCCACAAACTTTAACTTGTATGAGAAAAGCCTACTTACTACTTATTCAGCATCAGATAATGCCAAAATTCAAATTATTTTTCTATGATGCATTTATTTTTAGCACATCACAGATGCAGACTCAATGTTGGAGCCACAGAAACAGGTCTGGTGAGGACTTTCAAATCAAAATAATCACATAAGTCTACTAAATAAGAAAGTCAGGGGAAAAAATGCATGTCCTTACCCCTGAGTGGGCATATCTTAAGAATGTGTGTTATTTATTTTAAACTAAGTAAAAATCTTCACTACCCTCACAAACTTCTGGCTAATGTTACCAAGCTGATTGTAATAAGACACACCTAGAAAATGACAGACACAACACAGCTGTGAAGTGCTTCCAGAGACATGGTGAAAGGTCTGGTCTAAGAAGTAGACTTCAGATGCTAGAGCACTTGTGGTGAAAGGCAGAAAGTCACCCTAGGAGGAGAAAGTAGGTCACGAGGCACACGTTCTTGGGTGCCCTACTTTAACCTGGCTTAGTCCTACATTCCTCTCATGGCTTCCTTCTCTACACTGTTAAGCCCTTCCTGCTAAAATGGTCTAAAACCTCCAAAAGCATTACCCAAAGAAAACCTGAGTTCTACCTCTCCACAGAGGCAGCAGCTGTGCCTGAAGCACTACACCGGTACCTGCCCACAACCAAATAGGCCCACTATCAAGCCACCTTTTATAAATGAAGAAACTTAAGGTATGAAAGGTAAAAAGTAGCTTCAAAAATACCATTGGTAGGGGGTGGGGAGGCATGCAAGTTAAGAATTAAAACTCCCAATTCCAACCTGCTTGTGTTCCCTTCACTTGTCTCTTCTTTAAAGTTTGAGGTTTACAATTATACAAAAGTAGAAATATATGGTAACAACACATATTTTCTTAACTATTTGGTTTTATCCATGACATCAGCAACTAAAACTTCAATGTTTTGCTTCAACTTTTCTGCAGAGAGTCTAATATGGAAGAGTTAAGGCCAAAGCTTCCCTCTCCTAAATTTTCTCAAATTAATTTTGGTTCTCATTACTGATATGAAAATTAATCAAGTGCATCAAACACTCACACATAAAACAGTACTTCCAGATAAATAACAACTCTAACTTGGAAAAAAATCTAAACTCAAAGTCTTAAAACATTCCTATGTTCTTCCTCTCATTGGCACTTCCATCTGTAGAGCATTTTCCTGGTTCCTGACTGATGTAGGGGTGACTGACGACCTCTGTGGGTGGTGTAGTCCTAGGTGTGGAAGAAAGGATAAGCAAACCATGGCAAGCCAGTAAGCAGTGCTCCTCCATGGTCTCTGTTTCAATTCTGCTTTAAGTTTCTGCCCTGACCTCTCTGTAAGTGTCCTATGAACTAAAAACTGAAACAAGCCCTTTCCTTCTCATCTTGTTTTTAATCATGTTTATCAAAGCAACAGAAAGCTAACTAGAATAGCAGGGACACCATGGTTCATATTACTGTAATGGGGCATAAATGTCACTATGCCTTTGTCCAAACCCACAGAATGTACCACACTGTCTGAGTCATATTGTAAACTGCTTACTACATAAAGATTTGACAGTGTACATTCATTAGCGTAATAAATAAATCCCCATGGTGAAAGATAGCAGTAAGGGAGAATGCTGGGGCCAGAGACACACAGAGAGATGAGAATCTTTATAACTTCCTCTCAACTTTGCTTTAAAATACTCTGAAACTACTCTTTTAAATAAAATCTTATTTAAAAAAAAAAAAAAAACAAACCAACCAACCAATGGCTGGGGAAAAAAATGAATAAGTAGCCGAAGAGAGCCAATGAAATATCAAGGGGGAAAGAAGCAAAGGCAGAATAAGACAGGTTTAAAAATAGTAATTAAAAAGTTTCTCAAAAAAAAGTTTAAAAAAAAGCTGGGCAGTGGTGGCGCACGCCTTTAATCCCAGCACTTGGGAGGCAGAGGCAGGTGGATTTCTGAGTTCAAGACCAGCCTGGTCTACAGAGTGAGTTCCAAAACAGCCAGGGCTATACAGAGAAACCCTGTCTCGAAAAACCAAAAAAAATAAAAAAGTTTCTCAAAGTGATTAAAGATATACCTGAGACTCAATGAGCATCAAGTAAGATAAAGTTCCACTCTACCCCCAAGAGAAAAGTAAAACCACTCATATTCTTCATACAAAACAAAAGATGAACAAAAAATCTTAATGGTAGTCAAAGAGAAAAACATTGCCCACAGAAGGATAAAGATGAAAGCAGATTTCTTACCATAATCCATCCTTCACACGATGATTTAGTGCTGGCTTCAAAGTGCTAACCCAGTGGTCCTCAGCCTTCCTAATGCTGCCACCCTTTAATAGAGCTCTTCATGTAGCAACACCCTCACCCCTAACCATGACAGTATTTTCATTACTACTTCATAACTCTAACTTTGCTATTGTTATGAATTCTAATATAAATTTCTGATATGTGCCCCTCTGAAATGGTTATTTGACTCCCAAAGAGGTTGTGACCCACAGGTTGAGAATCACTGTGCTAAAAGGAACTCCGTCAAATTACATTTTATGCTCAAAGAAAACCTTTTAAAAATAAGGACAAAATAAAGACAGAGACTAACAAAAACAGAAGGAGTTCACCAGAAGCAGACCAACTTTCAAAATGCTACAAAAGCTCATTACCCAAAGGGATAAAGTACAGAGCCTAGAAACAAGAATGAAGACTAACACAAATCACTGTAACTAAGATCAATAAAAAGTGCCTTCCCCCTTTACACTGCATAGCTCTACAACGTAGTTGACATCAAAAGTTAAAATTCTAACAACATATAATGGATTTTATCATAAAACTGAAACATATAACAAAAAGAATTTGAGAGATTAGCATTACAAGGTTCTCACATACAAGTGAAGTTAGGTCTGCTGACTGATAATAGGAGCAGAAGAAATTAAGCATTTTTATATAAAAGAACAAGAACCACTATTTTCAAAAACCATCAACAGAATCCCTTAAGCTTTGCTAGATGACAGCATATACCTGTAGTACAGGTACTCAGAAGGTGAAGGCAAAAGATGAAATTTTAGTGACCTCAGCAACTTTGTGAGTCTTGTCTCAAAATCTGTAAAGGGGCTGGTGTATGAATCTGGAGACAGCTCAGCAGTCAAGAGTACTCGCTCCCAGCAGAGGACTTGGGTTCCATTCCCATCACCCACATGATGATTTTCAATCATAGTAACTCCAGTTCCAGAAGATCTAAAACCATCTTCTGACCTCCTTGGTACCAGGCATGCAGGTGTATGATCCACATACATGCATACATGCACGCAAAACACACAAATAAATTTAAAGGGAGTGAGAAGGCTGGTGTATAGCTCATTACTAAATTGTCTCATATCATGGGTATAGTCTCTAATACATTAAACAATATACACACAATACAAACAGTAAGTCAATTATAGAGATTAAAATATCACAAAGATATATTTTAAAAGTAGGCATATTTTTAAATTATTTTAAAAATATATTTAAAAAGAAATTACAAACCAGATGAGACAAACAGGAAATCCTAACAGTTGTATAAAAACGGCAGTGAGAGCATCAGAGATGGAGCATATTGTTCTTCTAGAGACTCCTGTTCAGTTCTCATGTTGGGCAACTCATGTTGGGCAACTCATGCTGGCCTAGGACTCCAGCTCCAGGGAATCCAACATGGACACACACACACACACAAAACACCTCTTTTTTTTTTTTTAAGATTTATTTATTTATTTTATGTACAGGAGTACACTGTACACACAGACACTCTTTAAGTCTAAAACAACAAGGCACTATGGGTATCTATTTCCCTGTGTCTAGAAGCTCCCATGAAAACAAGTTGATGCTTCTGGCTAATCTGTACTGTCTCTTGATCTTACTGGGTCAAATGCTAAAGAAAAATGTAGCTAAGCAAGGTCTTCTGCAAACACATAGGGGCTCCTCTTGGCTGTACACAAAAGATATAAATGAAAGGATGGTCATGAAGAAAATCCCCAGAAGCAGTATAAGAAGGGTGGCCCTAGGCTACAGAACCCTGGCTACTATGATCAATCAGCTAAGTGTCACGAAAGTAGTCATTGCTTTGGTGAAGACCTCCCTTTCCTAGCTATTAATTCTCTCAAAAAAAAAAAAAAAAACAAAAACCCATCCAGTTCCTCACTGACACTCAGACAACTCCTTGGAGCTGTGGGTACCCTCCCTACACCCATACACTCTGTGTTTTCCAGTCTGTATTTCTCATGCCCTCAGAGAAAAACTGGCATGGAGTATCAGACTTGGTCTCTTCCTCTCGGACTAGCTCATATGCCCACACTGTCCTCTTCCTACAGTCTGCTCGACGTCCTTACTCTTTACTGACAAAGGTTTGAGCAGGAAGAATAGAAAGTGCTGTGTTCTTTCTTCGTTTTGCCTCTGCCTGGTCTTCACCCCAAGGCCCATGTGTCCAGCAGAGGAGAGGAAGAAACTCTTTCTATAGAGTAAATAAGGGTGAGTAAAGTGGAAATTTCTGGTTTTTCTGGAGACTCAAGTTATAATGACAGACAGGTGAAAGGATAATATATCAAATAATTAATATAATAAATTACAGAATAGAATTATATTATACTAATTATAATATGTCTGCCATTTAATAAAGGCAGACAGGTGAAAGGGTGTTTTGCTAAAGTAAACACATGAAAGAATGTTTTGCTTAAGCAGACACATGTGAAAAGATGTTTTGCTATAGCAAACACGTAAAAAGGACACATGATGTTTAGAAATATAAATATGACCCCACAGACAGTGGGAGATCAAGCACTGGTTTGGTTTGCCTTGCTCCACCTTACTCTTCTTTGCTGATGACACGCACGTATTGGATCTCCTTATATTGTGTTGCTGAGCTTTCGCTTGTGGTGACTTACTTCGTAGAGAGAAACTCGCCAAAGAACTTCTCCTGAGGTTCCTGTGGCTTCTTGCCACTAGCTGCAGACTCAGGTGAGTTCTTCTGGATTGAACTGCCCTTGCTGATTCGTGTGTGGTGTCTGCTGAGTGGGCTGGACTGCAGCTGCTGAATCATATTTGGTGTTTGCTAGTGGACTGAACTAAGAATAATGAAGATTGGAATCGCCCCAAAGAACTATTTCTAAACAGGTCCACTTCCCCATATCCTAATAACCTTTTGTTCCCACTGCCTCTGCTGGGTGATGGGCTAGAGGGGGGGTTGAAACCTTGCTAAAGTGGGTTGTGAAAAATAAAGGCCTACAGGTGGGTAGCTAGATCAGTCCCAACTCTAGCCTCACTTACTGTCCTCAGCATTTCCCGATTCTTTCTTCCTGCCCTGTCCTTCACCTTGAAACAGACTGGGAACAGTTCCAAAGGAGAAGGACAGAGTAGAAGAAACGGTGATTTAGATTTTATTAAGTAAAGTCTACAAAACTCTATTTTAGTCCTAGCTTCATTTTATACTATGACCTTGCCACAGAGCTTCAAAAGTAGTCTGAGCATGGTCACTATGGTTGTATGGATCTCTTGGTCCGCTAACCTAGCTTCCCCCCGACTGCCAGAGGGACGATGATTATTCATTGTTTTTTCTCTGTGCCCTGGAGCAAAGCTGGGCTCTGGATCTAGACTTCTATTTTAATCTTGCAAAGAGGTTTTACTCAGAACTAAAAAAGGGCGGAGCTTACAGCTCACACTCTTAATTCCCCAGAATTTTTCAGTCTTCTGGATTGAGTTTGTAATTTTTGCTGCTCAATCCTATCCTCTGATTAAGCCTACATCCAACAAGGAAGTCTGGGCTTTTCTCCTTCCCAGGCCAAGAGCTGGCCTTCTTCAGAAAGCTTTTGGGAGCTAGATTTTCCCCAGGAAGATGAGGAATGCCCACTCTTGGGCCTCATCTTTCTTCTTGATCCAAAACTTCATCCTCACAGCAGTGTTTAAAGCAACCTCCCTAAGCTGCTCTACCCACTAACTGCCAATTTCCCAGTGATAAAATGAGACCAACCTCTGGGCAAGGACAGACATAGACTCATACACTGCTCTGTACAAAGACAAAACACATTTTATTTTTCAACCATGTTATAGATACCAAATAATTTGAATTTATTGTTATAAAATGTGACAGTAGGAAGAATCAAAGCTTAAGTTACCTCAAATGAATCAAATCTGCACAAATCTTAACAGGAAAAAAGAGAGTGCCAATTCATTTTAAGAAGCCAGCATTGCCGGGCAGTGGTGGCACATGCCTTTAATCCCAGCACTTGGGAGGCAGAGGCAGGCAGATTTCTGAGTTTGAGGCCAGCCTGGTCTACAGAGTGAGTTCTAGGACAGCCAGGACTACACAGAGAAACCCTGTCTTGAAAAATCAAAAAAAAAAAAAAAAAAAGAGAAGCCAGCATTACTTATGCAAAATACACAAACTGACAGACAAAATATTAAAAGATGAGGGCTGGAGAGATGGCTCAGGTTTGTACAAGTGTGAGGGTTGCAATTTGGAGTCTCAGAACCTAGTAAAAATGCAGAGTAGGCATAACAACCTACCTACATAATACTAATGTGTATACAGGATTCCCTGGGGCAAGGTGGTTCATTAAACTAGTCAAATCTACAACTTCTGATCTCAATCAAGAACAAGCAAGACAACACTCAACACTAACTTCAGGCCTCCACGTGTATACAGAGAATAAAAATGTTTGCCACTAGGGTGATTACCTGACTCCAATCCCAGGACCCACAGGATAGAAGGAAAGAACAGACCTCCTCCAAGCTGTCCTCTAACCGCTACACACGCATACACATGCACACCCATCCATCCATCCATCTATCAATCTATCAATCAAAAAACATAAATGTGGTTTAAAAACTAAAAAATACAATCATCTTACTACATGCCAAAATAATTTGATATCAAAACATCCACTCCTGCTGGGCGGTGGTGGCGCACGCCTTTGATCCCAGCACTTGGGAGGCAGAGGCAGGCGGATTTCTGAGTTCGAGGCCAGCCTGGTCTACAGAGTGAGTTCCAGACAGCCCAGACTATACAGAGAAACCTTGTCTCAAAAAAAAAAACAAAAACAAAAACAAAAAAATCTACTCCTAATTAGGAGTGTGAGAGAGTATCTTCAAGATGATAAAGGTATCTACCAAAATAATAATAGTAGTAGTAGTAACAATAATAATAATAAAGCTAACATTATGTTAATAGTATAAACTAAATGATTTCTCCCTAAGATCAAGAGCCAGGCAAGGATGCCTACTCTGACAATTCCTACTAAACGTTATAAAAGACATCTTAGGAATGTAATAAGGCGAGAAAAATACTCTTCTCTACAGAGAAAAATAAATCAACTCTTTTTACTAATAATATTGTTCTTCTCAAAGAACATCCTAAGAATCTATTCTATTTAGAGCTACCAGAATTAGTGAAGCTAAAAAAAAAAAAAAAAAAAAAAATCTAGAACAGACCCCCCGCACATGTCCTATGACCTCCATACACATAAAGTTAAATTTAATGTGTAATGATAAAAATGTTTTATAAGAAATACCAATAGATAAAGCCCTTTTTAAAGAAAAAAAACTAAATAGGGGCTGGAGAGATGGCTCAGTGGTTAAGAGCACTGGCTCCTCTTACAGAGGACCTGGGTTCAATTCCCAGCACCCACATGGAAACTCATAACTGTCTGTCTTTGCCCAGATCCAGGGGATCCATGCCCTTTTCTAGCCTCCACAGGCACCAGGCAGGTACATACAGAAATACATGCAGATGTAATAATACTCCTACACATAGGTATTTTTTTTCAAAAACCTAAATAAAATTCTAAAAGGGAAAAAAAGTTCATAAATCAAAAGAGCCAAAACTATTAATCTATCAACTCTCTAAGCTTATAAAACCCAACCAAAACTTTAATTTTGTAAAAACCAGTAAGTAAATTCTAAAATTTATATTAAAAGAAAATCTTTAGTTCAGTTGTAGTCAAATTACAAAAACGTTTCCTTTTACATCATTCATAACTCTTCTAATCAAACAAACAAACAGAGCATTACTTGACTCTACTCACTTCCTCTCCAGACAGGTAATATGCAGCAAGGAGCCCTCCAATAAAACGAATGTTAACTTCAAACACAGACACTTCCGAATTCTGTGGAGACAAAGTAAAAATAGACACATACATATAATGCTTTACAGTTTTCAAAGTTTTATTTTTTAGTAGTTCACTTGGTTCTCACAGACAGAATGTGTCTTCCTTTAATATTCTGCACTTTTATTTCTCATGTCGCAAATCCTGACTTGCAATTGTTAGTTCACGGAAGTTCCTCTATTCCTATCACCATAGCTTCCTAACTGCAGAAATCAATGGACCATTCAATGTGCCTGCCCTACACAATCCTGTGAAGTTATTCCAGTATTCACTACCACTGACTAGTGTTGGTTTCTTGTGAAGGCCTCCACTTCCTGAATAATGAATCTCAAATCCAAAACAAAAACTTTCCTAATGATTCTACTATGTTTATTTTAATTATTATAGCATAAACTCTATTTCTATCTCTTTTCATGATTTTTTAGTACTTTGCTAATACCTAATAACCTAATAATTACTAAAGGAGATGCCAAACACCATTAGAGTTATGGTTAATAAACTAATACTGTTGAAAACCCACTCCTATGTCAGAAACCAATGTTGATATACACAGCACATATACATCTAAATGAAGATGGATATATAGAAATTTTAAAAGTAAAATAAATACAGAAGTAGAAAATGTGACAACAGGAAAACTTAAGAAAGAAGATAATGTAGAAGAATAAAATAAAAATTTTTAAAATAAATCAATTATGAATTTGAAGTTTCCCTAAAATGCAAATTATCTACAAGAAAAGATCATAAACAAAACTAAAAGGCAAACAAACTGAAGCAAATTTATCACATTAGGACATTTCTAGGATGAGGGAGTGGATCAGTATATAAAACATCTTCCGTGAAAGCATGTGGACTGGAGTTCCAATCTCTAACGTTTCTATAAATGACAAACAGGTCTGATAGTCTTCCACATAATCCCAGCAAATAGGCAGAGATGGGAGAGAGGGGATCCCCAGAGAAAGCTTGCTAGGCAGACTAGTCAAAAAGGTAAACTGTGGGTTCAAGTGAAGAGACCTTGACTCGATATATACAGTGGAGAGCAATCAGCACACAAGGAAGACTTTACCTACATTAAGCACTGGCCTCCACATGTCCACATGCAGCACTACCATAGACATCCAGCTACCCAGGTGGTCATACTGGCTGCAACATTATGAATGAGGTCAAGGAGTCCTGGAGATTTGTAGAGGTAAGGCATGTTCCCTCCTACACAACAGAAGTCAGGCTGCCTGCCTTACAGTCACACAGCTTCCCTGGGCTAGTTCTCAGAAATGTCACATTAATAAGGAATTCTTCAATAGTTAGAAATAATAATAAATAAAAAATAGCTGTATTCTATTATTCTATCACTATTATAAATGTTATAAACTAGGCATTATAATGTAAAGGCAGTTTATTAGTTTATTAGACTTTAGTTATTGCTTCTCCCCCAGCTATTATGTCCTTAAACTGAATAAGACACTACTTTAAATAATTGCAAGAAATATGAAGATAGTGAGAAAAAAATGAGTATTTACATAAAAGTAGCAAAACAAATGATAATCCCAAAAGAAGAATGAGGATTTAGCATGGGTTCAACAAACTGCCAAGACCATGCTCACAGCACCACAACTGTTATCTTCACCCATGAGGTCTGCTTTAACAAGACAGCATTCACCATATGCAGCTGATAACTAATGGAAATTTATTCCTCACCTTCCTGGAATCTGGAAAGTCCAGGACCTACAGCACCTGCAGATTCTGTGACTGGTAAGCGCCACTTAACTGATTCACAATAGTACTTATGTAACTTCTTATGTATGAGGCAAAGTAGTTCTCTGAGGACTACATTATAAGGAACTAATTACAGCCATAATAGCTCTGTCCTGATGAACTGATCACTTCCCAAAGATCCTTTCTAGTTCCAACACATGAGTGATTAGTATGAGTTTAGGAGGATACAAATATCCAGATCAGAACATTAAACTGTCCTTTTATAGTTAACTTAAGGGATTAGATAAATTGCCAAAGTATACACACCACACTGAAATCAAGGTTTTCTTCAATCCATCTCTGCCCATCCATGAATTCATCATGAAGCCCCATGATATAAAGGGTATCCAAAGCATCCACTATGGTGGCACCCATCTGTGAGCTTCCTACATTTAGGAAGAAGAAACAGCTGTTGTTAAAAACATCCCCTTCAGGGACTGCAACCCCATAGGAAGAATAACAGTATCAACTAACAGGATCCCTCAGAGCTCCCAGGGACTAAACCACCAACCAAAGACTAATAGGCGGGTCTATGGTTCCCGCCGCATATGTACATCAATGGAAAGAGAGGTGCTTGGTCCTGTGGAGGCTTGATGCCCCAGAGAAAGGGGATGCTAAAAGGGTGAGGCAGGAGTGAATGGGTGGGGTAGTAACCTCTTAGAGGCAAAGGGGAGGGGGGAATGGGATGGGAAGTTGCAGAGAGGAGACTAGGAAGGGTACAATATTTGAAATGTAAATAAATAAAATAATCAATTTTAAAAATCTGAAAAAACAACCCTTCATATAGTTCTATTTTTAATTTTGAATATATTAAATCAAAGATTACTTTTAAGTAATGTCATTGCTCACTTTTCTATTAGACCAGGTAATAGAAACATTTTGATAGAGTTTACAAAATATAAGATTTGGGGAACAAATAACAGAAAACTAACAGTAAAGTCTCCTTGTTTTTCTGCCTTGGTCAGAATATGAACATATACTTAATGTAAGTATGAAAAATGTAAGGGGAGGATAATGATTCAAGAAAAGGGGACACTCAAAATGACAGGGTAAGTCATAACATACATCATGCCCTTCTGGTTCAAATTCATAGAAAGGGATATATATGTATAATAAATTTATAAAACTCATAAATAAAATAAATCTTTTAAAAACTCATAAGACTAAATAGTTATAATAAATGTATTACTCTTTTTTTTGGTATGGTGTGGGGGGTGGGGTGGGGTGGGGTGGTATGTGGTGTATGGTGTAGTGTGTGGTGTGGAGTGGTGTGTAGGTCATGGTATGGTGTGCTGTGTGGTGTGGAGTGGTGTGGGGTGGGGGGTGGGGTGGGGTGGGGTGTGGGATGGTGTGGGGTATGGTGTGGGGTGTGGTGTAGTGTGTGGTGTGGTGTGGTGTGTGGTGTGGTATGTGGTGTGTAGTGTGATGTGGAATGTGTTGTGTGGTGTGTGTTGTGGTGTGGGGTGATATGGGGTGGTGTGGGGTGGGTTGTGAGGTGGGGTATGGAGTGGTGTGGGGTGTCTTGTGTGGTATGTGGGGTGTGGTGGGGTAGGGTGGGGTGTGGGGTGGGATGGGATGGGCTGTGGTGTGGTGGGGTGTGGTGTGGTTTGTCAAGACAGAGTTTCTCTTTGTAGTCCTGGAACTCATTTTATAGACCAGACTAGCCTCAAACTCAGAGATCGACCTGCCTCTGCCTCTGAAGTGCTGAGATTAAAAGCATGCACCACCATACCCAACTATGTTAATAATCTTTAATAAAAAAAAAAAAGAAAGAAGAAAGAAAGAAAAGAAAACAAGTAGAAGAAAAAGAAATGATGAAGCAAAATATACATTGAGAAAACTCAAAGTACAAGATGACACCACCTCTAACAGACAATCCTAATCTTTAAAGAGTTTCAGAAAGCAGGTAACAAGGAATTAACTGAACAAAGGAAACCCAATGGGTACTTAGATAGGTACTGCACACAGGACAAGAAAACAGGACAACTTACTGGTCTTTCTTTTCTTTCTCCCTTTTTTTCTCTCTCTCTTGGGAATGTGGGTAAAATTAATTTTCCCCTCAATGGCTTAAAGCTATATACTTTTGATATATAAAATATCTTTTGATCTTTGTCCTTAAGTTACATACCTTTTTGTTCAAATGTTCCTAATAATTCTTTCGCCTCATCAATAATCTTCTTTCTATTAATTAAACAAGCATACAACACCCTGATAACATTATTTGGTTTTCTCCCAACTCAGTTCATGTCAGTATCATCCAAAATATCCATTTTGAGTTACTACACACAAAATTTTTATTTACTTTCCTTGATCCTCAGCTTTTTTACTAAGAGAGAAGCTTTACTGGGGCATGTCACCACTCGTGTATCTGTTTGAATCCATCTAACAGATACGTGTCAGTGAGCTCTTCACACTTTACTCCTTTAAGGCCCGCAGCGCTCCTGTCCCTCCAGTCCCTCCTGCACTGCAGCAGCTATGCTCCCGCCCCATTGGTTACTAGTCATTTCCTCTGCTCCGCACCATCCAGGTTACTTACACAGGTTAGGCCTGAACCATAAATGAAGAGCTAAGGAACATATGAGTGAAAATGAAACTACTGGTCATCACTACCATTGTTTAGCTAGATAACACAAGATTTCACCTAGAGAAAAATAGAAAATATCTGGAATTACCTATGGGTAAAGAAACAGAAAATGACAATACAGATGTGTAACACAGCCAGGCCTGGTGGCACATGTTTTAATCCCACCCAGCACTCAAGAGGCAGAGTCAGGGAGATCTCTGAGTTTGAGGGACAGCCTGATCTACAGAGCAAGTTCTACAACAGCCAGGACTACACAGGAAAAGCCTGTCTCAAAAGGGTGGAGAGGAGTGTTCTATAACAGAATGTCAAAGGTTCTGAAAACATAATGCCTTTAAATGTTTACTATTTAATGTGAACAAGTGAAAGAGGAATGAACTTAACACTACTGAGAAGGAAAAGGACCGACAAGCACGAACAACAGAGTTGGATTACCAAAGCTAAAGGCAGGGATACATAAGGAACAAAGAAAGGTGTCAAAAGAACTAATTTGAAGGATGGTTCTATAAAAAGAATCATATAATAGATCTATTCCTAACCTAGTTTTTCAGAAGGAAAGAAACAAACAAAATATCAAAATAGGAAATAAAAAAGCAACAAGATAAAATTATAAAAGTCTTACTTTATTTTCACAATAAATTGTAAAATCTTAGATTAGTAAAACAGTGATCTAATTATATGTATGAGCAAATATTCAAAGAGCCACTCACTATAAAATTACCACACATTCTACAAGTTTCATGAAATAAATTCTACTTCAATGCTAAAGCTAACAGTTCTACTCTATACAAATGTCAATAAAACAAGGAAACAAAGCAACGCATAAATATTATGCACTACTGATGAAAGATGAATTCACTAATAAAAATAAAACTACCATCTCATCTCACTAGTGTCACAAAAATAGCCAGGCTCAAATGTCAGGCTACGTGGGGGATTGAAATTATGGGACTGTTCAGATTTTAGATATTTAAATCAATATATGGATTATAGATTCAGGTATATTTTAATTGAATGAAAATATAACATAAAAATATCAAAATAAGTTAAATTTAGCAGTTAGCAGAAAATGTATAGCACTTAATACTAACATTAAAGAGATCTCAAGTCAATTAAACAAGGTTGTACTTTGGGACAGGGCAAGAGTACTTAAATTTAGTCAATGCCCTAAGCTCCATTCCCAGTGTGAGTGAGTATGCCTGCATGTACGTACGTATGTACACACACACACACACACACACACACACACACACACACACATGCGCGCGTGCGCGCACGCGGGGAGGGGGAGAGAGAGGAAGAGAGAGAGAGAACTTATCAAAGTTGAAACAGTTAAAGGGAATAGTCCTTGTAATTAGAAAAACTAACATTTTAAAATTCTTTTTAAAAATTCCCTCGGTTTTACAGTTTCACTGGAAAATTATATGAAGCATCCATAAAGAATAAAATGAATCTTCAACACTGTCTTCCAGAAAAACAAAGTACTTCACTACTAATACTGAAAATAGCAACAGCCTGCTGCCAAACCAAAGCAAAAACACAGTTCAAGAAAAATATATAGCTGGGTGTTTTGGGTGCACACTTGTTTTCTTTTTTAAAGAAGTATTTATTTATTTATTTTATGTATGTGAGTACACTGTAGCTGTCTTCAGACACACCAGGACAGAGCATCAGATCCCATTACAAATGGTTGTGAGCCACCATGTGGTTGCTGGGAATTGAACCCAGGTCCTCTGGAAGAGCAGCCAGTGCTCTTAACCGCTGAGCCATCTTTCCAGCCCCTGTGGTATACACCTTTAAATCCCAGCACGCAGGAGCTGAAGCCTAACACTTAGGTATATAGTAAGACCCTTTCTCAAAAGTGGATGGATGGATGGATGGATGGATGGATGGATGATGGGTGGGTGGGCAGATGGATGGACAGATGGGAGGGAGGGAGGGAAGAGCAAGCAAGCAAATAATCTACAGAATGTACCTCATAAACATGAAAACAAAAACAATGAAATATTAGCTAATCAAGCCCTAGTTAAATCAGAAGTGAAAAAAAAAATACTTCTATATGTACATATATGCATACATGTACAAAGTCAAAAGTAACTTTTAAAAAGCATTACAAAGTCAAACTTTGCTAAAACAAAATTCTTCTTTTTAAATGCACAAAGAACTTTAATATAACTCCACAAAAAATTCTCCCAAATATTGAAATAAAAAGAATCCAAGCAGCCAGGAGGTGGTAGTGCACACCTTTGATCAAGCACACCAGAGACAGAGGCAGGCAGACCTCTGTGAGTTTGAGGCCAGTCTGGTCTACACAGAAAGTTCTGGGCAGAAAAATATACACACAGAAAAAGCCTGTCTCCAAACAAAACAAAACAAAACAAAAAAAAGCATCCACGTTAGTCAATCATGTGGTATGAACCTGTAATTCTAGCACTTGGGAAGCTGAGCTAGGAAGATAGTAAGTTATAGAGCAACATAAGCAAGTAAAACTTTGTCTCAGAAAACCAAAGGAGTCATTCTATTAACCATGTCTGGGTAGCTAGGATCAGTGCTAAGCTATGTCCAGCAGCAGTCTCTTCTACTTGTGGTCCTCTGCAGCAGAGGCCCAGAGAGGGTAAGACACATGACTACAGCCCACCAGTTAGAGAAAAACAAGGATCACAGATTTTTTCAATCTTATTTCTAAGAAACCCAAACACTTCCCTGATTCTACAAATACAGTATGTAGTATAAAGACATGAAAGCACAAATGCTGACACCTATCCTGCTAGGAAGCCAGCACATACAGGAGAAGGAGGGGGAGAGCCTGAGCTGAATCAGCTCTACACCAGGACGCCACTGAGATGAGTGAACTGGTTTTAGTTCAAGCTGTTTTGAGATGAGTTTTCCGTCATCTGCAAAGTGCTCTGGTGGCAAGGACTAACTAGTGAAGGCAGGGAGCACTGACTTCAGTTATCACATAAAAGAACCATTTACAGTAAAAGCTAAGGGAAAGACATGCTTTAGGTTAACTCCCTGTAACCTGGAATACTGTGAGTTAAAGTTCAACACTTGTCCACTCAACCTATAGTGACAGAGGATGGATTTAAGAAAACTGGGTTTTTGTCTGTTGGTTTGTCTGTTTGTCTGACTGCTCTATGATTTTAATTCTACAAAGTCATAGTGAAATTCGGGGTAACAAATGAGACAACTGGGTAAAGTGAAAAATTAGGGCTTGAAGACAAGGCTCAACAGGTAAAGACATTTCCTGACCAAGCCTGGCAACCTGACTTTGAGTTCTAGAGCTCCATAATAAACCAGAACTGACCTCCACGCTGGGGAGGATTGAGGAAGGTGTTTCTACACCTACACACACACATACACACACACACCCACACTTTTTAATCTAATGAAGAAAATTCACATCTACCTCTTATTTTCTATACTTATTTATCCTCAAATCCTTTAAAACTAAGGTTCATTGCCTTATCACTGCTCAAGAACAGTCTCTGGAAGATAATTTAAGTATAATATATAATATAAATATAAGTCTATTATGTGTCTTTAAGTGGGCCATCATTTGTGACATCTACAAAAGCAACAGGAACTTTCCATCTGTAAAACTTTTTCAGAGAAAATATACTCTATTTCATTAAAAGATACCAGCTAAATGAAATATATTATGAAAATATGGTAGCCAATGACTAGCTACAAAATGTTTTTCTTCTCTCAACACAACTCTTAAATTCAGAACAATTCTTTTTTTATTTGTTTTTTGTTTTTCGTGACATGCTTTCTCCTTGTAGCCATGGCTGTCCTGGAACTCACTCTGTAGACCAGGCTGTCCTTGAAGCTGGAAATCTGTCTGCTTCTGCCTACCGAGTGCTAGGATTAAAGGCGTGCACCACCACCACCCAGCAGGACAACTTATTTTTTAAGACATTTTTTTTTTACCAACACCACACACACACACACACACACACACACACACACACACAAACAGACACAAACACAGGATGGGGGGACCATAATGTACAGCACCACTTTTGGTGTGCTACATATTAAACTTCTAATAGCACACTGGAATCTCTAAACTGTTCCCTTTTCCATTATGAATATCACTAGTAGTACTTTACTATCTTGAAGGGGAAAAAAATTACAAATAGATATCTACCTTTCATGACATTAAACAAACAAACAAAAAAAAAAAGCAGGAAAAAAACCTTCAAAATGCTAAGATAAATGTATGAAGTACCTATGTATAAATAGAGTATCTAACTCAAAGCTACGTATTTCAAAGCAACTAGAACTAAATCTTGACACACCAAAACAAAAAGTTCATATTATAATCGCACAGAAACAGAGACCTTGGAGCGTACTTTTAAAAGCCAGATTTTGTTTTAAAAGCTAAAGGGAAAAAAAAGTAATTCAAAAAGTTACCTTACCGAATATGTTAGTGGAATGTCCTTTCCTTGCAATAGGCCTGAGCTCATTATGTCCCCATCCATACTTTCTGTAATTATCCCAGGCGTGTTTCATCATCTGAGAAAAGAAAAATTGTAACACACCATTTGAAGCTATCCACAAACTACTTTATACTTCATATAATTTAGAGTTGGGATATTATATTCTTACCCATTCTGCCATGTTTCCTACATTAGCATATTATTCAATTAACATTTGTTTCAGTATAAATCACACATACCTACTATGCTGACTACTCTGATGTCAACTAGACACAAGCTGGAATTATCTGAAGGGAAGGAACCTCAAATGAGAAAATGCCTCCCCAGCTGTAAAGCAGTTTCTTAACCAGTGACTGATGGATGGGGAAGAGTCCAGCCCATTGTAGATGGTGCCATCTCTGGAATGGTGGTCCTGGGTTCTATAAGAAAGCAGACTGAGCAAGCCATTTAGAAGCAGGTCAGTAAGCAGCACCCCTCCATGACCTGTGCATCAATCAGCTCCTGACTCCAGGTCCCTGCCATGTTTGAGTCCCTGTCCTGACTTCCTTCAATGATGAGTAATATGGAAGTATAAGGCAAATAATCCCTTTCCTCTCCAACATGCTTGCTGGTCATGTTGTTTCATTGCAGCAACAGAAACCCTAACAAAAACCACTATACTTAATTTTAATTTACACAACAAAACATTAGATGTAATCAGAAAGTTATTTGGAGAAAGAGAGGTAGCTAACTGGCATTCTTTCCTTTCATAAAGTGCTAATACTTTGAGGAACAGGCCCTCTTTCTTCACTATGATAATGACTGGTCTGTCAATCAAGGGGCCTTGCTTCTACCACCAACTAATTCAGCCTGACTCTACAACCTCTTACCTTTAGACCAGAGACCAGAGATTTAAAGTGTTACAAAAGAACAAAACAGTCCTAAGTAATATGTAACCAAATGGCCATGTTTATTCCAATTTAGTTTATTCCAACTAAAATTGATTTTTCAAAAAACAGGCAAATGAAAAGCTTTAGCCCACCTGTCTTGAGCTGCCAACCCTTGCTCTTGTCAGAGTGACTGGATGGGTATATGGATCAAGAAGGATAATCAAGTCCTTTGTAGTCATATTAGTCTAAACAGTAGGAGGCAGATTATCTCATATAGGATCTCAAGGGTTTATATAATTTAATCCTAAAACTGATAATGGCTAATTCTCCCCCATCAAAGAAAAATCAAGTAATGAAAGAAAAGAGACAAAGACAAATGCATTATTACAGACTTAGAATCAGCCATGCCTAATGCCCTCATTTGAAGCCATTAAACTAATAAATATTCTGTATCAACTAGCATGAGCTGAGTTTTTTACAACCTATGTAGTTCTGAGCTACACAACATTTAATGTAACAGTAAACTGCAGTATATCATATAACAACATATCATTCATTAAACCACTTCAAAACTTGCTTTATGTAGCAAGTATAATCAAATACCACAATTGGGCAAAAACATTAAAAGAAACTCCAGACCAACACAGACAAAATTTCTTCTAAAACAAATTAGCACTGTATAACGAAAATATGTTAACATGACTTCATGCAGTTTTACCCAGACATATAAGGTGAGTTTAACATTTAAAAAAGTAAATAAATTTACCATTAACAAAAAAAGTAAAAAAAAATTATCTAAATTGTCTAAACAAAAATATAGACAAAGCATTTCACAAAACAACATACATTCATGATACAAACCCTTAAACTGTAATTACAAAGAAATATCCTCAAACTAAGAGGTTACCCTGAAGAAACTGAGCTGACCCAACATGCCTAACGGCTGAGTATTAAGCACTTATGCTCTAGAGTAAGCAGCTAATCCTATCTGTCGATTCTCACCATTTCTTTCAAAAAATAGTTAGCAGAAGGTCTAGCCTGTGCAGTAGGCTAAGAAACAGAAATAAGGAAAAAGGAAAAGTACCACTATTCAAAAAGGGATGATTATGTAGAAGGAAAATCAGAAGTTATCTACAAAAAGTCATTAGAAACAGTAAGCCAAAGCAAGCCTGGTAAAGAAACAGGATAAGCCAAGCCCAAATATATTGCTAAACTAACCTCTACGGAATCTGGCCAACCACCGAGCCTGAGCCTTAAATTCCCTTAAATGCACATGATTATTGATCTAAATTATTACATACGTAAGAAAATATTTCAAAACATTATAATGACATCTGAAAATGGGTAATGAAGGTATCTGAATAAAAAGCTGTCAAAAAAAAGTATGCTCCCAAGAAAAGCATACTAAGCAGCCATTATATAAAACAGACCCCAGGTGACAGGCAAAAATTAAAATGTTCATCCATCCTCACTCATCAAGGTCAAGGTTTACAATACTAAGGCCAAGGGTGATGGCCATCAAGATGGAATACCAAATGAACAGGATAAGGAACCACTCAGGAAACAACTCTGGCTATGTCAATGAGGATGTTTCCAGGAGGTTTCAGTGAGGAGGGGAGACCAACCCTGAAAGTGGGTGACACCATCCCTCCCATTTGGTTGAAACTGAGGGAGAAAGGGAGGGAAGGGCAGAAGCCAGATGAGTACAGGATTCACCGTTCTCTTGCTTCCTGACTGCAGATGCAACATGACTAGCCACCTCACCTTCCCTGGCACAACAATGTCTCTCTGTGACCCAAAATAAGCCCACCTACCTACCTTCCCTCCCTTTTCTTCTTCCCTCCCTCCCTTCCTTCCTTTTGTAGCTTCTGTAGAAAATGTCATGGCAGTGAGAAAAACTGACAGACCAAGTTTAAAATACATTAAATATATATCCATTACCAGAATTTATAGAGATATAAATTGACTGTATAAATTAAATGTATTCTTGTTGATGCTGTTACACCTGATGAAGCTTCTCAAGCAGGTAACTATAAACTCTACTCGACATGATCAGGAACCCCAATTTACATAGTTTAACTCAATTCACTAGAGTTGGTATTCTCTTAATCTGCAATTCTTAGAATTACAACTTGATTGAAGGCTAAATAAGTTTAAAGACCTTTGAGATCAACCTTTTTTCTATCATTTAATCCATGAAGAATCTTTGAAAGGAACATGGTCCTAATAGCAGTACAGTTCCCTAAAACATGGCTCAAACAGAGCAAATATCTTAAAATCTCATCTATGAAAGGCTCTGCACAGCATCCGGTATAACCCATTCAAACTGAGTATTTTAAATTGCTTATTCAATAAACTTATACACAGATTCTACTCTTCAATAAAACACTGTGCTTCAAAAGATCTCCAATATGGTGAAACCATCTAAACAAACTTGAATCAAATTTTTAATTTCAAAGACTTACATTATGATCAATAAAGAAAAAGACAGTGCTCAAATCCTTACTGTGAGCCTGGAGTCTGAATTACAACCACACTGAAGAACAAGTTGATGCACATACAACACCATGGAATGTCCAGTCAGACACGGATCTGCATGTCTCCATATCACCAACCTCGGCTTATTACCTCTTTAATTTTGTCTCTTTTCTTCCTGATCTCCATGTCTTCTGGATCCCCACCACTGACCCCTACACGTTGTGGGACAGGGACGGGTGGCAGTACCCTGGTCTCCTTTGTCTTCATTGCTTGGGCTACTTTATTTTTCTCTGTCTGAATTTCTGCACGGATTTCCTCTCTTGATTTTCTTAACTTTCTTTTGCTTCTTCCAGGGCTTTCTCATGATCCGCTCTAATCTTATTTCTCAGACGCTCTTCTTCTTCCCTGGGAAATAAAAAAAAAAAAAAAAAAGGTCAGAGTAGTACTCAACACCTTAAAATTCTCCTACTAAACTCTAATGTTTGTTTTCTAGTTCCCCACATTAAAGATAAAAATTATCAGTGACAGAAAGTCATCTGCCCAAAGAATAGGAAAAATATAAGGTGGTATGAAAGGAAAATATATTCTAGATTCTGAGTAAATATTTTACATGGAAAGAGGAAGCCTACAAAAAAGTTCTAATTCCACAACAGAGAACTGAGAAACTACAACCTGTAAATCCTGAAAAGGGATGAGGTCAAGGAGAACAAGAGGGACCAGTGAAAGGACAGAGAAAGTCAATGAGTGGTGTTGAATAGCAGAGAGGAGACAAAAACATGAACCTAGGACCAAGGGAAGAGACAGGGGAAATTAGAGGTAGAAAACTTTCATTTATTTAGTACAGCATATACTGCTGAAAGTACTTTGCAAATGGCCAGGATTTAATAATGATTCCCAACTAATGAAGACTAATTAAAACTCCCTTCAGCTTTTTTTAAAAATAAAAGTTCTAATTTAGTCAGTGGTGAATACAGTGTTTCTTATCCTACATAACTGAGAGCACAAGTGTTTCAGATTTCAGTTCATCAGGTTTTGAAAACTATGATTGTGTTTCCCCACTCCTAACTGCCTGTCACAGAAAGGCAGACGCTATTCCACTCATGTGAGGTCTGTAGAAAAGGCAAAGCTACAGAGCTGCAAAGTAAAATGCTAGTATCCAGGGACTGCAGTAGGGGTGATAAAGTCTTTGTTTTATGGGTACAGAGTTTCTGTTACCAGAATAAAAAGAGGTCCAGAAATGAAGGAGACTGATGGCTGTACAACAATATGAATGTACCTAATGCCACTGTACTTCAAGGTAGCTAACAGGATAAAGTGTTAGATATCCTTCACTGTAATTTTTAAACTGGAAGAAAAGTCTATTCAAATATTTATACCAGCTTTATTCATTATAAGCACAAACTTGAAAAATCCAGATGTCCTTCAACAGATGGTCAAACAGATGGTTAAACAGAGGACAGAAGACAGAAAGACAGACAGACAGACACACAGAACACACACACACACGAGAAAAGTACAATGCTATCTTATTAAAAATAAAAGAGAATGGTACCTGCCCAGTGTAACACATCATAATCCATCTATGCCAACCAAATCTTCCCCACATGTCCAAAGCTACAGGTAGTTACATAACCCTAATTTAATAAATAAGAAAAAGGGGGTCTATCAGGAAATACTTTTCTCTGTGGATTAAGAAATGGACAAAGTTGGCTGAAAAAAAAAAATGCCTTCTGCCTGCTAAGTCCAAACTGTCCCAACTATTCATTCTTCTCTTCAAACAGCTACAACCATGAGACAATCAGCATGAGAACAAACTGCCACCATGGACCAAAGAGAAGATAAAGGGAGATTCTGCTGGAGCCCTCAACTACCTGCCCCAGATTTCAGACTCTGTGGAGTTTCTCCCAGTTGGGTGTTCTGCCACTTTCAGCTAAGAGTCTCCCCAATTTACTCTATGCAAGCACAGGTATAGACACAGGTTCAGAAAAGCAGAAGGCCTAGTGGTTCTTTCAAGGGCAGTTTCTATCTTCTGACAAGTACTAGAGTCTCAAGAAGGAAGTCAGGAGCTAACATTCTATGCCTTAACAAGCCACCTGACCTCAATAAGGAGCTAACTTAGTGATCCAGTGACAACTCCCTTAAGTCCTTTGTAATGTGGCCACATTGAATAAATCTCCTTTCTCTACTTTTCGTTATTAAATAGGCTTTTAGTTGGCTTGTAAAGGATGGGTGGGCAAACTTATTGGACACAGTATGTAACCACTAAGCTCAGTGACAGCTTCCAGCACAGCAACTGCCTCACTAACTGCTGAGTAACACTCAGAAGCCCACCGTGTTTGCAAAGGCTCACAGGCACAACTGTAAAGCATCTTCCCCTACCAGCAAACCTCTGCAAACAGACATTATATACTAATCTAGAGATAACACTGAAGTGGATGGCATGGAATACAGGCCACAATATATCCCATCTGTCTTTTCAGAGCTTCTCAATGAATCAAGACCATTTTACAGGCCTGAGCTTTGTGAAAGAAATGTCTAACACATTTCCAAAAATTACTTAGCAATAGTCTCCTTATCACTTTAGTCTCCATAGACCTTTTTAGCAAGACAAAACACACTAACCAAGGACATCTCTCTGACTATGCAATCAGTGAGGCCTGTAGTGTCTGCATTAGCAGGGTGACAATAAATATATATCACCTCTGTGAGCCTCCTTTTCTCAGTATGACAGAAAGCCTCTGCCAAGCACACATGATTACTGGAAGAGATGAGAGGTCCCTCAGTTGAGAGTCCAGTTAAATCCTGAAGGAGGTTCCTTCATTCCCTTCATGCCCTACCCTTCTCATTACTCCCCACTCCCCACACACAGTCATATACAGAGCTAAGTAATGACTAGGCCACGTTGTCACTGTCCTTTGGGACCTGCACTCTTACACCTTTTTAGCTTCTCTAAACAGGAAGAAAACAACAAGTTCTGGGAAAGAGTATGAAAATATAAAAAGCACCAAATCATTCTAAGACAAGGCCCACTTCTTTAAAGGCAAAAGTATCCATAAGTGTGTGGGTTTTATTTCTGGGTCTTCAATTCTATTCCACTGAGCAACCTGTCTGTCTCTGTACCAACTGTTTCATGTAGTTTTTATCACTACTGCACTGTAGTACAGCTTGAGATCAGAGATGGTGATTCTCCCAGAAGTTCTTTTATTGTTAAGAATTGTTTTCGATATCCTGGGTTTTTGCTTTTCCCTATGAAAATGAGAATTGCTCTTTCCATGTCTTTGAAGAACTATGTTGGAGTTTTGATGGGGATTGTGTTGAGTCTGTAGATTGCTTTTGGTAGGATAGCCATTTTTACTGTTAATCCTACCAATCCATGAGCATGGGAGATCTCTCCATTTTCTGAGGTCTTCTTCACTTTCTTTCTTAAAAGACTTGAAGTTCTTGTCATACAGATCTTTCACTTGTTTAGTTAGAGTTACTCCAAGATATTTTATATTATTTATGACTATTGTAAAGGGTGTTGTTTCCCTATTTTCTTTCTCAGCCCATTTATCATTTGTATAAAGGAAGGCTACTGAGTTGAGTTAATTTTATATTCATTCACTTTGCTGAAGTTGTTTATCAACTATAGAAGTTTTCTGGTAGCATTTTTGGGGTTATGTATACTGTCATATCATCTTCAAATAGTGATACCTTGACTTCCTCTTTGCCAATTTGTATCCCCTTGATCTCCTTTTGTTGTCTTATTACTCTAGCTAGAACTTGATCTTTGACAAAAAAGCCAAAAATATAAAATGAAAAAAAGAAAGCATCTTCAATAAATGATGTTGGTCTAACTGGCAGTCAGTATGTAGAAAAATGAAAATAGATCCTTATTTGTCATCTTGCACAAAACTCAAGTCCAAGTGGACCAAGGACCTCAACATAAAACCAGATACACTTAATCTAATAGAAGAGAAAGTGGTAAAGAGCCTCTAACTCATTGGCATGGGAGCAGGGGGTTGGCACACAGGGGTGCAGAGGAATTTCCTAAGCAGAACTCCAGTGGCTCATGCTCTAAGATCAAGAATTGATAAATGGGACCTCATGAAACTAAAAAGCTTCTGTAAGGCAAAGGACATAAGTCAACAGGACAAATTGACAACCTACAAATTGAGAAAAAAATATTCACTAACCCAACATCTGATAGAGGACTAATATCCAAAATACATAAAGAACTCATGAAGCTAACCTCCAAAAAAACCAAACAACCCAATCAAAAAATGTTGTACAGAACTAAACAGAGAATTCACAACAGAGGAATCTTGAATGGCTGAGAAACACTTAAATGTTCAAAGACCTTAGTGATCAGAGAAATGCAAATCAAAATGATTTCCACCTGCAATTCTACCTTACACCAATCAGAATGGCCAAGATCAAAAACTCAGGTGACAGCACATGTTGGTGAGTATGTGGAGAAAGCGGAACACTCCTCCACTGCTGGTGGGATTGCAAACTGGTACAACCACTCTGAAAATTAATCTAGAGGTTCCTCAGAAAATTGGAGATAGATCTACCTGAAGCCCAACTCTACTACTCCTGCGAATATACACAAAAGATGCCCTACCAGGCCACAGGGGCACATGTTACACTATGTTGATAGCAGCCGTATCTGTGATAGCCAGAAGCTGGAAACAACGCAGATGTCATACAACAGAAGAATGGATACAGAAAATGTGGTTCATTTACACAATGGAATTTTATTCAGCTATTAAGAATGAGGACATCATGAGTCCACAGAACTCAAGAAGGTTAACAAGCCGATGGGCACAAGTGAGGATGCTTCAATCCCACTTGGAAGGGAGAAGAAAGCAATCACAGGAAGCAGAGGGAGGGAGGGACCTGAGTGGGGGGTGGGGGAAGAGGAAAAAAGGAACATAAGCAGGTATTGGGGGGACAGGAGAGAAGCCCTGAGGGCCAGTAGAATCAATGGAAATATGCAACCTTGGGGGTGGGAAGTGGGGAGACCATCTAGAATGTACCAGAGATCTGGGGGGTAAGAGACTCTCAGGACTCAAAGGAAGGGACCTTAGATGAAATGCCCAACAGTGGGGAGAGAGAGTCCACCTCCAGTAGAAAGGCAGGGCAACAAGTGGAAGGATGGGGTTGCCATCCCCCAGTCAAAAACTCTGACCCAGCATTGTTCTAAAACAACTGCAGTGACAAAAATGGAGAAGAGACTGAGGGAAAGGAGGTCCAGTGACTGGTCCAACTCCTCTCAAGAGGAGGCTCCAAGGCTTAACACTATTACTGATTATCTTAGTTAGGGTTTTACTGCTATGAACAGACACCATGCAACCAAGACACCATGCTAACCAAGGCAACTCTTATAAGGACAACATTTAATTGAGGCTAGCTTACAGGTTCAGAGGTTCAGTCCATTATCATCAAAGTAGAAATGGCAGCATCTAGGCAGGCATGGCGCAGGAGCAGCTGAAAGTTCTATATCTTCATGTGAAGGCTGCTAAGAGAAGACTGACTTCCAGGCAGCTAGGACTAGGTATTAAAGCCCATGCCCACAGTGACACAACTACTCCAACAAGGTCATACCTCCTAATAGTGCCACTCCCTGACCCAAGCATATACAACCATCACACTGATACTATTGTTGACAGACAGAAGCCTAGCATGGCTGTCCTCTGAGAGGACCAACGAGCAACTGACTGAGACAGATGCAGATACTTACACCCAACCAATGGACTGAAGTCAGGGACCCCTGTGGTTGAATTAGGGAAAGACTAGAAGCTGAGGAGGAGGGTGACCCTACAGGAAGACCAGCAGTCTCAACTAACCCAGACCCCTGAAATCTCTCAGATACTGAGCCACCAACCAGGTACCATATACTAGCTGGTCTGATGCCCCTGACACATACACAGCAGAGGACTGCCTGGTCTGGCCTCAGTGAGAGAAGATGTGCCCTGGAGAGACTAAAGACTAGGCCCCAGGGAGTGAGGAGGCCTGCCTGAGGGGGAGGGGGCTGAGGGGCATCCTCTTGGGGACAGGAAGGAGGAAGAATGGGATGAAGAACTGTTTGTTGGAGGGTGGACCAGGAGGCAGGTAACGACTGGATTATAAAAAAAATAAAAGTTAAAAGAAAAGGCAAAAGTAGCAGAAAACGTGCCTACTTTCTCCGCTCTAGTCTAGTACCAACACTTCCTCTGACCTTTTGTCTACAATAGCACTCATATTTGTACAAACCTTCAATTTCTAAGGCCACCATTAAAGATTATAACTCTTCAATTCTTCATGTGATGCCTGGAAATCCCTGGGAACAGCAGCTCTTAGTCCAATAGATCCCTGACCAAGTAGACATGAGAAGAGGCTTCATATACAGGACCTGTGTTTGTTTCTAGATGGCTTGAAAACTGCTCAACACATAAACCTCCAGAAACAGATGAATCAACTTCAAACTCCCAGGAGTTCCACATCTAAAGCCTACTACAGTTCAACTACTTTGCTATGGTTTCCATAGTTTTTTCTCTAACCACTCAGCCTCCCACAGAGCAGCAGGGGAGCAGGCCTCCAAGTAAAAGTCTTTCTTCAAGACCTGAGCCAAAGGACACAGAAAAGAGAATATGTAGGTAAGGAAAAATGGTTTCCTGAAATGTAGATGTAACAAACATTTATTGGTAGTCTTCATGATGAACTCTTAAATTGTAAGTAGTGATCTGCTAGAATGCATTCTTCTTTAGATGCATTTTAAAAATTGGGACTGGAGATTTCTTAGTGGTTAAAAACATTTGTTGCTTTGGCAGACAAGCTGGGTTTGCTTCCCAGCACCCACATCGTGCTCCACACCCATCTGTAACTCCAGTTCCAAGGAATCCAACACCAGTTTTCTTGCCTCCATAGGCACTGATTGTATGCAGACTGTGCATAGACATGTATGCAGACAAACATGTGCATGAAAATAAAAAAAATAAAAACAAAACAAAAAAAGAGAGAGAATAAAATTCCTGAATCGATCTCTTTCATAGACCAACAGCTTTAGATCATCTACAAAAAATAAAACATCTTTCAGAAAATGTGATTGATTTGTGAATAAAAAGCATGTGATAGGATCTCCAAGACTGTATGCAAATATTAGTTTTATTCACTTAGCAAAAGGAAAATTCTTATTCCTAACCCAAAGCCCAAAATGGTATTTATACCATTGTTCAATCCAAAGAAGAATAACGGGTTCCATCCCTAAAACTAATGTTTGGTCAGTCTTCATCCTAGTAAATTGCGCTCTAGTCATCTAGATGGCTTGAAAACTGTTCAACACATAAACCTCCAGAAACAGATGAACCCAACAGAACTCTCATTTTGCTCCCTAAATATTTCCCAACACTGTCTAGAAAAAAAGTTCTAATTCCACAACAGAGAACTGAGAAGAACATGGCAGAACAAAAAGCTTTCTGCAATCATATAAACTCTGCCCCCCCCCCCACTTGCAACACTTTATTTACTCCCTCCATATATTAAGAATTCTACTGTCGATACTAAAACAAAAAACTACATATATGCCTCTCTTGGTCTCTGCAGATTCATCTTGCACATAGATCCTTTGTGCTCAGCCACACTCCTTGTGGTTCCCTAAACACCTCTTTCCACTGACAGCTTCTTGTACATGTTATTTCCCTCTATTTAAAACACTCATAAGCTCTTTCTTTGCCTATAAGCCATAGGTTAATTATAATTTCAAGTAACTCCTGGTTAGGAAGTTTCTCTAGCACAGTCTCATGGCATCATGATCCTTTCTTTCACTGTACCATGACATGAAATTCTGTGATTAAATATCTTTTCTAATAAGACAAAAAACTATTATTATGTTCAGAGATTTTGGGTTGTGTCCAAATCTGTCATGGAAAGCTTACTGAAACAGGCAGATAACATAGGCTCAAAAAGAATAAGGCAAACAAGTTCCAAGTCCTATCCAAAGTGCTGAGATACAGTAAAAGGGCTGTCTATAATAGTTGTCTTTAAAGCAGGCAACTTGCCAAATTCACCCTCAAACCCATGTTAAAACTCATGAGGTAGTTAGTAACAGAACATCTAGCTGTTAATAATATTGTCATGTAATAGCTCTCAACATTTTACTTTATTAGCTAAATGCTAGATTCAATTGCCTAGCCACAAGTGAAATACATTTGAAAGCAACATGTGGGAACTGACAATTTACATTAATTTTTATAATTAGTTTTAAAAATAAAATTTGAACTCCTTAAATTTTAGCATTTTAGAGAAAAGCATTAGAAAAAAAGGTAATACATCATAACTGGATTTCATTCTGAAATATTAAGAGCTTTAGAAAAGTCTACCAATAAAATTTGCCCACTAATAGATTAAAGAAAAAAACAATTAAATCATCCATTAGAAGTGAACACAAGAATAAAATTCGATATCCATTTATGATGGCTATACCTCATATCAAAGCAGAAAAAGAGAGAACAACCAAATAAAAGATACTTTCCAAAGGTAGATATAATCCTTGTCACTCAATATAATCATTCCTAAACTACAAAAGCAATTCCCTTCAAGATGAGTGAACAAGATGCTATCACAGCTTCTATCTGACTGTAGTGGGAAACTGTCAGCAGCAAAAACTAAAGAAGAGATGAAAAGAAGAATGTAAAGAGATGAAAAGAAGGACGTAAAGACAGTCTTCTGCCACAGGCACAAGTCTCCAGGAACCTACAAACCACTGCACTAAGAGTGCAGCACGGAATCAGTGCTCAGCACACTCTCCTTCCAGCACAGCCTCTGCTCCCATCTCTCTAGACTCCAAGCCTCCCAACTTCCACTTCATGGCCGCGTCTATGGCAATATCATGTTTATGTCCACAGCTAAGCTTGGTTATGTCTATTATCTATGCAACAGTCTTATTCTTGTTTTAATAATATTAAAGAGAAATTTCATAGAATGTAGGAAAAAATAAAAAAAAGCTGAGTTATATAAATTGCTACTAATGTACAATACAGACCAAGAATTGTTTTAGTAAATGACTAGAGGACAACTGGCAACTGGTAAAGAAAACAGTGAAACAACACAACTGAAATCCTACACAGTTTAGTGCAGTATGCCTGAAGAAAATTAAGACCATCTAAAAAGAAATGCCTCACCTTCAAGGCCATGACAGAAGGACCTCTCAAAGTCAGAGGTGGCCAGGATATAACATGGTGCCAACTATTATAAGGGAGTTATTCACAATTCAGTCTAAGATGATTCTCAGTAGCAAATGGATGTAGTCTATCTGCACAAAACAGCACTCTCACATGAACAACAAAGAACTTTCTGTATACTCTTATGGTAGGACAAATCATGCACTTTCTAGTACACTGATCATGTTAAGAATTGGAGGACAAACCGTACCACTGGGACTCTCCATTCCATAAGAGTGAATCCTCTGCTTCAGAAATATTAATGGAGAAGCCTAATTGTCTCAATACAAGCAATGCATCAGCCACATGAAAAAGACTTGAGATTTGAAGCCAAGCACTGAGAAATCCACAGATCCCCAAGAAGAAATGTCAAAGCCAGTCATCAGCAGGCTTCCCAGGCTCCAAAGCTGATTGATTGCTACATGATGATGCAGTCCATGACCATCAACACAAATTCACTGTCTTTCTTCAGGTACAGATCACCAATTTGGCTGTTAACTCTTTTCTGCTTATATAATGAGCACTTATTGATCGGTCTAACATAAGTCTTAATAGGATTTCATCTTAATAGTAATTTTAGTTCAAATGAATAGTTACCACTCACTAAATTCAATGATAATTAGCCAGAATTCCCCCAAAGTAGAGTACTTTATAGGCTCTGGGAACACACACATACACACACAGGATTTGCTGATAGGAGTAAATCAAATTTGTAAGCAGAATATGTACACAATGAGTAAATCACAACAGAGGAAATAGGACCGAGCAACTCTTACAGAAAATGTAAACCACACATAGAAAATATAACTATATGTTAACAATACAGAGTATGACCTGAAAACAGATTTGCATAGAAACAGAGAAAGATGTGATTGTCAAATAGAAATTAAAAGTACGGGACTCTGCCAGGCTGAACAAGAAAGTAGAGTGTATGATGGCACAAATGAAGTGACACAATATACTAGACAAAGTGCTTTATCTATTACGACCAAGAAAGCAAACCATGTGGGCTAGAAGAGAACACACTACAGTAGGATAGATAGACTGAGCTTAACAAGAAAATGGGTGGGAGTGGGAGCGGGAGCAGGGATGGCAAACCCATCAATAGCAGTTACAGTACATCCTGATTACAAGAGGAAGATACTAAAAGACTTCAATTTGAAACAACACAACTGCACTTTAATCTTAGAAGATGTTGTCAGGATTGACTTAGAGAAAAAACAGAGACTGGAAAAGGAATCAAAAGATCAAAGACACCATACAGATGAAGGGGGAGGTGCTAAATTAGATTGGAAGAAAAAACTCTAAATATTAGAAGGTCAGAACAAAGGGACTAGAGAGATGGCTAAGTGGTTAAAAGCTCTTATTGTTCCCCTAGAAGACCCAAGTTCAGATCCCAAGACCTGTGTCTGTCTGCTTACTATTACCTCTAACTCCAGCTCCAAGGAATACAATGTTCTCCTCACACACAGAAGTTCGCACCCACACGCAGACACAGAGTTATCCTTTTATCTTAAAAAGACAAAAACCAATAAATTTGGGTGAATAAATGTGAAAAGGGAAGGTTTTTATCTTAAAATGTAGAATTAATAAATTTGGGTATATAAATATAAAAAAGGAAGGGAGTTAAAAGTGGTATTTTTTCTGTACTGTCTTCAAAGAAAGGAATACCATTAATTAATACAGAGAGTAAAGAAGGAAGGGGGGTGGTGAGATGGCTCTGCTGTTAAAGTCCCTGCCATACAAACAATGAGGACCTAAATTCAGATCCCAACTCACGTCTCAAAAAACAAAAAGCAAGCAAACAAATATACAAAAACGTATCTCAAATCACACAGAACCTTAGGTGCCATGATGCATGCCTGCAAGCTTGGCAAAAGCTCAATTAAGGTCTGAAGAGATGGCTCAGCGATTAAGAGCACTGACTGTTCTAGAGATCCTGAGTTCAATTCCCAGCAACCACATGGAGGCTCACAAACATTTGTAATGGGATCTGTTGCCCTCTTCTGATGTGTCTGAAGACAGTTACAGTGTATTCATATACATTTAAAAAAAAAAAAAGCATGTGCTTCCATGCCCTGCTTTATAAAACAAACCAACAAACCTCCATGCATACCTCTAATAGCAGTCCAGGTATGGTAGAAACCAAAGGACCCCTGGAGCCAGCTACTCTTGTCAAATCTGTCAGCTCAGGTTCAGTAAAAGATTGTCCTTAAGACAAGAAATAAGGTAGAGAGCAATAGAAGACACTGACATCAACTTCAGACCTTCACATGCATGCACAGACACATGTATGTACACGTGTACATTCATACATACACAAAAGAAAGAAACTGATAAAAAGAGTGAGAAAGATAAGTATGACTTGAGCCATGATAAGTCAAAGGTAAACAAAGCACAGAATTCAGCTATCTAAGGGTGGACAGGTAGATTTGGAAGTCATCTGCCTAAAGGAAACAGCTCAAGCTCCTACCTAACTCTGCATGAATATTATGGCTTTAATATGAAATGAACCACATACACAATCTTACATATTAACGCATAGGTCCTCAGCTAGTGGCATTATTTTGGGAGGTTCTGGAATTTTCAGGTGTTGATTCCTAACTCTAGAAAGTCAGTCATTGAAGCAGGCTCGTGTGGGTGCACTACTCCCTTCCTGCCTCATCTCCATGATGTAGACTGCTCTGCTGCATCATGTCCTCCACACCACAACGGACTGACACTTCTGCATCTGTGAACCAAAACAATTCCTGTCATTCTGTCAGCAAACAACTTAAATGGATACACTTTATGTTTTGTAACGTATATCTCAATAACTAGGCATGATTATGCATGCCAATAATCTCAGCACTTGGGAAGCAGAGGCAAGTAAAGTGTGCATCTGAGGCCAGCCTGGGCTACACAGTGAGCTCTAGGTTATCCTGAGCTGCCAAGACCCTATCTCAAAAGCAAATAAATGGTAGGATGGCTTCTTCATAATGTGCAGCAGCTCCATCTATATTACACAGTGTATCTCAGAATAAGGATAAAGACTGTTTCATTCTGTGCACACAACTCACAGCTCAAGTGTACAGTCCAGTGCTTTTGGGTCCACCACAACCTTATTGCTCATCCAACTGCACTTTTCATCTCCTCTCTGACCGATGACTCAGAAGGTGCCCGTTTCCAGACATTTGGAGATTATCCAATACCATCAAGTTACCAATGTGTTTTACTTTCACTGAAGCTAAGAGCATATTTCATATGACCCAAGTCCTTTTATTATAGCCAAAAAAAGATCTATACTGATATAGCTGCATCTGTATTTAACAGAATGTATATTTGCTGTTAGTGGGGAGTATTCTACAAATGTCAAGTCAAGTTGGTTTTATGTCCCTACACTTCTCTTAGTTTCTAGGTGACAAGCACAACAGCAATCTTACAACTATCACATACACACACACACACACACACACACACACACACAACACATATATAACCTCAACATGACTTCACTGGAGACTTCTACCAAGGACTTAGGGCAAAATTACTATCAGCTCTACAGAAGCTTTTGGGAAACTAAAGAAGAAAAACTTAACTCATTTTATGAGGCCAGCATTAACCTTAACACTAGAATCAGATAAAAAGCAGTAAATAAATAAAAGTGTGACCACTGTATCTCATGAACAGAGAAAACCACTTGTAGGATTCAATAGTATACAATGACCAAATGTTAGTCAGCATTCAAAAACCAAAACAGGAGACCAGAGAGATGGCTCAGTAGGTAAAGGTTTCTTATGGCTAAGCTTGAAGACCTCAGTTTGATCCCTGAGACTCATATGATAGAAGATGACAACCAAACTGTAAGTTGTTCTCTGACTTCCACATAAGCACTACCTGTGACCAAGCATTCGCACACACGCACACAGGCATATATGCATATATATACACACCCCCATATGCACACACATACATACACACATGTATATACATGTGTGAATGCATAGAGACATACAAAATTAATAGTGCAAAAAAACCTACATTAGATTTAAAGGAATGAGTGTATCATAAAGAGAAAAAAACCACCAAGTTCTTTTTTTTTTTAATTGAAAAAAAAAAGTCATTCTCAGCAAACTAGGACTATAAGAGAAAATCCTAATCTAACAGAGATGTCCGTGCAAAACCTACAACTGAGATCATATTTAAAGATGAAAAACTGAACATGTTCCTGCTATAATTAACAAGCTTTCTCCTTTTTACTACATCTATGATATTAGAGGCTCTAAGACAATAAGAGAAAGTAAAAGGCATGAAAATTAGGAGGAAGGAAGTAACGATGATTTATTTACAGATAATATAATTACATAAAAATTCTGTGAATAGGCCAGGTGGTCGTGGTGGTACAACCTGGTGGTCCACATCTTTAATTCCAGTACTCTGACAGAAGCAGGAGGATCTCTGAGTTCAAAGCCAACCTGGTCTACAGAGTGAGTTCCAAGACAGCCAGGACTACACACACATACAGAAATGAAAGAAAAAGAGAGAGAGAGAGAAGAGAGAGAGAGAGAGAGAGAGAGACAGAGAGAGAGAGAGAGAGAGAGAGAGAGAGAGAGAGAGAAAGAGTGAATACAAATATGCTATTTTTGCAAGATTGCTGCTTTAAGTGAATATTCAAGATATAGTTTTATAAATTAAATAAAAAGAACAAAATTTTTAAAACCACTTAAAGTAGTATAAAATATGAATCACTTTAAGAACAAATTAAAGAATTATATATAAGGCTTGTATATTGAATACTACAAACACAAATTACAGAAATCCAAATTAGTACATGTCTGGCTGGTTTTATGTGTCAACTTGACACAAGCTGGAGTTATCACAGAGAGAGGAGTCCTAGCAAGATGTTTAATGGTCATAGCTGGATGGGAACACAGGGAATATAAGAACTTGGCCACAAAGCCTACAATTACTAGATACCATTAAACACTCAAACCAAGGCATTTGTAGAAATCTGGGAAGAGATCTGGAATGCAGCAAGACGCTCATCTCCATACCCTGTTCTTCAAGGCTGCTCATCTCCATATCCTGTTCTGTCTGAACTGAGAACCGATGTGCACACATGAACAAGGCCTATCCCATTAGTTTCTCCTGAGAAATCCTCCTACTCATCTACCGGGAAAGCAACCATTACCTGAAGAATATTCATGACTTTATAGGTGAATTCTACTGAGCAGCCAAAGAATTGTCATTAATTCTTAAACTCCTCAGAGAGAGAAATACTTCCTCACTCATTCTATGAAGCTAGTATTACCCTGAAAACCAAGAAAAACAGACATCACAAGAAAATACAATGACACAAATATCCCCGGAAATGCAAGTATAGAAATCTCCAACAAAATTCTAGCAAACTGAATCATATATCATATTTAAAGGATTATATATAACAAACAATTGGAGCTTATTCAAGTCATGCAAAAATGGTTGAAGAAAAATCAATGAACGAAATATAACACATGAGGAACACATGACAAAATGCAACACCCTTTATAATAAAGTACTCTACCAACTAGAGAAAGATGCAAACTTCAACATGAAGCCCTAGCTACAGCTTCTCAATGAGAAGCTATCAGTACTATACTGTATGCTCAGATAAAATTTCAGAAAAAAAATAAAATAAAAAGCATGCAAAACTGAACGGAAGTAAAACTATGACTATTCACAGATGGGTGTATATATACCTGAAATGACAAAATGACTACTATATCTAATATCCTCGTATACAGTTCAGGCCGCCTGTTTAGAGATGACCACCCGTCAGTGGGCTGGGCCCTCCTACATCAATTAGTAATGACCATAGGTCAATCCAATGGAGCAATTTCTCTGTTGAGGTTTTCTCTTCTAGTTTTGTGTCAAGTTCACCAAAACTCACCACCATGGTGCCCATAGCAAGAAGAAATGTTCAATACACTTAACAAAAGAACTCACATAGAATGTATCATTTCTATAAATGTGAAAAAAAAGGCAAAAAATTTTAAAGAAAAATCAACATAGTTGAATATAATAGCACACATTTGTCATCCCATAGACAGGAGGCTGAAGCTAAAGAATCCCTTCCTTGATCTCAGAAGTTCCAAAGCAACAGGACCACAGAGATACCTTCTCAAACACAAAAGGAGAGAGCGTCCAAGAATACAAAACCTAAATAGCCAAGCAACGTGTTCACAAATACTCTACTTCATAATCAAGAAAACACAAACTAAACGTGGTCATATCGATAAAATGTTCTTTAGTCAAATAATACCAGGGTTTATAAAGACACAGGTTGAAGTGTCAATCCAGAACTCTAAATGTCACAGGTCACTAAAACAACACTGCAACTCAGTAAATAGATGCACCTAATAATACATTTAAAATGTTTCTGCAGAGTGAACAAATCTTTTCTAAAAATCTCTCAACTGAGGAACACTAACTTCAGAGCTCACTAAACAACAGAATGCTTAAGTGGATAATTGAAAGAGAGCCACAGCGCCAATACACATGAATCATAATATTGAAAAATGTGTGAGGCATATAATGAACATATAAAACCAAGCTCCGACAATGACAGTATCAGCCCAAAATTTGACTTCAGAGATAAATCTTCAGCTGAAATAAGAAATATTAAGAACTGACAACACTAAATACTAAGTACCCTGACATTTACTGTTACCTGTTCATCTATTATGTATGCCCTTAACGTTTTCAAAACCAAACCGATATGGGAGTACTTAACATGAGATATTAAAATGCAGTAATATAAAACTATGAAAACTGTGATTTTATTGGTAGTAACTAAAAAGATCTATAGAAGTTTTTTAAAATATGAAGCCATTATAATTTATTTAACTAATACTACACTGACAGAAATTTGGGTCATTTACCCTGTCATGTGACAGCTTCAGGGGATATTCTTCAACATTTCTTTGGATCACTATACAGTGCAAGGTTTTTCCAAAGATAATTTCCTAGACTTGCAGAATCAAGAAAAGAACACTGTAAATTTGTCAGGATAGTTAAATGTTCTCATGAAGTCTCAATCAATTTTCATTTTTCAGTGAGTTACGCAAGAGAACCAGGCACTTGTGGTTACTTCACCCTGATGTACTGCCACTGGATTTTTAACTAGAGGATGAAAATCTGGATCATGAAAAGGCAAATGTTTTGTATAGCATCACAAAATAATGGAAAAATACTTGCCAGTTTTTATAAACACATCAGCAGACACATATCAAACACAAACTTTCATCTTGTTCTACCTTACTATTGGGGGTCGTGCATGCACATATAACAAGTAAGTAAGTGTACAAACAAAGCCACAACACCTACATGTCTACACACCTGAACTACAAAATTAAAATGCTTAACGATATACAGACCTATGACTGTGTCTGTCCTCTCTTTTCATATGCTAGAGTCCTTACTAATCAAATAAGCTTAGCCATATCTGCCACTTACTTCCAGACAGTCCAGATCAAACATCAAAACACACAAGTTAATGACACAAAATATATTAGAGAAAACAAAAATAAAAGCAAAAGCAATGACTAACCTGAACACAAACGATAGCAGCTATCCAAATATCAAAGCAGAACCCCACACAGGTAAATGCATTAAGAACAATATCACAATTTGAATCTAAAATTTGGATTTCAGTAGCGTCCACTGTCGGTATTTCACAGTAACCCCCATTACTTAGCATATTACTTGGTACATAATAAAAACTTAAAACACTTGCTGAATAATAATTTAATAGTAGTATCAGTACCACTAAGGAAAAACTAAAAGAGATACAAAAATAATAAAGGGCAGGGGTTATAAACCTATAAATGTCAAAATGCCAAAAGGCAAAACAATAACCCATATCATCTCCAGATTACCCTATTCCCTTAAAAAGAAAAATACTAACTTGTAAGATTTTCTAAACAGAAGAAAGTCAGGAACATCTCTCAATATTAAGGTTAGAAAATGATAGTCTTAAATCAGAAGCCATCTGTGCCTTGGAGGCAATGAAAGCCTTTAAAGGGCCTGGTGGCTTGGTCACTCAGGGACGTTTTCCCAAAATCTACCCTCACAGCTTAAACAGTAAATCAAAACACGTGACTGCCAGCACAGCTCTGAAAAGTGACGCCTAGAAACACTTTTGTAAATATATTGAACTCTTCCTCCCAGATGGCACATACAAAACATTCAACATACTACTGTTTAAAACTAATGAGAAACAAGAACTGTAAAATGGTCATTTCACTTGTTTTCAGCTTTACTTAAGAATGTTCTGCTCTAGCCCTCCCCATCTTATCCCCTTGAAACAGGGTCTCTCGCTGAACCCATAGTCCTCCTTTTTTGTCTCCTGGCTAGGCTGGCCAGCTGACTAGCAAGGCCCAATGAGCCTCCTGAGTCCACTCCCCACAGCACTGTGACTACTCCTAGCTCTTACAGTTCTGGGATCTGAACTCAGCTCCTCACACTTGTGCTCTAATCACTCCAACCCAATGAGCCACCTTCTTAGCCCTCATTTCAGTTTATTAAATTTGTATATACTGTATAATCAATTATAAACAAATTTTAGTCACTTTTAAAACATCTTATAAATGATTTTATGTACAAAAATGACATTAACTTCTATCAAATAGAACATATTGCCTCGTCAGTCTGTGTGCTGTATAAACTAAAGCACTACACACTTACCAGTTCCCTTCTGCATAGATTTGCCCTACTCTAGATAACATTCACGAGCAAAACATAATTCAATCAATTCCTTCCCATAGACTGAGTTTGGATATTCTAGTAATCTTCAATCAATAGGGAATATAACATGCACTTGCATTTTTAAATCAATTAATGATTTTAGTAGATACATAGCTTCTGTAGAAACTTTCCAAATTTAGACATGATTTAAATGTTAGAATGTCAAAATGGGATTACTAAAACACACTTACAAATCTGAAGAGAAAATTGGGGAGGATTAAACACATGAATGAAGAACATCACGTTCTACTCTTCTTTTGTTTTTTAAAAAAAAAAAAAAAAAGAAATTCAATGCAGAGTAGTTTTAGATACATTTCAAGGAATAATTTTTGTTCTAGATTGGGCAAATATGAATTATTTCTGATGGTTTTCACTGTTATTCTAACAGTAGGCCTTTTTGCAGCATTGGAAATAAAATATAAAATACTATCATTTGTCCTCAAGGACTGTATTGGGAAAGAGAGATAAGAAAGCAACAAATGCATAACCCTTTAAGTAAACCATAACAATGAGAATGATTCAAAAAATCTTTAGAGTCTAACAGCAGAGGAGCTAATGGACTCAGTCAAGCTGTTAATAAATAAAATAGTAGTAACAAAAACTGAGGATTAAGAATGCAACAACAAAAGAAATATTATTAGAGAAAAGTATTTTTGAAAACTCAAAGTATTTCAAAAGTACAGATGCATAGATTTACAGCAGTCATTATAGAAAATAATATTTTGTTCATAAACAGATAATACACAACCATCATTTTTCTTTGCTAAGCAAAACCTTTTGATGTTGGGGTCTATGCTCTGAAATTTTTAAAGTTCATTAAGGTCTGCAAAAGCTTCTGCTGAACTCTTTCCTGTGGATTCCCTTAGTCCTCCCCAGATCCAGCCTGCTGCAAGTTCTTTTCCCTTACTTTTTGTTCAGCCAGGCTTCTGTCAAGTGATGGGCTTTTTTTTTTTTTTTGTCCCACTGTAATGTTACAAGAGTTCTATCCTATACAGACCCAGAGTCCAACATTGACTGAAATGACTGTTACATAGACTGCACTCCTAAATTATAGATATTCTACCTTTCTTATCAGAAAAGCTACCTGGATATGGACTCAAAGAGACAAACTATTTCCTTTGCTTTAAAAAATAGCTGGTAGCAATTTTAAAGTCAGTGACACTTTAAATTTTTAAAAAAGACAACCTTAATCTACACAACATAAATCAATGTCAATATTTTGGAAGGAATATCCTGAGATTATAAATTTGATATTTTAATAAGGAAGTGAATAGAAGAAAGAATTAAAAAAAAAACCACTTTCTAGCCTTAGAACTCTTCTTAAGAAAGGCAAAGAAAACATAGCTTTTAGAGCAAATAAGTGAGAGTTTGAGCAAACTTTATTTCCTTAAAACATTTATATTATTATTAATAATAAATATTGTCCACCGATTATGGCATCTAATACTCATATCTTAAAATACCCAATACAAGAATAAAAAAACATCCTGTGGTTTCAAAATGCTAAACTAATAATGCAGAGTTATAGGCATTTTTGTTTCATATGAAAACTAGGCTTTAAATAAGAATATATAAAAGGTTATCCTGTGAGTGAGCTCACAGTACAGTGTCTCCCAGATTACACATGTGAAAGAAACAAGAATGAATTTAAAGTGGAGAAAAAAAACCAAAAAACTCAGACTATCAAAAAACAAAAACAAACAATAACCAAGCAGTCATCACAAAGTTAGCATCAGAATCCAGATGCCCTCTTTACTAATCTATAATCATACTTTGATTTAAAACAACCAGGCTGTCCTTAATACTCTACCTCCCTGGCAAGCGCCCCTATCTCAGTGAAGGGCCAATTTTGTGCCTGAGACTGGTCAGAAAAAGTTTAGAGCACTGCCTAGATTTTCCTCTTCATACCTCTTACCTTATCTTCCAATCACCTTCATTATATCCAAGATAAACTCTTGGAAGATCTGTGCAGAGGAACCAGGAAGAACAACTACATTCTGTGTTGAAGTAATCACAGAGACTATCCATACTATTGATTGTATTCTCAACTTGAGAATTGCATAAAAACCTACTCCTCAATACAGTGAAGTCTATGAATACAAACTACTCGTTCTTCAACTACAGAGTTTAAAGAGGTAGTCATTCAGTATTCTTATCTAAAGAACAAAAATAATAAGAAAAGAACCAACTCTAGTCTGTTGTTCACAAATAAGTTCACAGTCTATATATATAATTCATATCTAAGTAAAGAGAAGCAAGACAAACAACCAAGTAATAGGGGAAATATATTACAAAGGTCATGAAATATTCAACAGACTTACCAAAAGACAAAACAGCAAACCCTCAAAAGAACCAAAAGCCTTAAGAAGGAGATAGGCATTGGGTGTAACACTGTATATATCACTGTTATCTGTCATCCTGGGAGACAGGCAGGAAAGGCAATAGTTCAAGGCAAATCTGAGTTACATAGCAATACCTTGTCTCAAAATATAAAATAAACATATTAGGGGTCTAAAGACACAGAAAATGTATCAAAGTTGTAAAAATATGGCAAAAAACTAAAAATGCAATATTTAAATTAGTAGCTCTTGTACTATAATGATTAATTGAAATTGTGAACCTGATTAAAACAATAAACACTGAGGGCATTAATAAGGCACTCCATTGAGCATGTCTGTTGGAGTTCCAAAAACAGTTAACTAGATTGAGAAACCCACCCAAAAGATGGAGAGTACCATTCCACTGCTGTGGTCAGATGAACATGGACAGTCCCTTTCTCTACTTCTTGGTCAGGACTGTGAGCCAAGCCCCTCCCATCATGCCTTCCCCAACTTGCACACTAAACTAAAAGCTAAACTAAAAACCATAAAGAACCTTTCAGACCTTCAGTTGCATCCAGTTGGGTATTTGGCAACAGCAAAGAAAAAGTAACTAATACAGAAGTTGGAACCAAGAAGTAGGGCCACTGCTGTGACAGCCTGCCCACACAGTTTAAAGTCCTTTGGAACCGGTTTACAGGAGGAGACGGGAAGACTTTGGCTCTGCTAGTACAACTCAGCTTCTTAAAATGTGTGTCAGGAGCACAAATGGAAATGCACAACTGAATGCGGGAGGCATGAAAATATGGCAACAGCAAACATGTAATGAATCTGAGGTGTTTCTAGCAATGCTCACCCAAGTTCATCACATGACTTCACTGCAACCCTGATTCTGAATACACAACATGGACACTTCACACTTCATGTGCCACCATACACCATGCGATGTCAATAAACTCTGTTTCAAGGCAACTGGATGTTATGAGCTGCAATGTTTTATTGTACATGTTTCTCCTTAAACAAAAAAAGAATAGTAATTCAACTATGAAAGCCAATTCTTCTAGTATTTTAATCAGTTTATCTTTGTGTAATATTAAAATGTTTGATTTTTTAAAGATGCTATGTCAGTTGCTGACTTCAGTTTTATTTTAAAAAATCATTAAATGAATTTTGGCTTGAGGTTATGGTAGAATTTCCAGCAATTTCTGAAAAGACCTTTAACCATGCGTTTTGCAGGCCAGCGGGATGGCTCAGCAGGTGAGCACACTTGCCATCAAGCATGATGACCTGAGTTTGATCCTCAGGAACCCATGAAGGGAAGAGAAAACAAACTCCCACAAGCTGTCCTCTGACATCCACACAGGCTCCAAATGAGTCCTATGGCATGTGCATATTCAGATACATGCACATATACACAATAGATAGATGATTGATAGACAGACAGACAGACAGACAGACAGGAAAATGTTTTTACACATGTTGCCATTTTATACTAATTTATGTGAAACAGCATTCTCAGCTTTGACTAATAATAATCAACTGAAAAATGAAGATGTTTTATTTCCTGCATTATCAAATATTTAGCTAAGATTTCTTTTTTAAAAGCGGCCACAGATTTAATTCTTTATGTAAAAATAAACACATCCATATCATTAGTATGCAAACCTGCTTTTGTGTTTAATAAATGATATGGTTATATGAAAGCCAAAGAACACTTTTTAAATAAATCTGATTTACTGTAAATACTTCCTATCTGTTCCATACACACACACACACACACACACACACAGATGGATTGGGGCAACAGGAGTCAAAATTAGGAAGAGTTTAAGTCAGTCCTTGGATGATGCCCTAGAATGCTGTAAATGGAACTTAATGGGCCATTCTGGTGGAAATACAGAGGAACAGAAAGCCAATAAAAATGCAGACAGTGAAATCACAGCTCACAGGCCTCAGACAGAACTAAAAACTCAGCTGGAAACTGGACTAGAGGACATTCACATTACATTCTGGAAAATAATATAGTTGTGTTTTGCCTGTGTCCAGACAACTTGAGCAAAGCTGAATTCAAAAGTAATGGACTAATTTGTTTAGCAAAGGAAATTTCACTATAGCAGAGTGTTGAGGCTGTGGCATGGTTACTACCCACTGCTCTTGACCAGATTTATGATGAGGGAGAACAGAAAAATAGGGAAAATGTATAGTTTAGCAAGAAAAGGAACATGAGTAAGCTTACAGTTCTAGACATGGCAGACACAGACAAAGAATTTTCAGTTATTAAGGAGATTACAGGGTTCAGACCGCTCAGCAGTTAAGAGGACGCACTGCTCTTGCAGAGAGGGACTGGGTTTAATCCTCAGCACCCATTTCAGAAGGTTCACAACTACCTCTAACTCTAGATTCAGGGGATCCAACACCTTCTTCAGGCCTCCCTGGGTACCAGCATATATGTGCACAAACCTACATACATATATATAATTAGGTAATCTAAAACCCATTTTTCTTTAAAAGAGGAGGAGTTGAAAGAGTAAGGTAATTAAAGAGAAATCACTCATTTGTAGTAGGACAACAGAAAAGGTCCCTCTGGAGACAAAAGATGGGTCAGTGAGGAAAGACACTTACAATCTTTTTTGTTTTTTTTGTTTTTTTTTTTTTTTTTTTGTTTGTTTTTTGTTTTTTGTTTTTGGTTTTTCGAGACAGGGTTTCTCTGTGTAGTCCGGGCTGTCCTGGAACTCGCTTGGTAGACCAGGCTGGCCTCGAACTCAGAAATCCGCCTGCCTCTGCCTCCCAAGTGCTGGGATTAAAGGCGTGCGCCACCACCGCCCGGGACACTTACAATCTTATTACCTGAGTTCAATCTCTGGAACCCACATGGTGTAAAGAACCATTCTGTTCTCTAATCTTTACATGTGCACCACGGCATGTATACAACACACACCACATCAAAAAAACATAAATCTTAAAATATTTTTAAAAGAGAAGTATTCACTCTTAAGACAAGACCCCACCCATTGAAGACTTAGCCTGTAAAATGCAAATTTATTTGAAAAGAGCCTGCACTCAGAATGCTGCTGAAGGGGTTTCTGGCTAGAAAATACCTGCCTAGGGAAATGTCTTCCCAGGTTCAACTGACAATGCACATAGAGGCCTTGTAAAATAGGGTGCCAGACTACTTTTTGACTTGGCATTAAAACTTGGCAGGGTGGTACACACAGTGCTGGTTTCACACGCATGCAAAATTAAAGAATTACAGGGTCATGGAGGCTTGTACCAAGGTTGCAGAAATCTACTGAAACCAGGCAACATAAGGTCAGATTACCCTGCAAGGAAGTTCTAAGAGGCCACTGCATAGGGCAGTGGTGGCGCACGCCTTTAACTCCAGCACTTGGCAGGCAGAGGCAGGTAGATTTCTGAGTTCGAAGCCAGCCTGGTCTACAGAGTGAGTTCCAGGACAGCCAGGGCTACACAGAGAAACCCTGTCTCAAAAAAAAAAAAAAAAAAAAAGAGGCCACTGCATAAAGTTATGTAGGTGAAGCCTAAGTTATAACAGAAACAAACCCCAGGAAGCTGGAGATGCTAGAACCTGGTATATGTACCAAAACAACTGCAGGGAAGGCACGGGCCAGCATATGAGGATAAGCACGCTGTACTATAGACAACACAACTGGAAGGAAATGACTACCCAATGTTGTTAAAGCCCGTATGTTATCAAGAACCATGGATACCAGACGTGTAGCTACAGGATTTGGCACTTGTCCGGCTTGATTTCAGTCGTGCTTTGGCCCTATCTTTCATTGCTATGTCATTACTACTTTTAGGAGTAAGAATGTTTATATAACGTGCCATTGTATATGGAAATAAATAACTTGCTTTTTGTTTATTTTCAATTTTATGGGACGAGAAAGACTTGTAGTTAAGAGATTGCCTTGAGTCTCAAAAGAGATCTTAGATTTTTTTGAATAATGTTGAAACTGTTAAGACTCTGAGGACTTCTGAAGTTGGAATGAATGTATTTTGCATTATGAAGCAGTCATAAGCCTATAGAGAATGGAGGTAGAATACTAATACTAAAAAGATGCTGGGCAGTGGTGACGCACACTTTTAATCCCAACACTTGGGAGGCAGAGAAAGGAGAATTTCTGAGTTCGAGGCGAGCCTGGTCTACAGAGTGAATTCCAGGACAGCCAGGGCTATACAGAGAAACTCTGTAAAAACAAAACAAACAAACAAACAAAAAAAAGATGTGTTTGGGCAAGTTGACAAGGAGGTAGACTTATGATGGTGAAATTCAAATGTCAACTTGATAAATAACTAGCTCATTAATAAGGCACAGTGTGGTCCTACATGGCTTGGGTCCTGAAACCGTGACTAGAGTCAGTGAGAGAATGAAGAAAGAACATATATCCAGATACATGTACAGAAAAGATGGGGTCAGGTAGAGGTATACACACGCTGATGGAATAGTAGCTGATATAGCTACTATCTCTATAATCCAGAACCTCAGTGAACTCATTTACAGCATATGAGGAGGAGTTGCCTAGTTTCAGCAGGGGGTCTCTATAGGCAAGCAGTCTCCAGCCATAAATATGTAATTGATAGCTTTCATACACCCTGATCACTTATCAGTAAACACTCAACTTTGCCTTTCTGAGCCTGAGCCATACAGAAACAGGTTTGCTAATTTCTCATGGGTCCACTTAAGAGTCCTTGGCAAGACTGGGCCCATGCCAACAACACTTATTCACTCAAAACTTCACTCGCACAGGGCTTCCTCTACAACTACAAGGCATGTCAGGTATGTCTGTCCAAGGTGTTTTCAGAAACATTTAATTGAGAAAAAGATACCCACCTATAGTTAGGGAGCATCATCCAATGGACTAGGCTCAAGGGCTAAATAAAGAGGAAAAGAAACAAGGCAGCTATGCACTGGAATCCCTCTTTCTGCTTCCTCAGCACTACAGCCCAAGTTGCTCCCACTGCCATGTAATGAGCTGCATTCCTCAGCTTTGAGGCAAAAGAAATCTTTCTGCCTTTAAGTTACTTCTTGTCTAGCATTTGATCACAGTGACTAGGAAATATCTAATACATGCACTAAAAAGCAATGATGAATCATAAGCAAAAACCAGCAACCATGATGTGAATAAACTATTTGAGGTCTGGTTCAGTGGTCAAGAGCACAAAAGTTCAATTCCCAGCACCTACATCCAACAGCTCACAAAGGCCTGTAACTCCAGGGCCTGTAGCTACAGGGAATCTAACAGCTTTGGCCTCTGCAAGTAAGTACACACATACATGACATATACCCAGAGAGAGATTCACGCATACACATAAATAAAAATAAATATGAAAGAGAAGAGAATTCAAGAATCTCTCATTACAACACTTCTGTGGGGTTTTATATTTGCTTAGATTGTTTTATTTTGTCAACACTATATTTGTGTAGCCTGGAATTCATTATGTAAACCAGGCTAGCCTTGAACTTTCAGAGATCCACTGCCCCTGCTTACAGAGTGCTAGTATTAAGCCACCTCTATACCTACTAAAGTACACACTAGTCTGATGTGACTAGTAATGGACACTGTAGGTTCAAAGTGATTACATCTACTGCACTGTCACATAGCCACCAAATAAAAACTGCAATTCCACTTTAGGTCCTTCCTACTCCAAAGCCTACATTTTTTTCCTTTAAGAAAACAAACTACCAGATACCCCAGGATCTGCCCACAGTGACACCACTTCAGAACCTAACTGTCATGCTGCCAATCCTCTTACCTCTCATGAGCCCTCGATACTCTATGATTTGTCTGAGGACCCTGGTGAGAACTACAATCTTTTAGAAAGTATGAAAGAGGTCTCCCCAGAAGCTCTCCAGGCTTTGAAGCATATCAAGCTGCTCAAGGCCCACAGCTGTGACCCCAGCCAGACAGCCTAGGGTGAGGGCCCTGCCTTGCAGATCTGCCATCAGCCAAGCTGCATTCCCCACCCAGTCTCCAACCGCTGCCCAGACTCCCAGTCCTCAGAGGACTGGAGAGATCACAGGGGCTCCACAAGGATAATCCAGGCCCTCTAACCCTGTCCTGAGTGTGTGATAGTTTACCAGAGGGGCAGGTATATAATTTGTACCTGGTAATGTAATAACATCAGCTGAGACAGACAAGGAAAGAAGGAAGAAAAGAAGGGAAGGAATAAAGGAGGGAGGGAGGAAGGAAGGGAGGAAGCTACTAGAAATAAACACACATGGCTCTCAAGTATTCAATTTGAGCCGGGCGGTGGTGGTGCTCGCCTTTAATCCCAGCACTTGGGAGGCAGAGGCAGGCGGATTTCTGAGTTCGAGGGCAGCCTGGTCTACAGAGTGAGTTCCAGGACAGCCAGGGCTACACAGAGAAACCCTGTCTCGAAAAACCAAAAAAAAAAAGTATTCAATTTGAACTAACATGATCCTGATTAAAGAATAATTGACAAATATATATTCATATGTTTTAAACAAACACATGGGGAGGTCAATCTCATTTGTATAATGTCATTACATAAGCAATGTCAGTTTCAAAATAAAAGACTGGTAAGTGAAAGGAAACTATACACAAGTTAGAAAGATACACTTTATGTAAATCAGTATATACTATAATAACATTAATGTGCACTATCCTATTTGTGGTGATTTAAAAATCACAAATGTAATTTTAAACTATTAGTACAATTTGTGCTATTATCACCTTGATAGTTGATTGGCACTTTAAAAACGCTTTATAAACATATAAAAAGTTTATTGAAAAACTGTGTAAGCTATTTAACAAAAGGGAACATGCTAAGGTATCCTCAAGCAAATACTAACTTCACAAAAAATCATTATTAAATAAAGGCAAAAGTTATAATAAAAATAAATAAAGGCATTAATAGAAAAAAAAAGTTTTTATTAATCCAAGACCATACAAACTTATTTTTGACTGCCTCCTCTTACCTTAACTTCTATACTCAGTCAATCACAGGTCTCTAAAACTTAATTCAACTTCATTTCTCACTAATTTCTCTTCTCCCACATTATTACTACTATGGCCACAGTCAATATGCTGTGTCCTAGACCCTCAACCTTGGTTGTCCTACACAAAAGTAATTGGTTTTGCTTTTTAAATTCAAAATGATTTTTTTTCATTTTGTTTCAGTGACTCCCCAGCAGCTACTCAGACTGAAGACCAAAATACTTAGCAGCAGACCCTTGCGTCCAGCCTAGAGATGCAAACTGAACTCCCAGCAGACGGAGCATTGATTTATTATGTTACTTGACACCTTAAGTGAGTGGCATAAAATGGAGAGCACATGCCTGTCAAGAGGGAGCCAGATTCCAACTGGGTGTTAGCCAATCGAAAAATAGACACTTGAGTGTTGCTCTAAGTCTCAAATTCTTTTAAGAAAACCCAGAAATCTAGGCTGTCACATGAATCTCCCACTTTGTGCATGCCAGCAACTAATTCAAGCTTCTGTAACTAGGGACTAGACAGAATTGTAAATCCACATCTGCCCTGGCTACTCTCTTCACCTGGCCACACAGCTACACTGTCCACCACATCAGTCACGGAACATCTCTTGTACCCGTGAGGACACCGGGTTTTTCCACTAGGCCTCTCCTGTACAGCCTGTTTGACCACGCCTCTTCCCATCACTGCTTCATTTAGCTTTCTTTTCTCACAGTTTCAGAGCCCCTTCTCCTTCAATGAAACCTGCCTATTCTCATTTCTTTCCAACCCCACTCCAAATGTTAGACAGTCACTCCCTACAAATTCTGGTTGCTCTGAGTACAACTTTCTAATACCCAAAACCAAAATCACCTATTGAATCATTAGCCCATCTACACAGGAGGCTCTAGATATACAGTCTGAATAGGTTATTTGTTTTTAATAACTTAGTTATAAAATAATGTAGTTATAAAATATTCCTTTTGATAGTAACATTCTGGTATACTCTTAAAATATTTATCAAACTGTACCTAGCTTTTCAGAAACATAAAATACTTAAAGCAAAGTCAGAATTCAAACATTCCAATTATAATAAGTGAAATAATACCTAAGTATTATTGATAATTGGCTGAAACTGTGAACTTTATTGAGGACTCTATATGTATTATCTCATTCAGACAACCCATAAAGAGATGTCACTGCCATACAGAGGAAACAATTTGAGCTGATTAAAAATTAACTCCAAAAAAAAATCACAAATTTTAGTCAGTGGAAAATGTAAAATGACTAACTACTGAACTAAAACCCCAAGGTACTACACTCTGCATTCATAAAGAAACATTATCCCAACAAGTATCTCTTAAACACTAGTAACAAGAAATAATCCTCTCGATTTGCCTCCAATTACCTAGTAATGAGGCTCTTCAACCCTGTCTCTAGCATGCACACACACACACACGCGCACACACACACACACACACACACACACACATTTCTGCCTTCTAAGATACTACACACAAAATAAGTATGATCTTAGTTACAAAGTTAATTCTATAAACTAGCTCTTAGTTAATTCTATAAAACTATCTTTCTGAAGTATTTTTAATCAAGTTCATGTTTGCACATTAGTTTCTGTCATTTTAAATGTATTCCTTGCTCAAAGTAAAATTATTCCAAACAGACTGTTTTCAGGTGTGAGGAAGCAACAACAAAGCAGTAAACAAAGAGAAACACAAACTGCTCCTGCCACAGCCATAGTGAGGTAGCACAGAGCAACTTCACTACTTCAGTCCCATACATGAGTTCTGATTATTTGACTCAGGAACCAAGTAAATCCAACACATTATCATTTAAAGTCATTTGCCACCCTGACTCTACCTATCCCAAACTAAAAATGCAGCTCACTAACCACCCCTTAGCCATTAGAACTCTGTTTCCATTGCCAAACTCAGGACCCAGGTGTTCTGAATAACTACAATAAATATATACATATCCCTGGATCCTAATATATGTATATTCCTGGGCTGTAAAATTTAAGAATTGTTATTTACAAGACGTAAGCAAATCTTTTGAATTTGTAGAGTAAATGCTCATATTATTCTCATTAAAATGTATTTTAACTTCAACTAGTTGAGAACTTTTCTTATCTCTCTTAATATAAATTTTAAAGTAAAAATTAGCAATTTAAAACTTCTACCCATACAAAATATAAAAGAAGCCACTTATTAGTACAGGACAGTAGACCAAAATAGCTAAATGACATTAATACATCACTGCAGAAGAGCTTTGAGGCCTGCCTTAGATACATTCTTTTTCCAAATGCTTATCATATCATATATACATACCATGAGAAATGAGGTTTCCAGTTTTTTTTATTTTCAGCAAATATTTCCCAGACCAAAATTTTGTAACTGAGAGTTACAAAGCAAAGGGAAGTTTTAAGGAAAAAAAATCTAAAAGTATGTAAGCTGAAAATACCAAAACTCCCAAATTATACAAAAATGGTATGAAACTGTATTAGAAGTACTCCATAAGGTAAGGCCAACAGTCAATGAACTACCAAGCAAGTAATCATTTACTACTCTAACAAAGTGAGAAAGCCCTCATTACAACAAAGTATTGTCCCAAATATTTAACTTAGGCTCACATTTGACCCTAGACGTTTTCAAAATCTCCATACTACATTAAAACCACTACTAATTTTCTACAGGAGTTATACATTGGGTGAAGTCTCATACATAGTTCTCTTTCACATACTCAAGAACTAGCTTATGAGAGGAGAGAAGCGTTTGGAAAAAGCGAATTGCCTCCCAAGTCTCCTTTGAGGTAAAAATCTAGAAATGACTTAAAAGGCTGGAAGCAAAGTTTCCACTTCATTTCATCTTGACTATAACCCGCCAAGGGCTCAGTTCAGATTAACTGACCAAATTATAGTAGTTAGGGATATACACACCCCACCTTTTAACATTAAAAAAAAAATCAGAGAACAAGCCAGAGATTGAGACTTTGTGGGTGAGAAAAGTCTAGCAAGCTGTCAAGATTCAATGGCTTCACATGGTGACAGAAAGGCTGAAGGCAACACGTTCTCAATATGCGCACGCTGAATCCCTGTATCTCGGCTCCCTGCTGTCCAGAGCAGAGTCTGACTGAACACTTCGTTCTGCCGGGGAAAAAAAAAAGGAACCCTAGGAGTCCTTCCAGTCTATGGTTCTACCCAGGCAGCTCTGAACCAACAACCTTCAAACCCTGATCATTTACTGAGGCCAGGGCTGGAGGGAAGGGGGTTAAAAAAGACAAGAAAGCAGTGAACTGTACCTTGCTCTCCCAAAAGGGAGTACCAGAATTTGAGAAACAAACGAACCTGTGTCTATGTTCGTCGGGTCCATGGATCAGAAAGACTTCAGGGTTTTTAGCTCCTTTGCCGGCATCTACGTGAGGAATTAACACATCTTCTAAGCCCAGATCAAAGCGTTTGTGTTTTGAAGAGTCTGGAAGGAAGAAGAATGCCCCAAAACACAGGGTGATGAAGGCACTAAGGATGAGGAGAAGGATAAACTTCTCGGAGAGTCTCAAGGTAGCCCTGTGATGTGGGAAGGAGGGCGGCCCCAGGTTCAGAGGTGGTATCCTACGACCAGACAGGGGCAGCAGCGCTGGGGTAGTCATCCTTTAGGCTCTTGGACGAAATACTTATAAAGTTCTCATCTTATATCAAATGTACAACACATCGAACCGTTTCTCAAAACCTCGGCAAAAAAATAAATAAATAAACTCAATTTCCCTCCTCTCAAAGGATTGTTGTGCTTTTTTATTATTATTATTATTTACGAGGCCACCTCTTTCATGCTCTCCGATTACATCCAGAAGCCCGGGTGACCTCCCAAACGATCGCTGGTTTCTGTCCCGTAAGATCTTCTCGCCATTTGGCTCGCCGTGCCTCACCGGGTGATCGCGAGTCTTCTCTTCATTCCCGAGAGTGGATCGGGAGAGCCACACTGCAGAGAAGCTGCAAGGTGGGTTCTGCCATGCCCGCGCCCCGGCGCGATGCTCAGAAGCGGCTGCCCGCCCCGGTAGGCGCCCGGCGAGACGACGAGTTGCAGTAGGTCGGTTCCACTCGGTCTCTTCCAGAGCCTCTGCTCCACCGCTCCTCAGCCTCTGCAGCTTCCAAGCAGCGTCGCCGGGCGTAGCAGCAGCGACCCTCAGCCGAGGCCGCGAGGGCGACGGCGTCCCGAACACCTCAGCGCCCGCGCCGCCGCGCGCTCTGTCAGGAGCGGAACTTCCTCCTCAGCTAAGCGGCCGCCCCCGCCCGGCTCCTCCTCCTCCTCCTTCTCCTCCTCCTCCTCCTCAGCTAGCCCCGCCGCCCGCTTCCCGGCCCAGCCCAGCCACGGCGGCCGAGCCCTTGCGCCTTGGCGGCGTGCGAGGTAGCCGGGCCGCGGCCCTCGGACCGACAGCCCGGGGCCGGCGCCGGCTCATTCCTCGCACCGCCTGGGAGAGGCGGGCGGACGGGCGCGCGCGAGCGAGCAGCCGCGCCTCGGGCGGGCGCAGGGCGGCTCCGACAGGGCCCGGGAGGCTCGCGCTGGCAGCGGGCGCGGGAACGCGGCCCCGAGCTGGTTCCTGGCCTATGGAGGCTCGAAGAGCGCTGAGCGGCTGCGCGGCCGACACCGGTTGGGCCGAGCGGATCGGCTGTGGGGGGCGCGGGCCGCCTTGCCGCCCCGACTCGCGAGTGGGCGTCCCCGGGCGGCGGAGTGTGAGGTGCGCGCGCACGCTCCCGGCCGCCGCGCCCCTCCCCCGCCCGGGCCGCTCGGGCCTGGCCGCTGCTGGGAGCCCCGAGCCCCCGGAAGCCCCGGCGGCCAGACAGGGAGGACCGGGCGTTCAGGTCACGAAAGTGGCTCTGGAATTTGAGGTTCCCGGGACTGACGGGTTCCGGGGGCCAAGGCTGACGCCTGACTCAATAACAGAGACTCGGGCCCAAGATTCAACATCAGGGTCTCAAACTTCCACGCGTTCTTGGGCACGCGAGGCTGGTTGAAGAAGGAGGTGGCACCAGCCACGTGCCGATTTCGTGTTAAAATGGCAGCCTAGCGCTTTCTACTGGGTCCCTTTCTAAGGAATCCGGCTACTGGGTCAGACAAGAGATTCCTGTTGGTTCAGTCCCTAGGACACACTCTGTTAGGACACCAAAAAAAAAAAAAAAAATAGATAATAAAGATGAATGAGCAAGTGTTAAATCCCAAAAGAAGACGATATTGTTGAAGTTGAGGCTAGAAAACAATCTGAGTCAATTCTGTTATCTATAATATTGAGAAGAATCAGGTTGTGATAAAGTATAATAGGTTTCTTAGCAATGCATATGTATTCTTGCATCTAGTTTGCTTTTACCTTTTTTTTTTTTTTAACTTACCTCCTGTTCCTTGCATACATCCTAACTGGTAGCTGGCAATTGGAGAGGAGGCCCATAAATGCCAGGGGTGGGAAGTCAGCCTTAGAAATCAAAGAAAACTTCATGTTCTTGGCAGGATTCAGAACTACATTCCACTAGGAATTTCTAGAAGCTCTGCATACCCTAACTTCCTACCACAGGACAAAAGAAGTCATTGCTTTACAAAATAAAGCCAGCGCAAGATGTAAAAGTGCTAAGGACCACCACTCTGAGTGCTGGATCCAAAGTGAGTGAGATTAGAGTGGGACACTTGGGAATAGATGTAAGAAGCTGCTGCCTTCATACAGTGTGTCTGTCTCGTAGATCTCTAATGTTGAGACTCTTGAGAGCACAACCAAAAAGAACACTATGCTTCCTGACAGTTGAGGTCATTCTTTTCCATGCGAAGTTCAAGGGAAACAAATACCAACATCTGAACAAAACAGCAAGTTGTATAAATCTTGAGAAGTTAATATTACCTAGCTAACACCACACAGCTGCAAGAAAAACTTGCCATAACCAAACATTGTACAAATGTGATGTTGGCAGTTCCAGTCTTAGAGCTGACAAAGAGTCTTCTGAATGCCTTTTCCTCTTTCTTGCCCTTGCCTGTTTTTCTCTACATAATTAAAGTGTTTAACTTTACAGGTTTTTGCAGATACTCAAATACAGTCAATTGTTTTGTTACACTCCTACACCAGCCTCCAAAACATTACAAATTCTTCCTCACTTCCCCCATCCCTTCCCACTCCCTTCTCTACCTCTCCAATTCTGTCTTCTTCCCCTGTCTACCTTTCCATTTTCTTTCACTTCTAAAGAGAAGACAGTTAAAAGAATGTTTTTTAAAAAGCAAGCTGCAAATATTCATTATGGTTACAAGTATATAACAATATGCATATAAATACAGTAAAGAAATATTTAGAAAAGATTATAACTCTTAAGACATTGGTATTATATGTAATTTTCCCCATGTGTTCAGTTTGTATTACATTTATAATTAATTAAATTAAAAATTTATAAAGAATGGTACTTGAGAAAGTTAAGGTCAGATTTCAGGAGGTGGACCCAGTCAGAACAGAATGAACACAGACTGATCCCTCCACGTGAGAACAATCCACAGAAAGCAGAGAATGTGAACTGGGGTGGGGGTCAGGGGTGGAATTTCATTCCAGATACCTAAAGAGAATATTTCATTTTCAAAGCGTAGTTAGGCTTTGATCAAAGTTGTAGACAAGGTTCCAAGGTGGCAGATAAAACGGTAATTTCCCTTTTACAAATCTATCTAAGTTAATTCGTATTTTACGAGATTAGAATTATTAAGTATTAACAAAGTAAAATTTATCCTTACAGGTTTCAAACCAACAGAACCATTCCTGGGATCTACTCAAGTGTTGCAATATCGAAGCTCCTTGTGTGTATTTAACCTTATACTGACTCTTCATTGTTTAAAACAAAACAAAAGGGTTTTGACCTTGATCCAGGCTTCCTAGATCTGGTATCATCATCTAGCCCTATTTTAAGCAAAACTTGGGTTTTTATTTTACTTAGACAACCTGTTCCTTCAGCATTTCAACTGGTTTCCAACTTGTCCAAGAAAGATGTCAGATGAGAAGTTACCAGGTGTTCCGAGTAAATGCCTAGAGAAATAACTAGGCTCCAGCCTTGCCCTTTCCACTTCTATTTGCATCTAGAAAGCATTTTCTTCAAAAACAGGGACAATTTGTAGTTCAAAGCTATGAAATTTTTAGGTTAGTTGTATGAAAGTCAGCAAATCCGAATAAGCCTAGGCAGATACCCTGGGCCTAAAAGTACATTTGGCTTGTTTGCTTATAAAAGATGGATTTGTCGAGGAACTACTGGGTGACAAATCCACCAAGTCTTAAGACTAGACCAATAGGAATCTTCACGCTCGATGACCTTGTGGTTGTTTAGGAGAATAGGTGACAGTGGATGTATAGAGATATAGCCACATGCAGGCAACCATTCATACACATAATAATTAAAAATTTTAAAACATAAAAATAACTCGTTAGCTCAATGCAAAATAACAAGTTTCCCACTTATGAGACATAGAAATGTAAATTCGCCTAACCTTCCTCTGGCTAACTATCCTTTTTCTAATCTTAGTCTATGGGTCTCAATTGGGCTCCCTTGAAAGAAGTCAAGATGAAAGCACTGGAAGAGAAAGTCTGTTCATGCCCCCACTTGAGTGCTCAGATCTGCCAGAGTCAGGGAGCCCAAAAGTGATTTGGAATTCATGTCACTATGCAGCAAGGCACTGGGAGCCTTGGCCCAGGCAGGCTCAGATACAGTTCACACACACACAACAGACCTTGATTCCTCCGTGTAATACTGGTTCTGCAAGCACACAAACACCAAGCATTTATTTGTACTGAGAAGTCAAAAGAAAGACTGAGTAGTTGTACAGTAGACATCAGGGCCAAGGTTTCTGCAATGACCAAAGCTCTGAGAGGGACACCAGGGCTCTTTTGGAGGACCTTAAGAAGTCACAGGTACCCACAATACAGAATGAAAATCTGCTAGGACAGTGTTTTTCAGCCTTCCTAATGCTGCAACCCTTTAATACAGCTCCTCATGTTGCAGTGACCCCCCCCCCCAACCATATAGTCATTTTTTTGCTACTTCATACTGTAACATTACTTCTGTTATTAATCATAATGTAAATTTCTGATATGCAGGATATCTGATACATGATCCTCTGTGGGTCACAATGCACAGATTGAGAACCATTGTGCTAAGAAACTCCGCAGGCAGTGGGCAGAATCTGGGGATGGAGGCCACAAAGCCCTTCAGAGATTCTCGTTTCACCAGAGTTTGCCACGGATGCTGCTGGAGATGGAGCTGTTAAGATTTAGTCTTAGCTCTTCTGGGTTTCTTGCTGTCTTCCTATCCTTCCCTTTTGCAATGATGATATTTACACTGTGCCTCTATACCTGGAATGGCCAGCTTGTTTTGATTTCTATAAAGGCTCATGGCTGAGTTTGCCTTAAGATGTTGGAGTTGAACTGGTGAGCAATCATAGAACAGATAAGATTACAGGATCTCATAGAGATGAGCAGATTGCATAGGCTTTTGGAGGCTGCAGGCAGAATGCTGAAGTGTGGGTCTGGAATGTCCCCCCCCCCCAGCACACCATCCTTCAGGTGGTTACAGGTGTGTCCTTGGAGGAGATTGTCTCTTGTTCTTTTTCTGTGTTGCTCCCAGCTTTATCATATGTCTCCTGCTATTGTCTTCCTGTACCCCTGCCGGACCACTAACGGTAATGGGTTTGTGGGATCATGAACCAGTGCCTCCAACCATGATCCAAAACAAACCTCTTCTCTTGCTAACTTGATTAACTTCAAGCATCTGTTACAGGAAGCTTCTAACATAATTACACAAGCCTAGTAATTTATTTTTCACTTGGAATTAGTTTCTGTGCCTTGCTACCAATCTTGAGCAATACCTAGTGTGTCTTGACATGGAGGAACCATGGCTGCCACTAGCATATGAGACTTCATTCACTTTAGAAATCTAAAAGATCAGGAACCAAAAGTAATCGATTCTTTCCGATAGCAGGCTTGCACCAGGATATAAGCAGGGTGGGCAGAAAAGAACAGCTATCTCCTTAGGCAACGAGGGAGAGAAGATGTAAGTTGAATGGTCTGCACAGAAGTGACAACAGAGATCTATTGAATTCAGCAACCTCTCCAGACACCTTCAAAATGGGATGCTCATATCCATATTTATAAAGAGGAATCCGATGTCAAAAGAGGTCAAACAGTCTTTATAAATCCTTATGTTAAAGTTACTTCAAGTCTACTCTGGGCAGCTAGCTTGAGAATATATTTTGTTTGATTTATGTATTCTGGTGCTATACTGTGTTGTAAGGAATCAAAGGTGGCTAAAATATGCGAGGCAGCCTACATATGACAAACAAATGTAACTCTGGTGCTGGGAAAACTCAGGCCTATGTGGTACTCACCATTTACCTGTTATTTTTTTTAATACGTTCCCTGCTCTTAATTTTTTTTCACCACAATATTAAAAATGAGAACAATTGCAAAGCTCAAGGAATTGTCCCAAGGATTAGATAAGTATGGTGCTTCCTGTATGGGGGGATCTAGTACACTAAGGAGTATTGTATCCTGGGCATTGGGATGAATATTTGTCAGGACAAATGAGATGGGGAAAGCCTTGGAGGATGGCATGAGGAGAAAGAGGAGTTTCTACTGAAGTACCACATAAGACTTTTCACACCATTCTGTGCTCTGATTTTCCTGGACAAGTGAGTGCATATGCTACATCATCAGCCCATGGATCCTGACTAGAGCTAATCTAGCTACAAGGCCTCACTCAGTTATTAACAATCCGTTCACATTTCCCTCTCCTGGAGCCTGACCTACACGGGCAATGATCTCAGATAAGCATGTCTGTCCTGCAGACCCTTCCTCTTTGGTGGCTTTTCTGAGACTAGGATTAGTAGAGGTCAAGGGCCATAGAGACTGTTAACAGGCCCTTTTGGGTTATGGATCTACAAACTAGTGGTTTCTTCATTTATATGTATTAAGGGTGAGTTGGTTTTTTGTTTGTTGTTTGTTTTGTTGGAATCTCCACTTGACTGTCTTCTATAGCGCATGTCATCCTAACTTGGCATTTCAGAGGAGGGCGTGGAACTTGTAGACCTTGTGGAAAGTAAATGCAGTTCTTTATCTCTAGAGCTGAGCCTCTAATGGAAGAACAAGAGAGCGAGCGAGGCCCACCCAGGAATATATTTACTCAAGTTGGAGCAGCAAGGTCATGTTTTAACTATTCCTTTTCCTACACTAAAATGGCAGTGAAGGAGATTGGAGAGGTGTTTCAGGATTCCGTTTGCATCACCCACGTGACTGTTCCAGGGAACTCCAATGCCCTCCTCTGGCTTCTGTGGGCATTATATGCCCAAGGTGGACATACAGGCAAAACACCCATAGGCTTAAAGTAAAAGTAAAGACAGATCCAAATATAGAAAGAGGAAACCAAAAGGCATAATCAGGCTTAGAAACAAAATAAACATATTTGTGAACCAGAAATGGAACTGAAACGGAAAGCACTTGGCAGTCTACAGCCAGAAGCCTACTTGGGGTCTAGACCCCAAAGCCAAGATTTTTGTCTTCTGTAGAGTGGCAGAAACAAAGTAAAGAGGCAGGAGCCAGACAGAGTGTATGAGCCAATGAGAAGAGTCTGAAAATAGCGCTGCCATCCCCTGCCAGGAAAGCAGGAGGACAAAGCCTGCCTTGGGACCAGGAACCAAGCCACACAGCTGGTTCTGTGCTGTCCCCAGCATCACGGTGGATGAAGTGGAAACATCAAAACACTAACATTAGACCTGATCCTAGAACTGAGGGCTAGGCGGCTAGTGGAGGCAAAATTACTAACTTTAGAGGAGCAAGCATAGCAGGAGAGGGGGAAAAATGTGCTAACACAAACCATAAAAGAGCAAATAGAAATACCCTCTTTAAAAGTGAGCATAACAGTTAGGTTCTAAATGCATGAAACTATCTAACACTAAGAAATAATATACTCAGAACATGAGTGTCCATCAGATGAAACTAACTTTATGAACTGAAAGAAATGTTTAAAGATTTATCTTGTTTTGTTTGTTTATTTGTTTATTAAGACTATGTCTCACTAAATAGCCTTGACCAGCCTAGAACTCAATGAGCAGACCAGGCTGGCATGAACTTGTAATGACCTGCGTATCTCTCCCTCCTGAGTGCCAGTACTGAAGTAATACACCACCACACTTGGCATGATTTACTTAATTTTTAAAAGATTTAATTTTTAATTATGTCTGTGTGTCTGTGTACATATGTAGACACAAATGCTGGTGCCCCCAAAGACTAAACTTTATTTACTTTTTAAATTTATGTGTGTGGTCATGCACATGTGTGTGGATGCCCTCAGAGGCCAGATGAGGACATTAGATTCCCTGACATTGGAATTACAGGCAGTTGTGAGCTGCCTAACGTGGATGCTAGGAACTGAACTCAGGTCTTCTGCAAAAGCAGTAAGTTCTCTTAAATACTGAGTCATCTCTCTGTCCCCAGATAAATATTCTTTAAAAAAAAAAAAAAAAAAAAAGATTTATTTTTCCTTTCTGCTCGGCCGTTCTCCTGTATAGGAGGCAGCCATGGCGCCCAGCCGGAATGGCATGATCCTGAAGCCCCACTTCCACAAGGACTGGCAGCAGCGAGTGGACACATGGTTCAACCAGCCGGCTCGCAAGATCCGCAGACGCAAGGCCCGGCAGGCGAAAGCGCGCCGCATCGCCCTCGTCCCGCCCTCGTCCGCGTCCGGTCCCATCAGGCCGATCGTGAGGTGCCCTACAGTTAGATACCACACCAAGGTCCGGGCTGGTAGGGGCTTCAGCCTGGAGGAACTGCGGGTGGCTGGTATCCATAAGAAAATGGCTCGCACCATCGGCATCTCTGTGGACCCAAGGAGGCGAAACAAGTCTACGGAATCTCTGCAGGCCAACGTGCAGCGCCTGAAGGAGTACCGCTCCAAGCTCATACTTTTCCCCAGGAAGCCTTCTGCTCCAAAGAAGGGAGACAGTTCTGCTGAAGAACTTAAGTTGGCCACCCAGCTGACAGGACCCATGATGCCCATCCAGAGTGTGTTCAAAAAGGAAAAGGCCAGAGTCATCACAGAAAAAGAGAAGAACTTTAAGGCGTTTGCCAGTCTCCGCATGGCCTGCGCCAACGCCCGCTCTTTGGCATCCAAGCAAAGAGGGCGAAGGAAGCTGCGGAGCAGGACGTTGAGAGCTGCAATAAATTTTCCATAAAGAAAAAAAAAAAGATTTATTTATTTGTGTATAAGTATTCTCTCTGCATGTACACCTGCATGCCAGAAGAGGGCATGAGAACTCATCAGAGATGGGAGTGAACCATCATGTGATTGCTGAGACTTGAACTCATGACCTCTGGAAGAGCAGTCCATGCGCTTAACTGCTGAGCTATCTCTCCGGCCCCAGATGAAGATTCTTAAACACAGTACTTTTGCTTTTTCAAGTCAATAAATGAAGACATAACATCACTTTTAAAAAGATGGAGCAGGTAAAAGTGAAAAAGGACTAACAGAAATCTTGCAGAATAAAAACGTGAGCATTAAAGTGGGGAAAATTTTTCTCTGGAGATAATAGAAGTCAAAGAGGAGAAGGAACATATCAATAGGATGAATCAAAAACTCACCCAGAATAGAGTCAGGAGACCTGCAAATCAGAGGGGAATTCCAGATCCACGGATGTTAGGGTAGCTTACTCCAATTTATGTTAAATAGGAATCCCAATAAGAAAGACTAACAAGAAGAACAGAAAAGCTATACTTAAAGGAGGTGTAGTAGGCTCAAAATTTTCTAATGAGAACATCAGAACTTCATATGACAATAAGGACAGATATTTACCACAGTCTTGTGAGGGCACAGACCAAAAGGTGAAGAGTAAAGATAACTTGTTAAAGAGAAAACGGTGAGTATCTGCAGAGGAACTATAGCTAGGTTCTCAAAGAAGATAATGATATATTAGAAATGCTGAATGAAATGTCAGCTTAGAGTTTGGTTCCAGATAACTGTCATTTAGAAGAAGTGAAAGGTACTTCATTATAACACAAGAGAGTTTGTGATCAGACTAACATCAAAGACTGTTAAGGTTAAGCAAACAACGAAAGAACCAATTAAAACAAACAAAAAAGCACATTTGAAAACATTAAGATAGAGTATGATGAGAGAGATAGATAATGACAGTAAAGAGTACCTACTTCTGTTTTTGTTGTTTTTTAAGTAAGAACATAGAGTACCAGCACCGGGGCCAAAGTAAGCCTACCAAAAAACAAACAAACAAAAGCAACCAAAGAATTAAATGCATGAGGGCAAATGTAAAATAGAGAGGTGAAGAGCACCAAGTCCTTTGTCTCTGAAGTCTGTTTTTCCTCTGAGAAGGAGTTTCACTATGTGGCTCCAAACAAGTTTCACATTCCTGGACTCAAAGGATCTTCCCACTTCGGCTTCCCAAATAGCTAGGCCACTGTGCCGTTTGTCTGATCCTTTATATTCTGGATGTTTTGTGTCAATGAAAATTCAGAGCTCTCAGTCATCAGAAAGGCCTGGTAGCCAAGAATTGAAGAGAGTTAATATAGAAAACTAAATATTCAACAGGAAGCAAAATAAACATAATATTATAGCCAGTAAGAACACACAAAATAGAATTAAATCCAAATATGTAGTAGTGAGTATAATAAGCACATTTAAATTACTTTTTAAAAAGGCATAGAGCATCATATTGATTTAAATTTCACAAAAAATAAATAAAAGTAATATTCAAGTAGGTGATATTAGCATGAGACACACGAAAGTAAACCACAGAAGACGATATAACAAGATACCTATTTAAAAACAATAACAAAACAGGCAGCTGGTAAAACTATAAATATCAGACAATAATTCTTTAAACCAAATCTGTTAGTATTTTTTCACAGAAACCTAATATACCTAACTAACTGCGTGGCTTTCAATTATAGAAAGAAGAATGGTCAAAGTTGCAAAGAGAAATTGACAACTCACCATATGGCTGGGCGTTTTTAACAACCAGAAACAGCTAAATCAAGCAGACAAGAAACAAGTAATAAGGAAGACCCATGAAGGGCCTTGAGGGTGGCCACATTAAAGCAGGAAGGCTTTATTCTGAAAGCACTAGGAAGCCATTAAAAAGTTCTAAGCAGAGGCGTGATTAGATCAGATATCCATTTTTAGAAGGGTCACTCTGACTATAAAATGGAGACTGGACTTCAGGGTGGTCAGCTGACAACAAAGACAGAGCAGTCAGAAAACTCTGGTCTAACAGAAAGATCCTGATGATGGGAGTGAGAGTAGAACCATCGGCAAAGGGGCATCTTAAGGGGCACACAGTACCATGGCTGACTGGAGAGGGCTGAGCATGAGAAATAGCATCCACATCCTTCATGAGTGACCATAGGGGAGAAAGAGGAGTTGCCTGTGTTGAGGGTTTTGGGGGTTCACAAGGGAGTGGATACTGCTTCCTTGCTTCTGATTACAATTCTTAAAACTCCCCTCCTCTCGATTTTGATATCCAAATTGCTCATTGAAAATGTAAATTATATTGAATGAATACAAAGTTGTTGGGATAATCTCCTTGTGCACTGTGTTAGGTTGTCCTTGTATTATTCAAATGCTGATTTTTATACCTGCAGAGAGTTGAGTACAGGCCAGACATTGTTTTGTCATTTTTATGAAGCATCCTCCCGTCTCTGTGTTTTCTAAACATTCTTCTGCATCACCTTCTAATTGGTTTAATAAAGAGATGATCAGCCAATTAGCAGGGCAGACAAAAATGGGTGGAACTTCTAATCCCAGTCAAGGGGTACCCAGAGGAGACAGAATAGTAGAAAAGGAACACAACAGAAGAGAAGGAGAGACCAGGTGGGTGGACCAAGATGATTCTCCGTTGAGGTCATGGTGAGAGAGCAGCCATGAGGACACACATGACCAGAGCAAGCCAGGGCAAGACTCAGATGCAGGTAAAGGACCATGCCATGGGTCATAGGTAGGCTAGTTGGGTTAGAATAGCTCTGAACCTGCCCAGTTTATGCTTGCAGCTTGTTAACAAATATACCAAGTCTCTATGTCATTTATTCAGGAGCTAGAATGGGCTAGAGCAGGCAGAGAAACGCCCTCCAGTTATTTGGGAGCAAACAGGGAATAGAAAACCTCTAAGAATTCCATTTACACAAAGGTACATCAACTTAAAAAAAAATCTACTGAAAAGCCCTTTTTTGTGTGTGATACTGGGGACTGAACATAGAATCTTATGCGTGCTAAGCAAGTATTCTGCCCCTGGGCTGTAACCTCCACCCTCAAAAATCATGTGTAATGATGCTTCAATAAACTGGAGGAAGTCAGATCCTGACAACACAAAAAACTGTGTGTGTAACTTAATTCTCATTTTCCATGGAAGAATGAATGCATGACAGACCTTCAGGGATATGTAGATACATCACTACTTAAGTAATAAAGCAATCCTGATTTCTCTTAGTATACAACTTGATATTTAAAAAACAGGAAATAAATTAAAATAAAAAAACAGGTAAATTGGGGCTAGAAAACTAGGAGCACTTACAGCTCTTGTAGAGGATTTGGCTTCTGTTTGAGCACTCCCAGGGCAGATCACAGCTGCCTGTAACTCAGCATTCTCTTCTGGCCTCCACAAGCTCCTGCATGCACACTGCACATAAACTCACCCAGGCACAGATACACACACATAAAGACAAAATAAACATTTTTTAAAAATAAACAGGAAAATCCAAGACAAGGTTGAGTTCCTCAGTGGAATGCACATGTTAGGGCTTAGGGATAGTCCCCAGCACCTCAAAAAAGGAAAAGATAAAAGCAGTCAAACTTGCACAGTTTACCATGAATTCTCAGGCACACATTTCATGGTGCATAAATCCCTTTCTTTTTACTGGTTGCTATTAATTACTTTAAACTAATGTTTGCATTTACAACTGGCAATTATTCTGCAGAGAACAATGGTTTTGTGGTGATTGGAATGGGAAGGGGGGGTGGGGATGAGCATGTGTTAGACATCCAAACTGAGGTATAAAACGCTGGACATTAGGAGCTATTATTCCAAAGGCATTTAACTTGGCTGCTTCAAGCATGAAAAGGGCTTAAAGGATTTACAGATTTCCAATTATGAATTGTAAGGTTTTGTATTTACTTCATAGTAATTCCCAAATGCAAATGGGGTGTAGATTTTTAACGTCCCAAATGTGCTATGCAATTTCAGCCTAATGTACTAAAAATGTGAACAAAGTTTGAGCCTGTAGTGATTGTCCAAAGAGGCATGAGAGCTGCTGGACTCGCTGAAGGAAGTGCTCTTGGGAGCCTGCAGCCTGGAAGGTTTCTAGGTAGTAAAAAAGTCATAATGAGCCGGGCTGTGGTGGCACACACCTTTAATCCCAGCACTTGGGAGGCAGAGGCAGAGGATTTCTGAGCTTGAGACCAGCCTGGTCTACCGAGTGAGTTCCAGGACAGCCAGGGCTATACAGAGAAACCCTGTCTCAAAAAAAAAAAAAAAAAAAAAAGTCATAATGAAGTTGTTTGTGACTCCAGGGCTATTATTTGTTAGAGAATTTTTTGTTTGTTTGTCTGTTTGCAAGACAGGGTTTCACTACGTAGTTCTGGGTGTCCTATACTTATTATGTAAGGCTGGCATAAACGTATGTGCTAGGATTGTAATCATATACCACCATGCTTAGCTTAATTTTGTCTCTTTGGGGGGGGGTTAGTATCTTTTTTTAAAATTTGTTTTAATTTTTATTTTTTTCTATTCACTTACCATCCTGACCACAGCCCCCCTTCCACCCTTACAAATCCTCCCTACACTGCCCCAACCCCTTCTCCTCAGAGAAGGGGAGCCACCTTGGGTACCACTCCATCCTGGGGTATTTAGTCCCAGAAGGTCTAGGCACATCCTCTTCCACTGAGGCTCATTCCAGCAATCCAAGTAGGGGGAAGGGGATCCAATGGCAGGGAACCACATGAACACCAAGCTGCACATTTGCTACAGATGTGTAGGGGTTCTAGGTTCCGCTTCTGCATGCTCCCTGGTTGGTGGTCCAGGCTCTGTGAGCCCCCATGGTCCCAGATTAGCTGACTCTGTGGGTCTTTTTGTGGTGCCCTTGACCTTTCTAGCTTGCTCACTTCTATCTCCCACTCTTCCGCAAGACTCCTTGGGCTCTGCCTGATGTTTGGCTGTGTGTCTCTGCATCTGCCTCCATTCACTGCTGGATGAAGCCTCTCAGGAGACTGTCAGGCTAGGCTCCTGTCTGCAAGCATAGCAGAGTATCATTAATAGTGTAAGGACTTGTTCTCTCACATGGGATGGATCTCAAGCTGGGGCAGTCATTGGTTGGCTGTTCTCTCAGTCTCTGCTCCATCTTTAACCCTACACATCTTGTAGGCAAATTTGGGGGTTAAAAGTTTGTGGGCAGATTGATGTCCCCACCCCCTTCTGGAAGTCCTGCTTGGCTACAGGAGGGGGTCATTTCAGTCTCTATATCTCTCTCTGGTAGGAATCTCGGGTTTCCTCCATAGACTCCTGTATCCTATCCCAGGCCTCCAGCTAGTCACCAGAGATTGCCCCCTCTTAATGTTGTCTCTTAAAAGATGACAAGTATATGTTCTGAGAAAACAATAAATTTCTGTAACACTTTAATTAACATTTACTTGAAGCCTAATATTACATTAACTTTCTCTCATGGAGTCTGTTGTGTATTATAAGCCACTGTCAACTTCATTAAGAGCATAAAATGTCTTCAATTCAGCTCTTTCTCATCAGAGATAGTGCAACAAAACAGCCAACTGAACTCCTGTCCTTTTGAGACAGGGGTATTTCTGTGTAGCCAGTCACTATATGGTGTCACTCATCCTCAAGCATGATGAAAGATTGGCTGCAGTGTAGACCTCACTCTTAAGAAATGCTGAAAGCTCAGAGCCCTACCATCAAAATGCTTTATTGATCATCTTCAATATATGGCTCAGGATGGATGTGCTATCCTCTTCTGGGTATTTTCCCAAAATTATTGTAATGTACTATTTCAAAAGTGTGGGGACAAAAAGTCCACAAGAATAAAATTATAACTTAATAAAGTTGGTTTCTCTTTTTTTTTTTCTTTTACTAGTGGTGGGTGAAATTTCCTTGTAACTTTTGTATTTCATGGAAATGTGTGTTCAGGGTAGGAAGGAACCAATATCCCAGCATAGAAAGGAAGGAAGGAAGGAAAAAAGGAAGGAAGGAAGCAAGAAAGGAAGGAAGGAAGGAAAGAAGGAAGGAAGGAAGGATACATGAGCAGATGTGAACACTGCTCAAGTTGACACATGCTACTAGACAAGACTCACCAAGCTTAAAGATAGAATTAACAGCCAGCAGGAAATGAAATGAGCTGTCTCCATTCTGCAGCATAATGGCATAATAACCAGGAAGTGGGAAAGAGCTTTGAGAGTTCTCTCTCATTTTTCCTCAAAGTATCCAGTGTCACCACACGACACTGACTATCTTGTTTCTATGAGTTTGGGGAAAATGAAGGTTTTTTCAAATATCTGGCTATTTTATCAACTCTGTTTTCTGAATCTAACGTGAATCTCTGTATCTACTCTCCTACTGGAGATCCCTGCAGGCAGCTTGGGGAGTGGTAACCACAGTTCCTGAACAGCAGAATCTCATCTGCTAATGGAACAGTAGGAAACTCATTGCAGATGTAGGGCAGAACTGAGGACTTCAAGCTGGTTAGGGCTTAAAGTCCCCAGGGCTGACTAAATTTAAAAACCGAGAATGCTGGGGAATGCTCAGAACAGCACATGTAGGGAAATGGCTGGGGAGATGGCTCAATGGAGTAAGGACTTGTCTGTACAAGCCTAGTGACCAGCTTTTGGATCCTCAGCTTCCATTTAAATGCTGAGTGGGCGTGGCTGAGTGGGTGTGGCTGAGTGGGTGTGGTGGGCCTGCTGTAATCCTAGGCTCAGGAGGTGGAAATGGGATAGGAGCCTGGCTAACTAGACTAGATGAATTGACGTTCTGGGCTCAGCTCATCGAGTGACCCTGCCTTAGTAAATAAAGTTGAGAAAGACCAAGGAAAACACTTCTTGCCAGCCTCAGCTCAGTACACAAAAGGATATGTGCCCACACACATGCTCCCACATACATGTGAACAGTTGTACACATATGCCATACATATACAAGAAAAGACAAACCAAAGGATACAGATCTAGAAGTTGGTTTTATATGAGAAACACAGGGAGAAATGACCACTAAGCTAGGCCACTGATTTCTATAAAGGATTCATTGCTTTGGGAGATTTCTAAGTTTGAGACCAGTGTAGGCTACACATGAGACCCCTTCTAAAACACAAACAAAACACCAAGCAAGCAAATAAGCAAATAAACAAAAGACTCCAAGGATCTTAACATTGGGATCCAACAAAGGCTGGGAACTATAGAGCCCTAAATAGATTTCTAGTGATATCACAAAATAGAGGGCTAGAGATGCAGCTCCCTTGGTTGAATAATTGCCACGAACTCAGCCATGTGTTTGACTCCCCAAAATGCATAAACTTCGGCACAGTGGTGTGTAAATGTAATCCCAGCACTCAGGAAGCAGAGGCAGAATGAAGTGCAAGGTCAACCTTGGCTACACAGAGAGCTCAAGGCCAGTCTATACCACAGGATCGAGGGTCTCAAAAAGGGATTGGGGGCAGTTAAGTCACAAGGTTTCATGGAAGCATTTGTAATCTTTGATTCAACTACATCATCATCATCATCATTGGTGATGCCAGGAATTCTTCATTTTTTTCTGTTAACAAGACACGTTAAGGACCTTTTATCTCTGACACATTCAGACATGGAGTTTGTCTTGTTTTTAAATCTTCACATTCCCTACTTTAAGTTACCCTTAAATTGGAATCTGGGATGGAACCTGGTCACATAATGAAACCTACAGTGCTTCATTAGAAACATACAACTACCAGTATCAGTACCACCCGCCTTGGGCTGAGCCTTTCTGGAGACCTCTGAGAAGTTAGTTTTCAGGCTTAGGTGAAAAATGCCACTAAGCACAGGCAGGACTCCACTCTACAGTAGCTCCCAAGGGTGGAATGGGTACCTTGCTTTTCTAACCATTGACAGTCACAAGCTCTAACATCTGGGATGGAGGAGTTACCCATGAGACTGTCCAGAAGTAAACAACAACACAGAGAGCCAAGACTTACAATTAATAATTGGCATGTATGATTTCATGAACATCTTATAGTTCTATTACACTGCCAACTGTCAGGAGTGCCCACTTGAGGCCACACTGTCCCAGCTTTAAATATTGAGCTCTGCTGCCTATTCTTTGTATGAACACACATCTCTTAATATATCTGTGCCTCAGTTTCCTCCTGGGAATCGCTAGACATAGTTGATTCTACTTCCTAGGGTTATAAGGAGAACCAAGGAACAGTTAAAACCTATATAGCTCAAGGACACAGCCTGGGACAAGTATAAAATATACTGATATTAGGAGAGATTTGTGTCAATAACACACACCAAAATCCTACTCCACATCATAAATACACACACACACACACACACACACACCCCACACGCAACTCTACATGTTACTCTACGTGCCAGTCAAAGCTGCCCTTCAGCTCATGATGGAGGCTCAGAAAAAAGAACAACTACAGAGAGTTTTTAAATTCCATCTCTTTTAGAAAACTCTAATTATAGAAATGAACATAATCATCCCAGAGCCCACTATTACTACTCTGTGAAACATCCGAGAGCCTTAGCTGCATGATACTTCAAGTAAACTCATGCTAGGCCTAACTTACCCAGAGAGAGGAAATGGCCCCCTCCTGAGAGCTCATGTGGTGCTCGCCGGCGCCTTGGTTATAATGCGTTAATGTGCAGCAAAGTCCTTGCAGATCTCCAGAAGTCTCTTGATCTTTCCTACCCCTGAGCCTTTGCAAGCCTCACCTCATGCTCTATGGCTCTACGTGGCGATGCTGAATTGCAATAGCCTATCTACCTTCAGGCTTCCTTGCTAAAGTGGCAGCCTTATAAAAACCAGGAGGGGTGTTTTGTTCACTATGCCCTTAGCACCTAGCAAAGTGAATGACACATAGTGGGCCCTCCAAGAATATTTGGGAAATGAAAATAGACAGCCCGGCTATTGATAGCTTAGGACTCTACCACTTTAAGCTGTTTAGCTTAGGACAGACCGCATAACTTCTCAGATCCTCAGCCGAAATAACTTCCTTTTATGTTCTTGAAATGACTAAAAGATAGAGCAATGAGAAACGCAGCTGGCAGAATGCCCAGAACAAAGTTAACGTTAATAGTTAATAGGCGTTTTAAAAAGCAGTGGAGCCAAGTGCACCCAAGCCTTTCATTTTCCTAATTTTGTCCCTTTCTCGTTTAATAAAAATAGATGTTACAGCCGTAATTGTCAGTATCAAGACCCCAGAAAACAGGAGAGACAGGATGAAAGGTCAGAGGATACTGTGTGCAGCTCTCAGAGGAAGACATGTATTAGTGCTGATTTATAAATATTCATTAGACAACTTGTAGAGGCCAGGCATAGCATATAGCAAAAATGCTCAGCTGAGAGCTTGCCTTCATGCCTGCTCCTCTGTACAGAGTTTAACTCTGCACAAAGCCAACAATTGCAGATCTGAAGTAAGAGATGTATTTTAAAGCTAAGGTAAACCTGCTCACCAATTACTCATTCAAGAAACTGGTTCAAAGATACCCGAATCGACGGTCACATTTGAAAACGTCATGTTTGTTTGCCTTTACAGGATAATCGTTTGTATTTGTTGAGAATTAAGGATATACCAAGCATTTAACTATGGATCTCACATATGCTTCATAGAACCTGTTTCTTGTTTCAGTTTCAGAAATGAGAAGACTTGGGATTGCCACTGTAACAACGGAGGGACTAGAGATTCCCAATACATTAGTAGGAAGCCAAACTATCTGACTACACAGTCTGGACTCAACGAAACCCAGAACACCTCCCGCTTCACCACTGCCTTCCATCATCTGTTTCTAATGTTTTGAGTCTGGCTTGTGAGGCTAAAATCCTCTGGTCCCTAGTTAAGCTACAAGTCTCAGCCAGAGAAATCTGGAGGAGAGGCACTGCTGGGTCACGTGACATCAGGATTGCCGGTCTCAGATTCTTAGCCTTCCCACAGCGCAGGGGATGCAGTGATTACTTGACAGGCTCACCGGTGGGAGGGCACGCCTGTCTCCGCTCATTTAGGCATGCAGGTTCCAGCAAGTTCCCTCACTGAAGAGAAACAGCTACTCAGGCAGATCCAAGAGGCTACTAAACAACAGGACAAGCTTACAGGGAAAAAGCCAGAACAGGCTAGGCTAAGAGGGCACCGGTGTCAGGGCTAGAGGATGTGTTCCTTTTGGTAGTCAGCAGTCGCTCCTGTACCACTGCGGTGCACTGCTCTCCTGTAGACAGACAGCCTTTTGTCTCTCCCCTGAGGAGAAAAGGTGGGCTTGGGAAAGCAGACAAATGACCCTCTCTACATTACAGAAAATTCCAGCAGCTAAATAAGATATCTCAAACATCATCAACAATCCCCTTTCCTCAGACCTCACCCAAAACATGCTTGAAAGGGTACTCTTATCTGTAATGACAAAATTATAATTTATAAAGCCTTATGTATATTTTAAAGATGTTTTGTAAAAGGAAGATAATGAGGCCTATTCTCTAAATACCAATCATTTACCCTCCTTCCTCTCCACTACCGCTACCTTCACTGATGGGAAGATGAAAGAAAAGAAGGTCTATTTAATTTTTTTTTTTCAGAGAACTCTGCAAACGACATTTTGTAACGATTTTGCATGTGAAGTGTTTGTTAAGAAAAGCCACGTCTGGCTCAGATCGAACATTTCCTTGGTTCTGTTTCCTAGAACGAACAGAGAGAAACTGCATGAATGATCAACTCTCTTCCCGTTTTTTATTCGTCGGTATGAGGTTAACAGAGGAAAGCACCTGCCTTTCAAGGCAGTTGCATCTGTGTGGCAAGTGGGGGTTGGGGGAGAGAGACAGGACAGGGGGGTGTCTGAGGTTGTCAGTCCCCAGCTGGCCTCAGAGCAGTCACTGAAGCACTGAGCTGTGGCCAAGACCTTTTTCCTGATTTAGCTGTTAGTCCGGAGAGAAAACCCACACAAGACAGGCCCCACAGAAAAGGCACTGGCAACAGATTTTGCTAGGGAAGGGGATGGTGGAGGTGGGAACTGGGAGAGCAGACGCTGAGGATTTTAATCACATCTCTTCAAAGAATTGCACAGCGGCAAAGTAAGCAAAAAGAAATTGATATTTCTAAATCTAAGAGACAAGAGACGCCTGTCCCTCACTCTCTCTCCTACACATGCCCACCTTCCTCCAACACCCAGCTATTTCTGCCCTAGATTTCGCTTTCATTCTGGAGAACTCGTTTCTTATGCCAGGTGTATAAATACAGTTATGAAACACTGCCTGCTTCTCCCGTCCCATAGAGAAGCTATCTTCTGCTGAACAAAAGAAAACTAGCATTGTTTAACCCCCTGTGGTTATATTAAAAGTAGTTGCTGAATTTTGGTTTTCTAGATTGTTGGATGCAGTAGGTTTATGGGGGGGAGGGTAATTTGCTTTTGTTTTGCTTTGGGTTTTTTTTTGAGTCTTCATAAAAAAACCAACTTTATCTAACCAAGAAGCCTTTAAGTGGTTAAAGATAACTGAGTGCGTGGTTTGACCTCTACCCACTAAGTACAGGTCAATCTTTATGGAATGACCTACTAACTGTCTGCTGCTGGGAACCAGCTTTGGGTTTTGTTTCAGCTATAAAATAAGGTCACTCTGCTTTTGGTTTTAAAAAAAAAAAAAAAATCAAACCTGAAGTAGCTGCTTTGATAATTAAAACTTACAGAGTCGTGACGAGATGACATATTTAAACCTCTAAAAGTTAATGCGAAGTGATAAAATTGCAAAAGGAGAAAGGATAAGGGTCCCCGACTACTGCTCATCAAATTAAATATTAGTCATAGGATATTTATGTCATTTTTAAGTAAAGAATTCCAAAAAGTTACTTGAAAACTTGAAATTCAAGTCATGAACCATGCCCTGGTTGGCATTATATAAGGGAACCTACAGAGGGGCCACAGGTGATGGGGGTGTGGGTGGGGGACAGGATCGTGTAAGTAAATTCAAAACATAAACAGCTGATGTTGCCACCGAGGAGCCAAGACTCAAAGCAAATAAAACTGACTTGGTCCTTAATGTGGGTGTTTTGTTTTGTTTAAGATAAGGTCTCAGGGAGCACATGGTGACCTTGGATTCCTAATCTGTCTGCCTCTACCTCCCAAGTGCCAAAGTGAGGGTTTCTGTCTATAGACGGATCTGTTACCTGCAAGTCAGAGCCCTCCATGAGACAGTTCTCTTTTGCTGAAATTACAACAGAAGTTCCTGGCTTGAGGGGGCCAATCCCTCAAGAAGCAATGCCTACAAATAAAATCAAACAAATGCTTAGGCGAGATAATTAATCTCCTTGCGGCTCCATCTCCTCCCTTCTAGACTGGGACCAGTGAAAGCAGGAAGTTCTGGTGCTAATGGAGTGAGTGGCAAGACTCATGGCTGGTGTTGCTGGCATCAGCACATGCCGTTTCTCTCCTTGTCCCCTATTCAACATCTGTCACCTTCCTCCCCTCATGCCCATCATTCAGTCTGGTCATGCAGTTTGTCCTCATCTGTAATCCTGCTAGCAGGCAAGGTACACAGTAGCTATACCAGAGGCTGGATCTGCTGCCGGGTCTGTGAAATGACGTTGGTTCTCACAGTCCATAAAGCATTATGGTTGAGGCTTCACTCTCTTGTGTATTTAGTAGTGATATTCACATGACTCTGAGAGCCAAGTCTAGGACAAAGTAGGAACAGATCCTGGTGTTGTACCTGAACAGACAAGAGGTAGAGGAGCCTGGTGGTAAACGAAAGTCACATGACTGGAAAACTCTCGCAAGGTTCCGAAAGACACATTCCTCCGCTTTATAAACAGTACACAGCTGCTACAGAGGAGACTGATTAGGCAAACTGTGGTCAGCAGATGTCTCAGGCCTGTGGAGCTGCCTGAACGTGGGGCGGAGAACCCTAGGGTTGCTTTGATGACGTCACCGGTGCATTGGTGGGCTTTCCAAAGACTTTTGGAGTCCTCCCGGCTCCTGTAAGTAACTCTTCATCCATACTCCTGCTAGTAACCTCAACTCCTTGGTTCACCGAGATGCACAGTTGTTACTCTGGACTCTAGGCAAGTTTCCTTTCTAGGGGGAGTAGATACATATCACATCTCCCTAGGAAAAGCCTCTCACACCACCTACCACCCACAACTAAGGCATCTTAATGAAATAAGGCCACCTGTGAGGTCAGAGAAGACAGCCAGCAACCCTTCCCCAGGTAAAACACTACCTTCAATAGAGGCTCACTTCAAATGTCACCTGCATTTACAGGCTGAGTATGCTTGAGAAAAATCATTCATTGCCTGGTACTCCTCTCTAAAGTCGACTCGCCTCAGAGTCATGGTGAGGATGAGCGAGCAGATTGTAATACACTATGCAAGTATGGAATACTGCTTTTCATTTTCCTTTGGAAATTTTATTTATCTTTATTTTATGTGTAGGAGTGTTTTACCTGAAGGTACATCTATGGAGCACATGTGTGCAGTGCCCAAGGAGGCCAGGAGAGTGCGTCAGATCCCATGGAACTTGAGTTACAGAGGGTTATGAGCTGTCATGTGGGTACTGGGAATTGAACTTGGGTTCCCTAGAAGAGCAGCCCTAAAATACAAAAATTAATTTAAAACAGAGGAAATCTTGCAAATGTGGCTTGCTCCTTCAGTATAACAATAGGAGAGTAAACCAAAAATGGAAAGAAATTTCAAATAAAAAATAGAAAGCTATATTTGAACTAGTTTTTTAGAAACATTGTTTTGAATCTTTAAAAGATATAATAGAGGAAGACTTTGTGTAACGGCACACGGCTCTAATCCTGACACTAGGGAAGCACAAGCACAGGATCATAAGTTCGAGGCCAGCCTGGACTATATAAGTGAGTTCAAGGACAAACTGGGATTCATAGCTGTATTCTGTCTTTAGAAGAAGAAGAAGAAGCCGGGCAGTGGTGGCTGCACTCCCAGCACTTGGAAGGCAGAGGCAGGTAGGTTTCTGAGTTCGAGGCCAGCCTGGTCTACAGAGTGAGTTCCAGGACAGCCAGGGCTACACAGAGAAACCCTGTCTCGGAAAACAAAAAAGAAAAAGAAGAAGAAGAAGAAGAAGAAGAAGAAGAAGAAGAAGAAGAGAGAAGAAGAAGAAGAAGAAGAAGAAGAAGAAGAAGAAGAAGAAGAAGGGGAGGAGGAGGAGGAGGAGGAGGAGGCGGCTGGGGGAGCATAGTATGTTAAAGTAGTATAAAAGCAAAATATTAAAAATCTTTATATTATATGTTAGGCATAATATAAAGTGCTTATTTTTTTTATGTCTGAGTCACTATTGTAATCCAGATGGTAGAATTTTTAAGGCAACATAACACAGTTTTATGTTGGATAGTGTCTGTGTATCTTCTGATATAATCTGTTTAGATTTTTACCTTGACCTTTATTGGACTTCTATTTACTTACCCTTCCCCAATCATTAGGCACTATTTTCTGTGGTATAAATGGCAACTACAGTAGGCCCAAGTGACCCATCTTTGCTTTGCTGTAAACCCGATTATATAGTAGACTTGCTAAAGGTACTGAATAGCAATGCCTTGAGTTTGGAGTTTTATCACTCTCTCTGGTCACTGAACCCACCAGTTATAAATTACAGTTTTATTACCTTCTAGAAAAACAAATTAAGTGATGGGCAATTCAAAGTCTACATGCAAAATAGCTCTCTGAGAAGTAAAACCTCAGCTGGACAACTTCCCATCCCTTCTCCTCCAGGGAAAAATGAAGAAGCTGGTGTACCTGACTCGCCAGCTGGTCCGGTTACTTCTGCCAGCTGTGTAGGTCAGGCAGTGATCTCACTGGGCTCTAGAGAGGTGTGAGCTGTCTCTCTCACACACACCCCTCTACTCCCCCTCAGAAATAGAGGTCCATGGAACATCGATACAGCCTGTATAGCCTTAGCCCCTGTGCTCGTCTGGCTGTTTCTCTGCTCTTCCTTCATGCTGATAGGGCATCTGATAAGGTAAGATATCATTTCGGAGCCAGCTGGACTTCCATTGGCTTCTTTATTTTGTGAGATATTTCTGATAGTGTTCAAGTGTAAGTTCACCCTCTTGGCTTCTTTTGTTTTGCCTTGTGTGTCTTTTGCTCCTATTTTTAAATGTGTTTTTAATAATAATAATAATAATAATAATAACTTTCTCTGACTTCCCATTTCATTTCAGAAGATCACAAACTGTGCTCCCCACTTGCATATCCATGAATTCAAATCTCGATTTGGACTATAGGACATAAGAGACACTATCTATGATACCAGACACCAACATTAAATTACACAATGAAAGTGATTTCCCTTCCTAATTCTCTCCTAGTCCTGTCTATCTTTTCAAGGAGAAACTTTCCATTTGGTTTTGTGTAGCTATCACTTGCCAATCTTCCCTTTGAAAAGACAGCAGGCCCCGGGCTGAAAGCCTTTGACATGTGTAATTGTATCTAGCTAGAGTTGTATAACGTTGTTTTGGTTTTTATTACATAAGTGCTTGTTTTTATTGTTACCTCCTATTTACGGCAAGTGATATTGGTTTTCTTTTTATAGTCCTAATATAATGTTTCTTCTTTTAAAAGGCATATGTAAATTTAAAACATGCACCAATTTAAAGGAAAATATTAAGCAAAGGGTAGAGAAAGATGTTAAAGGTATTATTGCTGGAGTGATGGAAGTTTGAAAACTGGAATCACTTTGTCAATTATTGCTGAGAGAGACAGAGAGAGACAGAGAGAGGGAAAGAGAGGGAGAGAGAGGGAGAGAGAGGGAGAGAGAGGAGAGAGGGAGGGAGGGAGGGAGGGAGGGAGGGAGGGAGGGAGAATTATATGTTATTGTTAATGTAGATTTGTTAGTAACATCTAGAACTAGGGAAAAGACATTCCATTTATGATTCTTCAATCGAAATTATACATAAATTCTTTCACAGTCACTTTTAATTCCTTTTATCTATAGGGTTTTGACAGCCTTATCTTCAAATACATTCTTATAACTATTTCCTTAATTTGCTTTCTATTGCCATAATAAACAACAAGACCGACAATAATTTGGAGAGGAAAAAGGTTTACTTTGTCTTCCACCTTATAGTCCATCATGGAGGGAAGTCAAGGAGACCGTGGATGAGGATGACCGGTAAGCTACTTACTGGCTTGCTCTTTAGTCTTTGCTCAACCTGCTTTCTTTTTTTTTTTTTTTTTGGTTTTTTTGAGACAGGGTTTCTCTGTGTAGCTCGGGTTGTCCTGGAACTCACTCTGTAGACCAGGCTGGCCTCGAACTCAGAAATCCGCCTGCCTCTGCCTCCCAAGTGCTGGGATTAAAGGCGTGCGCCACCACCGCCCGGCTTTTTTTTTTTTTTTCAACCTGCTTTCTTATACAGCCTAGGACCTCCTGCTAGAGATGGTACTACCCACAGTGGGTTGAGCTATCCCACATGACTCTGGATTAATCTCAAGAAAATGCCCCCACAGATTTCCCTACAGGCCAGTCTGATGAAAGTATTTTCTTAGTTGAGGTTCCTTCTTTCCAAATGACTCTTAGCTTGTATCAGGTTGACAAAATCTTCCCAGAACCAACTACTAATCTAGCAACAGTGAATTTGGAAGATGGTATTCTGTATAGTAATCTGGTTTAATTCTACATCTATTTTTAACACACACACACACACACACACACACACACAGAGAGAGAGAGCATTATCATTATTATGAAGACATATATAGGCCAGGAGACATCAAGACTTTGACCCTTATTTATTATGAATTATTCAAGATGATCTCATTAATCCAAGTAATGAGATCTTTGCACACCTCTCCCTGCAGGGAAGAGGGTTATATGCTGCAATGTTTTATGCTGCTTTCCCGGAAGCCTCTTCCCATTCACGTGGAGGGAGCATTTATCTCAGGGAATTACATTCTCCGTGACCCCTTTTCAACTGAACAATAGAGCTCTCTAAGATTTCAAAGTCTATTCTCCGGGATGCAATAGGGATATCCTCAGAGCTAGTTAGTTGCATTTGGCTCCTTCCCAGCCCAGTCTTCTGTAGATGTTAGTCTGCGGGGTTATGGCAAGTTGATATCCAGATTTCTGTGGTTGACACCCGACTGTCCATAACATGGAGATATGTCTTAACGTAGATGGAGCAGGCTCTCATCCACGTAGCTTCTCTTTGGGCCCATATTCTTATTGCAAGCAAAACCTGCTGTAGGTAAATGGTTAACCCCTTACGCTAGAACAAGACTCATCCAGTTCTTATGAAAAACAGTGTCAGTAGGGAGAGTCATAAAGGTAATAAATGATTGCAGTCTAATCTCCTGCACTGTTTGAACACTATAACCTCCTTGTTCCCTTTCCCTATATCTCTGATACCTTCAACTCTCTGCATGCCTCAAGCCTGCTATTGACAGGAGCAGGATGCACCTTGGGCTCCATTGTTGTATTGGATTCTGGTGTGTGCCATGAAGGCTTAGGAAGGTCTCAGGAATAGGAAAATTGAAGCCTCTGTCAGTGTTTCTGGGTTCTTGTCACAGTCAGAGAAAGAATTTAGAGACAAGATGAAGTAAGGAAACAGAGCAGAAGACAGAGCCCACATTCAAGAGGGTGTGGGCTTCTCAGGAATTAACTCAGATGAAAGTGAGGTTAAGGCTAGGGGTAGCTGGGTTCTAGAGGAGGAATAAGATTTTCCCAGAGTACAGTTCATTTCCTTGTTTTTCTTAAATCTCAATTCAGGGGTGTGGTGGTTAGACAAGTCATGACAACAGTTGTGTGACAGGAATAGGCAAGGCTGATGATACGGCGAGGACACTAGAATAAGGCAGATAACAACCATCAGATAGATTTGCTCTGATGGCCCCAGCCATTTTGGAGGAGGCTTGTGTCTTTACTGTTCGAGTGGTCACCTGATGACCTGCCATCACATGGGTCTACAGTAACACCACCTTCTAGTCACTTCCTTTCCCTCCCTTACGCCTGTCTAGCCTACCTCACTGTGACTCCGGATCACCCTGGGAACATTAAGCGCAGGTTTTCTGCCTGAGCACAGGCGGTACCCTCCACTCCACTGCTCACTGGGGGACAGTCTTGCTCAGTAGTTTTACAAGTGCCTTCTCCCATGTTTGTTTCTGGGCTGACTGACCCTGAGGCTAGCAAGAGACCATGCATAACCCTTCTTAGGAGATGGAAGGCTGAGGTTAGGCCTTTGTTTTCTCTCGGTTTAATGGCTGTCCCAGTTTACCCTGCTGGCTCCTCTGTGATTTGGATAGGCATTTCCTGCAGCTTGCACCTAATCTTAGCAGCTGGATGCAATTAGGAGCCTGGCTCTTGGGCTGGCAGCTGGAGCTTTGATTGATGTGCTATGCCCAATAACTGCTCCTTCACAGGAAGCTGGATCCATGCTTTCTTCTCAAGCCATGACAGGATCCTTTCCAGCTTTAAACATAAGCCTTCTCTTTTCTAGCTTAACAATCTTATGTGTAACCTGTAATTGATACCACTCTGGATACTTGCTCAAAGTCTTCAGACACTTAACTACTCTTACTGAAGTATCACGTGCTTTGGAATGTTAAATCTGTGTAAGTTCTCCATGCCCCTCCTTCAACTTCATAATGAGATGATCCTGAAAAGTGCTCTGCACCAATGTCTAGTACACAATCAGTAAGTGTGAGCTATTGTTGGGATTGGGTTTGAGCCTGTTGACATTTTGTTTCTGATAGCTGCCATTTTTGCAGCGTCAGAATCTTCCCTCAACACTTTGGATGTCTTTGTACTAAGCCTGTGATGAAACTCTTGACGAATATCCAAAGCTTTTGTCTGTGTCCTCCAGAGTTTTCACTGCTTGAACATACTGCACACAGCCTATCTAGACTCAAGTCCATAGAGAGATTTATTCCCCAAGAGTTCTGGTCTCATCTGGAGTTCTTTGTCTATCTTGATCTAGAAAGTTCAGACTTACAGAAGCTCAGTATTCAAGGCAGAGGGAAGAAGCCTGAGTAGCCCATCCTTCCTTTCCCCTCCCCTGCGCCTCCCCCAAGTGATTAAGCTGGTGAACTTCTTTCAGAAGGCTTGCCCAATGCCGCATCCCTCTACAGGATCTTGAAGGGAGACGTCAGTGTTTCGTCATTTCCGGTGCTCCACTCTTCACTGGCAGTCACAAACAGAATTCATATCCATTTCCATGCATTACCCCTCCCACAAGATCACTGCCATTTCTGAGTATTAATTGGCTACAATTCTTAGTAGTCTTTGCTGTAGATATGTACAGCATGTAGGAGTTACAAAAACCCTGGAGCCTTAGAAACGTATCTGAATTTAGACTTAGTAGTTGCCTTTATCCCCAAGTTAGAACAGATCAGTCCTCATTGCATTTTCTGATTGTGCCCAGTGCATGGTCTTTTCTTTTTCTTTATTTAGTAAAAGCAAGATTTATTTTTATTTTCTGTGGTAAGGATGTAAAGAACTACCCAGAGCCTAGGGTATTGTTGTGGTGGGGTTTTTTTGTTTTTGTTTTTTATTTAGTGTGAATTTTTAATTATGTGCATTTGTGTTGGGGTGCCCATGAGGTGCCTCTGGAGGTCAGAAGAGAGTGTCAGATCCCCTGGAGCTGGAGTTACAGGTTACAGGTGGTCCTGAGTCTCCTGATGTGGCTGCTGGGAATCAAACTTAGATCCTCTGCAAGAGCAATACCTGCTCTTTAACGACTCAGCCTTCTTTCCCAGCCATGTTGTAGTTTTTGATGTTGTTGCTGTTTTAAGGTGTTTTTGTGGTTGTTCGTGTTGTTATTGTGTCAGCACTGAAAGGCAGGGACTTTTCTAACCTGTAACCTCTAGCCTGGGGCCCTGTTGTAGCTTTCTGGTCCCCCTGTTACCTTTTAACACACACGCTCTCCTTCTTACTCTTAAACACATAAACATACAGAGCCAGGCTTGGTGGTATACCCGTTTCCTTGGAATTCTAGAACTGAAGCAGAAGGATAATGTGTTCAGGCCCAGCCTGGGCTACATAGTGAGATACACTCTCAGAAAAAGAAAAAAAAAGGAAGGAAGAGAAAAACCACACAAACACACACACACACACACACACACACACACACGTCTACATACAAACACACAGCACACATTCCTTCAACAGACCCACACACGCATATACATCCCCCATATGCACACATACATATGCATTCTCCCCCCACATACATTCATACACATTTGCACACATACACACTCATACATACCCTATACACTCATATATACACACACGTACACCCATCCACACATGCATGCATATTACCACACACACTCATGCATACACTCCCTCACACATACACACATACTTACACACTCATACACACACATTCATGCACACACCACACTCAAAGACACCCCCACACAGCTGCACATGCATACTTGCACACACTCTCATATCCTCACACACCTGCTCATACACTCCCCCCACACACACACACATGCACATCCACACATCAAACTTTGTTCTTGGAAAGCTTCGTTATTATTCAAAAGTCTCATTTTAAACTACTGTAATTTAAACAACTGAAGACACTAAAAGCAAATGATAAAAAATACCCATTACTCATCCCCTGATAGTGTCTGTGTGTCCTCCTGAGACACTGCTTGATAGAGGATATGCACTTTACAAATGACAAAGTGTAAGCACCTGCACAGCAGTCCCCCTACAGACCTCCAAGTCACTCCCTAATGTTTTCCAAATTGATACATTATACAATTTTGCTTAGGAAAGCTGTATAAACTCAGTTATAGCTTCCTTTCAGCTAATAGCTCTTCGAATCATAAAATCGTACCTTCCATGGGAGAATTTATTTCTATCAAGAAGCAAATAGGTTATACTTGCTTTTTCATGCTTGCATTTCCTCTGTCTTCTAGATCTAAACCCAGCTTCAAGATGGAGTGTCAGGATCCGTGGTGCAGGCCTATCGTCCCAGCGCTGGGGAGGCTGGTAGGAGTGTGTCAGATTTGAGCCTGGGCTGTGCCGTTAGACCCTGTCTTAAAATAACCAAGGAGGGGTTGGCAGGGAGCTCTGGGGGATCTGGTTACTGAGGTTCATCAGCTCAACCCTGTCAAGCATGCCAAGTGTGTTAGACCCCCATGGCCAACCTTTCCATTGTTGAGGCCTCGGGCATCCCACCATGTTAAGTACCCAAGTACAAAGTTGCAAGTTAGTTACAGCTTGACACTGGCAGGAAATAGGCAGCCCAGGATAGAGAATCTATATCCTCACCCTGTTTCTGATTGAATGCCTATGATCAGCAGAGCTTGTCAAACAAGATCTCTGTGTAGAAGTCAGGCAGATCATACAGTTCAACAGCACCAGCAGGGATTTCACCACAGAGGCCAGTGTGTGTGTGTGTGTGTGTGTGTGTGTGTGTGTATGTGTGTGTGTGTGTGTGTGTGTGTGTGTGTGTGTGTGTTAGGGGGGTTATGGTGTATGCACATCTACGTATGTAAATGTGCACACCTGTTCAAGTGTTTGGAATCCAGGGGGACACCAGGTGTCCTTCTCTATCACTCTTTATGTCACTGAACCCAGAACTAGGCTGTCAGGGCCCAAACCCTAGTGATCCTTCCCTTCTGCCTCTCACGCACTGGAGTCACAGCTTGTGCCCAGTCAGGCTTTTTTACATGGGTGTTGGGATCCAAACCCAGGTTCTTCATGTTTGTAAAACAAGCTCTCTTACCCACTGAGCCATCTCCACAGCCCCTCAAACTCTAATTTTCACCATCTTTTTCTTTATAACTTCTGGGTTTTGTGTTGTATTTTTAAAAGTCCTGATCACTCCAGATTTAATAAAACTATGCACCCACGTATTCCTCTGGGATATCTGTGATCTCACGCTTTACCCGTAAATCTTTGCGGCATCTTACCAGTTAGTTTGACTTAAGAAGCAAGAAGAGCGGGGGTGGTGAGATGGTCCATGGTTAATAGCATATGCTATTCCTGCAACAAATTGAAGATTGAGAGGACCCGAGTTTCATTTGTGGCATCCATGTTGGGTAGCCCAAACTGCCTGTAACTCTAGCTTCAGCAGAAATCTCCCGGCATCCACACACATGTGCTTATGCACACATGTACATGGACACAGTTTAAAATAATATTAATTTTTTTATAGAAGCAAGATTAGAATCTAGTTCCTTAAAACTATAGGACACATAGTAATTGTATGTATTTATAGGGTACAGCATGATATTTCAATGCAGGTTTATAATGTATACTGATAAGTATAACTGGCTTATCTATTACCTAGGGTTTGTTTGTTTGTTTGTTTTTGTTTACATTTAGAACATTCAAAATCCTCTCTACTAGCTATTTTAAAATATTCAAGGAATTGTTATCAGCCATTATCCTACTGTGCTTCAGAATGTTAGAAACTATTTTTCCCATCAATTTGCACTCTTGGGCCTGTTAACTGTCCTCTCTCCAGCTTTCAGCTTTCTTTTTCTTTTTCTTTTTAACCTCAAAATGGTATGCCATCAACCCCCCATTACTATTTATTGAATTAATCTATACTTCATAGGTGCTCTCTCCGAAAGCGCTCTGCCCCCGAGCCACACCCCCATTTAGAAATTCTTTAAATAGCAATTTGCCCCTGCCCATTCTCAAAGTGATATGATTCATTCCAGTTCTGGATATGTTCTGTAAGATTCCTAGTGAAAACAAAATGCCTGACGAGTCATGGAGGGTGGGCAGTTGTTTAACCCTCTGGAGTCTGTTTTCCACCTGTAAAACTAAGATCACAATATCAATTTTGCATTGTTCTTGTGAATATTAAAAATAAATAAACAAATAAATAGGGGCTGGAGAGATGGCTCAGCCATTAAGAGCACTGACTGATCTTCCAAAGGACCCAGGTTCCACTCATAGTACCACATGGCAGCTCACAGCTGTCATACCTCCATGGTTCTAATACCTTCACACAGACACACATGCAGATAAAACACAAACACACATTAAAAAAGAAAAGAAAAAGAAAGAAAGATAAAAAAAGAGAGAGTGGGAGAGAGGGAGAGAAGGAGGGAGGGAAAGAGAGAGAGAGAGAGAGAGAGAGAGAGAGAGAGAGAGAGAGAGAGAAAGAAAGAAAGAAAGAAAGAAAGAAAGAAAGAAAGAAAAGAGTAACTGGGCCTGGTGATGCAGTCTTGCTAATCCTAGGTATTTAGGATACTGAGGCAGGAGGATCACAGATTCAAGGATAGCCTGGCCAGTTTAGTGAGGCCCCAGCTCAGAAATAAAAATGAACCAACAGGTGGTTGCGAGCTGGCTTACTTTGGCCTACCTCAGGCTCAATCACAGTACTGAGTAAACACTTTTATTTTCAACCACCTAAACCAGCGCTTCTCAACCTTAGTGCTTCAACCCTTTCACACAGTTCCTCATGTTTTAGTGACCTCTAACCATAAAATTACTTTTGTACCATAAAATTACTTTTGTTGCCACTTCATAACTGTAATTTTGCTACTGTTATGGAATGTAAATATCTGCATTTTCTGACAGTCTTTGGGGGGGTCGCTGAAAATGCAGTTTCTTTCTTTTCAGGTTTCTGTAATCAAGCAACCAAGTCAGTTCTTAGACTCAAAGGGCCAGCTCTGAGTTAAGACATTTTTTTTTTTTTTTTTTTTTTTTTTTTTTTTTTTTGGTTTTTCGAGACAGGGTTTCTCTGTGTAGCCCTGGCTGTCCTGGAACTCACTCTGTAGACCAGGCTGGCCTCGAACTCAGAAATCCGCCTGCTTCTGCCTCCCAAGTGCTGGGATTAAAGGCGTGCGCCACCACCGCCCGGCCAGAGTTAAGACTTTACATCCTGAGTGGCTGGAGGCAGCAGATGGGGCGTGGCTTTTCGACATTGCCTGGGAGGTGTTTTCCTTTCTAATTAGTGCCCAAGAAGTGCTTCATTTAATCCTCTTAAGGAACCAAACCTGTTTTTACCTCACAAATGCTCAGCAAAGCGTGGTACCCAGAACCAAAGGCCCAGGAGCAGACCTGAGTCTGAACTTCAGTTCTGGCACCCGCCAGATAAAGACTGATTCATGGGGGAGGACAATAAGCTTGCTGTCTTCCGGTTCCTGATGGGGTCAAACAAAAATCCTCCTGGAATGTAAACTCCCTGAAGCCAAGGACTTTGTCTTATAAACAACAACACCCTAAGTTACTAGAATAAAACCACTTACTGAATCGGTGTGGAAGGGGTTGGGGCTAAGGCATGGAGGTGCTGTGTTGAATTGGACTAAAAGCTCTCATTTGAGGAAGAGTTCAGACACAACAAAGGTGTATGTGTGGTGCGGTCATCAGAGGCTAAAATCTAACTCTGAAAATAAAAAGGTAATGTATGAAGGAACCAAATTGAAGCCATTTTGAATAGGGGTCAAATAAAGTTTAAGTTCCCAAGACCTTCCCTGTAACTCACTCCCTGCTTGGCAGAAGAGACATACATGTACGTGGGTAACTGACTTGACTGGCAAGTTGAGACATGAATGCTTAGCAAGTTGCTCGCCACAGCTGAATTATCAGCCAATGGGAACAGGGGAAGTGTACATTTTCTAAGGAAGTCCCTTACCCTAAATCCTAATTGGTGATGACTTGGCACTTATTTTTGTGGATTTGGGGCCTGAAAAACTGTACAATTCTGGCTCAGAGTCAGAGTCCAGCTCCCGAGTCTGTCTGCAGCTGGAGTGCAATCCATTTTTGTCATCTGCCTAAATCCTTACTAAGATGAACGTTTAAAGACGCAGTCAGCTCCTAAGTCTGTGCTGTTGTCCCTGACTGGTCAGTTTTCTTGCTTTGCTGGACTCTGGTGACTGCCTGGGTTTTTTTTTTTTTTTCTCAGACCCCAGCGATAGAGTATGCACAAGGCAGATAGAAAAGGCTGCTGGAAGGTCAGTCAGTGGCCTCCACAGTTCTGCACTGCTTAAGACAAGGGGGAGGGAGACTTGAAGGTTTTTGGACTGCAGAGTCAGACGACAAGCCTGTGTTATTATGCTTACTTGTTGATTTTTTTTTTTTTTTTTTGGTGTGTTTCAGGAGTCAGTATGAAAGATGGAGCTGAAGAGTTTCAAGGCTGTTGTAATAGCATGGGGAAATGCCGTGATGACCTGCCTAACTGGAGGGGCTGCAGGGAAAGGAGTGGACTGTCAGCAGGGAAGGCAGTGTCCGAGATTGTTGAGCAGTTAAGCTGAGGGTGATGCTTTCTGGGGCAAGAGTTCATGCAGGCAGGGTCTGTTGAACTTAAATTATCCTTTGGGCATGGGGAGATGGCTTTGTTGGTAAGGGGCTGCCACAAAAGCCTGAGGATCTGGGTTTGGATCCCTAGCACCCACAAAAAGGCCAGCAGAGCAGCATGTGTCTGACCCTGAGCACTGGGGGAAGGAGTGAGGGTAAGAGGCAGGCAGATCCCTAGAACTCCTCGCCATCTAGATATCCGGTTGGCAGGCTCCACTTTCAGTGAGAGATCCTGTGGCGGGGGGGAATAAGAGAGGGATTGAGGACCACACCTGGCTGCTGATTTATGGTCTACACACACACATACACACACACAAACAGACAGAGATAGATAGATAGATAGATAGATAGATAGATAGATAGATAGATAGATAGAGATAGAGAGATGTTTTGGACACTAAGTCAGAAGCAAGCCCCTGATATTCAAGATATCAAAGCAGAAGAGGCAGAGATGTGTCAGCATTGCTACATCATTAAGCATCAAGGTTGCTTTTCTAATATGTTTGCAGTCAGCATAATATATGGTAATGAAAGTGTCTCAGATCAATGGGAAGAGATGAATTATGCAATAAACAGTGTAGGGGAAATTGGCTGGCAAGTTGATAAAAAGGGGGGGGCACCCCTTCTCATTCTACACACACCCAAGAAATCCCAGAAACAAGTGATGAATTCCAAAACTGTTGAAAATATAACAAACTTAGAAAAGTTGGTAAGGCCTCTCTGTTTACATATGTGTGTGTCCACATAGATATACAGAAGTGTATTTATTTCCTTATCTGTATATGTTTATTGAAATCTACGAGTTTACGCTGATAGTCCCAACATCAGTTCAATACCACACTGTTCGTTCTAGCATTTCTTTCTTAGTTTATTTCTCTCTTCTACAACTTAGCTTCCATCACTTTCAGTGGATTTATCTCCTGGATCGTTCCTTCGATACATTCGGTCTCCCATCCCCTTTCCTCAATACACTCTTCATCCTGACTGGGTTCTGAGATAGTTAATCCTGATGTCACCTTGCTGGGATTTAGAATCACTGTGGAGGCAAATCTCTGAGCACACCTGTAAGGGATTGTCTACATTAGGTCCGTTAAGGTGAGAAGACCCTTCCTAAATGTGGGTAGTGCCAGTCTGAGAGCTGGGGTCCTGGACTAACTAGAAAGGAGAGAGAGCCAAGTACCAGCGTTCATCTCTCTGGGCTTCCTGACTGCACATTGTGACCAGCTGCCTCCTGGTCTTTGCATTGTGGACTTCCCCACCTTAACAGACTGTACCCCCACGCTGTAAACCCAGATATACCTACCTCTCCTTCATTAAGGCTCCTGTCAAATAATTCTGTCCCAGCAATGGAAAGGTTCCAGTATCTCCTACCATGGTGCCCACCTGAAGACATGTGTGTCTTGCTTTGCTTCATATAAAGGATTTAGTACTGGGTTGTACAAAAAGTTGAGGAAAGACAGTGGGGAGGGGTAGAGGAACAGGAAGGGAAGGGAGGATTCACCCATTCTTTGTTGAACTTGAGTCAGTGGATTCAACCTTTGCAGTATAGACTCAACTCTCTACGGTAGTTCACAGCCCCGCAGTGTAACAGGACATAATCGGGGCTTCATGTTGTATTTTAGAACACATACCTAAGTCGTCTGTTTTGAATAAAATACACTCTTGAGACGATGGGCTTAATTTTCACTGTGCTGCTCTCCCAGGTCTAAAATAGAAAGTAAATGCCATTACATGTTTATTTGATTCCTTTTCATTCAAGTCCCATTTACCAAACACTCTGTGTGTACGCATCCTGGGGAGGAAGGAGCTACTTCCCAAAGCATCACTGCTGTTCAAGAGTTCACATCACTAGGCAGTTTAAAAGGAGACATAGACTAATAACACAAGTAAAAAATAAACAGGTCATTGGCACACATGTGAGGCCAGATCTGGTTCTCATCCAGCCAAGTGGATGAGCACAGTTCCACCAGTCTGGCTTTTTCTGGGGCTTGATGTCCACTATATTCCTAGACTTGTTGAGCAGCCTGGGCAGATAGTTTCTTACTGAGGACATTTTTATGTAACCACTTCTTTCTGCTACCATTTCATGTTACACAGAGCAGGTGAGCACTCCCAAATCCTAGCAGATGCCCATTCATTCCCAAACAGGGCTGGGTCTGTGGTCCTCAGCTCAATGCTCTCAGACTTTAGATGACAGTAGGAAAAAACCTGGTGTGAGGTCTCTAGCTTCCCTTCAACTTGGTTACATAAATGAGATAAAGCCAGGTCAGGCATGGTGGCAAATGCCTTTAATCCCAGCACTCAGGAGGCATAGGCAGGCAGAGCTCTGTGAGTGCAAGGTCAATCTAGTCTATGTATCATGTTCCAGGCCAAGCAGAACTACATAGTGAGACTGGGGTTCAAATACATTTAATTAAATAAGGAAATGGTGTAAATTCTTTCTGGTACCATGACTTGCAGCTTTGTAACTTTTAGGACACACTTCCAGAACTTTCTCTGTGTGTTCATGATTCACAGCTGTACACCAGCCCTCTCATCTGTAAAATAAAGATGGCAATGGTATCATCCTCCTCATGGGTAAAGTGTGAGTTAAAAGACACAAAGTGCTGCCTCCAATCTGGCCTGCTGTGTCTATAAAAGTAGCATAACCGGTTCCTTATCTATCAAGACAGCTATGCATTTTCACAAGATAGGATGGATCCATCCATACTTCCCCGGTGGCTTGCTGTTTTCATTTAATGATATGTCGTGAATGTCTTCCCTCGTGGGACACTTTTTAAAGTGCTAAGAGACCATTAGATCCTCTGAGTGGTTTTTCAAAAGTGAAAAGTAGTTTGGGAGAATGGGCCCTGGCTCTTCAAGAGCTTTCTTTCAAGGTGACACGCAAGCTTCAGGAAAGACCTGAGTGTATTCCCGCCCGAGGCTGTGGTGAGTCTGAGTGCTGAGAACAACCCTGGGGCTTCTCTAGCATAAGCTTTGCTGTTATTTAAGCAGTAAAACCATATTTCCCTCAACAACATCTAATGTTGAAGTAAAGCGATTTTAACACACTTTGGGGCCAGGCGTCACGCTGCATACCTATTAGTGCCAGCATGGAGGCATTGGAGGCAAGTAGATCTCTGAGTTCCAAGCTAGTCTGCCTGATCTACATAAGCAAGATTTAGGCTAGCTGGAGCTACATAGCAAAACCCTGTAACCCCCCCCCAAAAAAAAAAACACAAACAAACAAAACCCCCAACCCACTTGAGTAATTTATTAGCTGAAATATATTACATTTATGGTAATAAAGCTTGCTTACTTACTTCTTACTTAAGTGAGAAGGCTAGGCTGATTCCATGACAGACTTCAAATTGGCAGTTAAGGAGACTAGGCCTAAAAACTGGGCAAGTCTAGGCAAGCCCAAGCAAGTCAATTACTATATGAAAAAAACCCAGGCTCCAGCCTTCACGCCCAAGTAATGGAATAGCCCAGCCACTTGGCCTGAAGCAAGGACAATGGGTCAGCAGCAGTTTCCAGACTTGCTCAGCAACAGTTCCCAGAACTCCCTAGCAAGTTTCCAGCCCCCACACCCTGGCAATGGAATGTCCTTAGAGATAGACCCAACAGATTAACATCTGTTACCTACCCTGGAATTCTGTAATGTGCTTAAAATCAGGCCTGCAAGCTCACTTGGGAGTCTCTCTCTGTCTTGGTCATGGGAGACCCCAGCATGCTGGACTTCTGCAGAACAAAACACTCTTTGCATTTACACACTATTTGAGTCTTCGGTGAATCATGGACCCTTACAATAAGATCAATAAACTAGTTGTAGTAACAAAATGTGGAGTCCAGGAATATGTATAGTGATTTCAGTTTTATTCAGCATAAGCTTCAATGAGATGCTTGTGAAGATCCGATGTCATTGTTGAATTGATTACTTTATTTGCTGCCTGGACAAAATATTTCACAAAAGCAACTGAAAGAAGGAAGACTTTACCTTGTCCCCTGATGTGAGGGTCCAGTCCATTAGAACAGGGAAGGTACAGCTCTGGAGCATGAGGCAGCTGGTCACAGAGCATGAGTAGCCAGGAGGGAGGCAGAGAGAGATGGATACTGTTGTGTAGTTAGTTTCCCCTCTCTCTTTAGTCCCAGACCCAGTCCTTGGAAAGGTGCCACCCACATTCAGGGTACATCTTCTCACCTGGGTCAGACCTCTCTGGAAACTCCCTCACACACACACCAGAAAGTTTGTCTTTATAAGGGACAGAACCCCTGCAAGTTTACCATTTAAATTAACCTGAAGAGGTCAGCTCAGGAACTTTGGGAAAGTCATAGGACACTAACATTCCTGGTCAGCTCTGGAACGGCTCCAGAAGAGAGAGGCTAATCCACGTTCCTCAGATAACAGGGGAGAGAACCGACCTGTGGGTCAGGGCACATTCCGCAGAACGAACCGGTAGGCCACCCACAGACAAGGGAAGTCCTTGCCACCTCTTTCCCTAAAGACCAACCAGTTTAAAAGTCACACTGTGACTAGTTGCTGTTTCTCTATCCCTAAAAACTGTATAAAAACTGACCAAACAGGCTGCCCGGGGTCGCCACTTCTCCTTCGGGTGCAGGACGACCCCAACTTGTTGGAACAATAAATTCCTCTTGCTTTTTGCATCGATTCTCAGCTCTGCATGGTTCACTTAGGAGGTCCCCAGTAAGCTAAGGCTCACCAGAGTCGTATAAACCCACATGGTGAACTCCATCATTCTTACTTCACAAAGAATTAAGACTAAGATTCTGCTTACAATATTAAAGGCTAAAAAAAAAAAAAAAAAAAAAGAGAATGATAACAAGATGAAAAACATTTTACTGGAAAAAGTGTCTGAAATGGTTAACATGTATTTCCCACCAAGTACAGTTCCCCCTTCCATTTAAATGATTGCCACACAGTTCCCTAATTAATAAAAATTGAAATGGCCAATTAACTTAGCTGCTGTTCTTTACTGTTTTGCATTACCCCACAGCATACAAACCTTGGATTGTGCTGACTAGGTGATTTGTATTTTATTCCATTAGTGGGTGTAAAGATTTACTGATTATCTCTAATAATTGAATTATATATTTCAACTCATGGGTCAGTGTCTCACTCTCTTTGTATCAGCTCTTTGAATCTACTAAATGTCAATCTTATCACATGTAATTCCAGTTGTTTTCTCACCCTGAGGTTTGCTGGTAAAACTAGGGAAACCACTATTGACAAACGATCTCCTTCCCTAATTAAATACTGTGGTGCCTTCCTGATTGCCATGTGGCTCCCTCCTTCTTCCGCTCTAGACTGCAAATACACAGCTCCACAGTGCAGTTGCTGCCCCTGCACCGACTGCATGGGACTGTCACTCCTGACCTCTGGGTAGTAAGCTCTAAGAACTTTATGTGTGCATATGACTTTTCAAACATAATTTTTTTTTTGTTTTGTTTTGTTTTTCGAGACAGGGTTTCTCTGTGTAGCCCTGGACATCCTGGAACTCACTCTGTAGACAGGCTGGCCTCGAACTCAGAAATCGCCTGCCTCTGCCTCCAAGTGCTGGATTAAAGGCGTGCGCCACCACCGCCCGCTCAAACATAATTTTTTAAAAAAGGGAAAAACAATAGTTCTTGCAACCAAAAATTTTGCACTGTGAAATATTCCATATGTGCCAAGGAATACTTAGGATACTTTTGATATGAACTTTTGAGAAATTAGTATCGTGAAATCATACTTGCTTGGGCTGGGAAGATAGCTACTAGGCTTAGTAGGTAAAAATGCTTGCTGCACAAAATTAGGCCTTGACTTTGGGTCCCCAGAACCCACACGCAAAGCATGGGGAGCAGAGCATGTCTATAATCCCAGTCGCAGAGCAGAACCAGGCAGATCCTGAAGCTCTCTGGCCAGTCAGTGAGATCCATGATCAGTGAGAGACTCTACCTCAAAAACTAAGATGGAAGAGATGGAAGAAGACTTCCTATATTGATCTTTGCCCTGTGTGTGTGCATGCATGCAGAAATTTATACTTGCTTATTGTAAATCGTTTGGAAATACACTGACATTTTTTATATCTTTAAGTATTTCCAAACAGTTTACACATTAAATATTTTAACTAACACAGAACTTCCTGGGCATTTTATTTCCTTTTTATTAAATACTAGGGGATTTTTTTTCCCCTCACAAATGAGTGAGATGTAATGAAAAATTCTAGACATAAATATTCATCTTCATCTTTGATATTCCCCTTGCATTAAGTCATGTCTTCTGATGTCAGATTTTGTAAATAGATTAATAACTTTCTTAGTAATACTCCAAAATCTCTGCCCATTACTGCCAATTTCTTACTTAATTTGCTTTCGGTTGCGGTGATAAACACCAAGACCAAAGGCAACTTGTGGAAGAAAGGACTTATTTCAGCCTACAACTCTCAGGTCACATTCCATCACTAGGGAAGTCAGGGCAGGGACTCAAAAAAGGAACTGAAGCGGAAGCCAAGGAGGAATGCTGCTAACTGACCAGTCGCCTATACCTTGCTCAGACTGCTTTCTTGTAGCACCCAGGACCACCAGCCCAGGAACTGCACTGCTGCGGAGGTGTTGGCCCTTCCCAATTCATCAATTCAGAAAATGCCCCACGGACCAATCTGCTGAAGGCATTCTCTTCCCAAATGAGTCTATCTAGGTCAAGCTGACATAAAAACTAGCCAGTACATGCTTCATGTCCAGCTTGTGTCAACAGCACTGGCAGTTTCTGATTCCTACTCAGTTAACTATGATCTTGTTCCTGGGTATCTTTTAACTTCTAGAAGTTTATTTGGGGGTAATCTGGGCTCATAATTCATGTAAATATGCAAATGAAATGTCAAGAGTCTTGATCGATGCCCAGGTTAAAGGAGAAGAGGTAGAACTAGCAAGTGAGGGAAAGAAAGAAAGAAAGAAAGAAAGAAAGAAAGAAAGAAAGAAAGAAAGAAAAGAAGGAAGGAAGAAGAGAAAGAAAGAAAGGAAAGAAGAAGAAGAAGAGCAGAGGAGAAAAGGAGGAAAAGGGAAGGATTCTGGAATTGTTGACCTTTACTCAGAAAGAGGGAAATGGAGAGAGTAGTTGACCAGTAGTTCATAGCGCAACATAAATACCAAGACAAGAGGAACCAAACAGTATTAGATTTGTCCAGAAGGTAATCATTATTTACTTTGGAGCAGCTTACAAACAGTAGAAATGATAGAAGATGGAGGGACATCTCAAGGATACTGAATTAATATTACATAAAGGCCGACTCTCTCCCGGAGCATAAACACACACCACATTCAGCCCATGGGCATGTGTCAAGCACTGCTCTGTGTAAAGCAGTCTGCTCAGGAATGAGGGCACATCTGTGGAAAAGGCAAACATGGTTGAGCTCACGAGAGAGACAGAGAGAGTCACTAACCAGGAAACAAGTCAATCAGAAAGCACAACAGGAGGCCATAAGGAAGAGCACAGCAAAGCTGCTCAGGGCAGAGCAGAGAGGCCCATTCACACAAAGGAGGTAAGGGATGTCTTTCTCAAAGGTGACATTTGAGATGACTTACAAGAAGACACCAGTGGCGGGACTGTCTAGGGTATGATCAATCTACAGAAAGGATAGCAATTGAAAGCTGAGAGATGAGTGAAAGCCCTCCCTCCCACAACAGGAAAAATGGGTGTGGCTGGAGGGAATAAAGAGGATGTTACAGCCAAGGACGCTGGAGACTCGGGTGGGTGGAGCCTGACTGCCTAGGGCTTTACAAAGACTTTGGATTTCATGCAAAAGAAGTCAGCTTTGATAGAAGATAATCTTGAAGGCAAATCATAGGGTTCCTTTCCCATGTAACCTGAGCATCTCATTTAAGGCTCCTTTAAGATCTAATGCTTCACTGGCAGGTAATGGTTGCTGAGGAAAGGGAGTTTATTTTCTTCAGTGGTATAGCTGCTGATGTTACCCATGCCTGTAAATAATCTCCTGTTCAAGCTAGTCTGAGTTCAGTGGGTCACAAAAAAGCAAAGAAAGCAACCAACATGTGTGTTTTTAAAACTGGCTCCCTTTTTCTTTTCTCTTCTTTCTTCCTTCTTTCTTTTTTAATAATTATTTATTTATGTATATGAGTATGCTGTAGCTGTCTTCAGACACACGAGAAGAGGGCATCTGGATCCTATTACAGATGGTTGTAAGCTACCATGTGGCTGCTGGGAATTGAACTCAATAATAGCAGTCAGTGCTCTTAACCACCGAGCCATCTCTCCAACTGCAAAAAACTGGCTCCTTTTGAAAGCAGCATGGGTAATACAGGGGATAGCTTTTGGGTTGATCCATTTCACTTATCTTTTTCCTGTTTATTCCAGTCTCCCTAACTTCTCATCTTTCCCAAGAGACAAAAGATAGCAAGTGAAAGGCAATGAAAATAAAAGTTACATACCAGGGTCTCCAGGCAACAGGCATCTTTAACCCTAGACTATATGCACAGGGATGCAGGGAAAACACATGATTGAGACTTTAGACTCTCTCCTGCTCAATTCCCCTCAGAAAGAAATTTACTATTGTAAATACTTCAAAAATCATCCAAGCTGTTTCCCTAGGCCTTGCCCCTGGGTGTGTGCTGACATAATAACTCTCTAGGGAAAACCCCTGATTCAGAACATTTACCAGTTCCTCCATATAAACACCTTCACTACAGTTGATGAAACTACCAAGGCTATACCAACCAGCTGGCAATAACCCTGGACATCGCAGGCTTCAGTCCACAACTCCCCTGTCTCTGTCCAACCTGCTCCCTGTTTTTCTAGCTGCTACTACCCCTCTCTGCTATATAATTGCCCTTGGTTTCACCCAGGGTTTCCTATGGCACCTATGTAGTGTCACCCTGACTAATGTCAGTATAGCAAGGTTACTAGAAAGAGCAAAGGCTATTAGACTGGATTTAGATGGAGTCTTTTGTGACTTGGAGTAAATTGCTTCATTTCATTGAGCCAAAGCCTCCTGATCTATAATATGATTTAAAAGAATCATAAGAAATGTCATGAAGATTATAGGAATGAATGGATATGAGAAAGGCCTTGGTAAAGCTTTTGTCTCTTCCACCTCCTATGGAAACTAGACACCCCACTCCACCATGAAATCAAGGACACGTGTCTCCCACTCTTAGAACTTGCAACTTCCTGTTGAAGTTGTCTCTCCCCCACATCCAGAGAACTCTTTGCCTCCAGGACATCTCTCTCTTATTTATTTGTATTCCCTAGGTACTAGCTCAAACTCTGGACCACAGCAGGAATCCAGTAAATATTAAGTGATAACCATCCTTTTTCCTATGTGATCATGAGGAAAGCTGGGCAGAAGGAACTGGGCTATAGAATAAAATTGAAAAGGTTTGAGACTGGGAGCCTCACTGCTGCTGATGCTGTTGCTGGCACAGCAATTGAACAGGGGAGGAAGGAGCCAGTGGAGAGCTGTTTTGCATATGGACCAGCGCATCCTCCCACTGGCCCAGCTCATTAGTTTACTTACACAGAGCCCCACAGAGCCCAGGGGTGATATCTCTCACTCAGTAACACTCATTCTTTGCCTCTTGTTGCTGATGCACTTGTCATATCTTTTTCTTTCACTGAGTGTCTTTTTGGTTTAAATCTCTTATTTATTTTTTTCCCCTCCTTACTGTCCTGGAGATATATGAAGCACAGCCAATAAAAAGGGAGCCCTCTTTTTCTTCACAGCTCTGAAGGCTTTACGTAAGTGTTTCTTCACTTCTATTTTATGGCCAGGACCAGATGCAGAAGTGCTAAAATATTTTGATAAGAGCTGTCCTGGCAGTAGTTTTTGCTTTTACAGCTATCCAGAGGGAGAGAATTAAGTAGGAAGTCAGCCCACAGAGAAGAGAGAGGAGAGAGAAAGCTATGAAATCTCTCTGCTGACTGAGATTCACAGTTAATTTCAAAATTTCAGTTGGACAAAGGCAGAAAGTGTTTAGGCACCAGGACATTTACCTAAGTGAGAATATAGCAGGGACATTCGAAGATCATAGAATCCTGAATTTTGAAGTTTATAAACTGCTTCCATGCATAAACTCATCTCCTCAGAACACTGAGTATAAGCACATGCACCACAGTACCCGATAAGGTACGAGCTATTAACATCTCATGCAATGGTGGAGACTGGGCCTCGGGCTTGTGTCAGTTGCTTAGCTCTTCAGTGTCGAGGTGGGTATTTAGCTGCTGTTGTCCAGGTCCTTATGGTTTGTTTTTCAGGAAGGAATAAGACACACAGAAGGATTAAATGAGCTACACAAAGTCACAGAACACAAAGCAGAGGAGATTGGTCCGTTTCACACTCCGTATCCAAGCTTCTACCTTCCCCCCAGCCATCCACAGGCCTTACCTTCTTTTCTGTCTTCTAATGGTCTCTTTATCTTGCTCCCTCTCCCTTTTTTCTTCATTTCACTTTGTTCTATCTTATTCCTCCTTCTGTATTTCCTCTGAGGGCTGTTTCTGTCCCTCTTCTGTGCTCTAATAGTGTGACTATATTTCAACTAACGTGCCAGAATCCTTACCACAAGCTAGACACAGTCCGAGCACACTGCAAGTGTTTACTGGCTTTTTATTCCCCACGACAAGCCTATGAAGCAAGCCTATGATTTATTCTCATTTTACAGATGAGGGAACCGAGCTACCTTATTTACCCAAGGACGCACAGCTAGCAGGGAAAAGAGCCAGCACTGGAGGCGGAGCCGTCCGGCTTCACAGCCCATTTGAGGTCTTTTTGCAGCAGCTGCCCTTTATGTCTGTCATGGGGTCGGGGGCATAGTCGTATCTAGAAATGTCTGGATGTAGATTCTCTGGATGTCATTGCTGCTTACTCCTTTCTCTCTATCTAACATAAGTTCAGATAATGCAATCCAGAGTCCTGGCAAGTGACTCTGAGGGCAGAATTTCCAAAGGAGACATCAAAGATGAAATCACAATATAGGTTTTTCTGTGTCTTATTTCAGAATTCTAGTTTTTCATTAATTGCTCATTTATTAGGCTGGTGTTGCCTGCTATTTGTATGAAAAAAATAGGAATAAAACAGCTAAATAAGTAAACTGCTTAAACTGTGGCTTCATAAAGATGAAATAAAATAATAAACCAGTTGCATGTGTTTGCAACTATAAAAATATACCATCTTCCAAAGGGAGAGAGATACTCAGGCTGACAGAAGGGAGGAAAATCAGCGTGGGAATAGTAATGAAATAAAATGCTTGAATCCAATTTCCTTTGGTGAGATGTATTAGATTTTAATCATCAAAACCAAATGCCCGAAACTCATTTAAAGCCAGATCAGCTAAAATCTGCCTTCTATTTATTTACAGGGGTCTCATCTTTCATTTGCACCAGCTAAAAGCGCCACGCACACGAAGCTGAACGTTACCTATCTCTGTCTCCTGTCCCTGTCAAATGCCTGGCACGTACAGGTGCCCAGTCCATGCTTATCAAATAGAATTAAAGAGAAGATGTTTCACAACTTATGTATTCCACACTCATCCCAGAAGAGAAAGGATGAATGTGAGGCTATGCTCTGTTGGGTACAAAAATGAAAACAAACGCCATCTCAAGGTTGGTAGTTGAAGAACTCTGGGACCCTGCAGTGAAGCCTCTCTACAACAGAGATTGGCTATGAAGCACTTTCTCTGTCAAGGTTTTCTGTAGCACCACTGCAATCATCCAGAGCTTTTCTCCATTTCCCACCCCCTAAGAACAAAAGAAGAAAAACTTCAGAAAAAGGTAAATAGTTATTCATAATATTTGATCTCAAGTCGCAGTTTGTTTCCCAAACTACTTAGGTTTGACGTCAAAGAACTTGGAAATTAGAAGCCAATTTCCTGATATTTATAGATATGTTCAGTAACTTGTGTCTGTGTGTGTTTGGATGGGGGGTGTGGTCACAATATAGACTGCCCATCCTTTCCTTACTGTTGACAGAATCAATTGTGCAATATACATAGGCGTCAGGCAGATATAACTCATAAATATAGTCTGTACTACTCAAGAAAAGTGTATTTAAAGAAGGTGGCTCTCCCCTGGGCAGCACAGTAGAATTGGCCCTAATGGCAAAGGCATGGGTGAACAGCCTCGAGGGTATAAGAGGGGGAGAGCTGACCCTTCCCCTTGCCAGCTACAGCTTTAAGGTTTTTATATTCTTTTGTGGGGGAAGTTGGAAGGCAGGAGGGTAGGTACAAAGAGATGGGGAGATAAGTAGAATTAGGGTACATAATGTGAAATTTATAAAGAATCAAAAAAAGTTGAAGAGGAAGAGGAGAAAGAGGAGGAAGGAGAAGGGGAAGGAGGAAGAGGAGAAGGAAGAGGAAGAGGAGGAGGAAGAAGAGGAGGAAAAGGAGGAGGAGGAAGAGGAGGAGGAGGAAGAGGAGGAGGAGGAAGAGGAGGAGGCAGCAGTGGTGACCCAAGCCAGGTGGTAGTGGCACATGCCTTTCATCCTAGAACCAGGGAAGCAGAGACAAGTGGATCCTTAGGCTCACTAACTAGGAATCCTAGGTTGTGTGTGTATGCACGCACAACCATGCATGTATACATGCTCACGCACATCATTTAATGGTCTGGACAGGTATGGTACAGGAGAATAGAATAACTGGTCCCTACATCCATGCAGAGCCTGAGGAAATAGTGAGCTGGACTGACAGGCGCTCATCTTATTTGATCTTTCAGATGGTAAGTCACACTTTTTTTTTTTCCTAGAAAACAGTGAGAGAAGGGATGAGTAAGAGATGTGGAATAGTATCCCAATAGAAACCTCTCCATCCAAAAACTGAGGCATGAAAACCAATTGTCTCCTTCAACATATGACACATGTTGCAACAGATGCACCATACTGCTGATAACTTGTGTGGAATTCCATCTTTTAGCAATGATTTATTGGATTCTTGTTCTGTGCCAGATACCATGCCAAAAGCCTTGCAAATGTGTTGGCTCAGTGAATCCTCAAAATATCCCTAGGAAAGACAACAGTGTGGTGTTTCCTTCAAGAAATTAGATAGCGGTTTAGCATATGACCCTGCAGTTTCATTCCTGAATGTATGCTGAGAAGAATTAGAAGCAGGTGTCTCAAAACCACACATGGCCATACTCGAAGCCACACTACTCATAGCAATGATGGGTGGACAGCTAAACAAAACAAAGCTGATTGCAATAGAACATTACTCAGCCATAAAAACAAATGTCGTGTATTCATGTTTGTTTTCTGTGGCTGTGGTAAAAATGCGATGATCGAAAGCAAAGGGTTTATTTTGGCTTATAGTCCCTGAGGGAGCTCTATACTGGTGAGGAAGGCATAGCAGCAGGCAAGCATGGCAGCCAGAGCATGAAGTTGGCTGACCACATCTTCAACCACAAACTGGAAGTAGAGGGAAGAAACTGGAAGTGGGGGAAGACTCTCTACTCTAAAACCCACCCCCAGGAATGGAAGTCCTCCAGCAAGGCTCTACTACCCAAATCAGTGGTTCTCAACCTGTGGGTTGTGACTCTTTCACAGAGTCACCTAAGACCACCTGCATATCAGATATTTACATTATGATTTATAACATAACAGCAAAATCACAGTTATGAAGTAGCAACAAAAGTAATTTTATAGTTAGGGTCACCACAACATGAGAAACTGTATTAAAGGGTAGCAGTAGCATTAGGAAGGCTGAGAACCATTGACCTAAGGGGTTCATAAAATAGTATCACCAGCTAGGACCAAGGGTTCAAATATATGAGCCTATGGAGGACCTTTCTTATTCAAACCACCACAGAGGCAGATGTCACTATTCAAACTCCATGGACAAGAAGATTGAGGCTCTGAGGGATGAAAGGCCAAGAACACTGCAGTCAGACAAAAGATTAGTCTAAGTTTTATGGGGTCCAGAATCTTTTCAATGTGGGACCTTTTCTTTTTTGTGAGGGAAGATAATTTTGTAATTATATTTATGTATAGAAAACTTAGTGTACATTTAACCCAGTTTAGTGGCGAGTTCTTTAGCCTTTGCCTTTCCAACTTGGCAATGCAAGCCACAGACTTAGGACCCAGGACGTTGCCTCCCCAGTGACGGCAGATCTCGTCATATCTGTCATTATAATTGGTCCTAATAGCTTCCACCAGCTTAGCCAGAGCACCCTTGTCTTCCGAGTTAACCTGTGTGAAGGCAACAGTGGTGCATGTCTTCCTGTGGACCAGGCGCCCCAGCCTGGCCTTTCCCTTGATGATGCAGTAGGGTACCCCCATCTTTCGACATAGGGCAGGCAGGAAAACCACCAGCTCAATGGGGTCAGGGCTGCCTTCTTCCCCTTGGCCTTCTTTCCTTTGGGCATCTTGCTCTGCTGGAGGAGAACATGGGGCCTTTTCTTAAGACATAAATCATGATGTGAAAACCACTGGCTTACCTCAGAGAGTTTTACATCATGGGCAATCACCACCAGCTGAGCCTTCTTGTTTCCCACCAAGGTGGTGACTGTATTGACTCCTGCTCGGAGGACAGGTGGTCTCTTGGTTGGGACATCCCCTTTGCCAGCAGCTTTCTTCTCAGCATGGCCAGTAGCTTTTTTTTTTTCTCTTGCTTTGTCTCTGGCCTGTACTTGTGGGCAAGTTTAGGCAGCTGAGTAGCTGTTTGCCTGTCCAGGGCCTGGGTGAACTGGTTAATGGCAGGAGGTACTTTGAGCCTCTTATAGAGGATGGCTCTTTGCAGCCTGATGTAGTGGGGCCATTTGATGAAGCGTGTTAGATCTCTTTTAGGCTGGATGTCCTGTCCAATGCTGAAGTTCTTGGGCCTTTTCTCGAACAAAGGATTGACCACCTTTTGGCTTCCGGTTTCTTGATGACAGCATGGGGCCAGGGCCATCTTCTTCCCCTTGGCCTTCTTTCCTTTGGGCATCTTGCTCGGCTGGAGGAGAGCATGGGGCCTTTTCTTAAGACATAAATCATGATGTGAAAACCACTGGCTTACCTCAGACAGTTTTACAGAAGACCTTTGAAAGAAGAGACCCTGAAGTCTGAGTCCTATTTAGGTAGAACTAAAAGCTAAGCCTGTCAAGTCATTTTTTCATAACAGCAAAACCATATAATTATTAGGAATAAATTTAATTAACAAAACACTCAATTATTGCCAAGGGAAACTTTTAAAACCCCAATAAATGGGTAAATTCGTCATATGTATGGATTACATATTTCAATATTGTAAAGCTGCCCATTCTCCCAATATTGATCAAAGTGATTCTAATTATAGCCACCTCCACCTGGGGTTTTTGTAGAAATTTACAGACTCATGTTTATAGGCAGAAATTGTAGAACTCCAGACATTCTCAGGAAAGCAAAGTCAGAGGAGCTAAACCACCTACCTGGCTTTAAGACATAATGTTAAGCTACACTGCAGGACAGAAGACATCAGGAGAAACAACCCATTGCAACAGAATAACATTCCTGGGAACCCACCATTCACGTCTACAGTCAAATGGTTTTCAGCAAAGGCAGTATAGTAACTCAGCAGGGGCCAGGGCTTGACAAGTAACTTGGAACATTGGGGGAGTTTTATGGAAAAGTAGGCAAAGCTGCAATTTGAACTCATACCTCTCTGTCTCGCCTGTTTCTCACTTGTTCTGTGTTCTCCTCCCATCCCTACCCCACCACCTTGACCACAGCCAACAGAAAGGTGAATCTGCAGTGACAAGCATGTATCCCTGTGTGTGCATGCGCACCCTCCTGTCAAACGTTTGCCAGGAAGAATGAGAAATGAGCAAGTGTGTGTGTATGCTTGTCTCTGACAGAACGGGTCTGCTCTCTGTCTTAAGATGCCTGGGATCCTGCTGTTGGTTTTCAAAGGGGGTAAGAGGTTTGTGAAAGCTAGAGTAGAAAATCACACGTGTTTGCATTGTCCCTGGAAAGGTCTGTGGCAGAAGTCCCACATGGTGGCACATGCATTTAATCCCAGCACTGGAGAGGCAGGAGAATCCCTGAGTTCAAAGTCAACCTGGTTTGCAGTCAACCTGGTTTGAGTTCCAGAACAGCCAGCAGCATGAGTTTGAGGTCTGTGTGGGAGGCATGAGCCCAGTTGCAACTACAACCTACCACTGTGGGTTCGGACCCTTAGCTTCCTTTTTTAAACTTCGATCAAAAACACCTCCTTGCCGGGCGGTGGTGGCGCACGCCTTTAATCCCAGCACTTGGGAGGCAGAGGCAGGCGGATTTCTGAGTTCGAGGCCAGCCTGGTCTACAGAGTGAGTTCCAGGACAGCCAGGGCTACACAGAGAAACCCTGTCTCGGAAAAAAAACCCACCTCCTCCACCTTCTCCTACCTGCCTTTTATTAAGTTCAAATGAAACAGTCTGCCAGCTCCTTCCGAAAACTATGAAGAATCACAAAATAAAATGTGTCGTAGCTCTGTGTGTACTTTTTGTAATTTCTAGGTAATGGTATTACTTTCTGTTTCAAATTTCAAATTTACATATCAAGTATAATCTATAATTACTTCTGTTGTTCCTTTTGTGTTTACAAGAGAATCCAGGATTCTGATAATGACTCAGAATTTTCTTATTAGTGGCATTCTTGCATCAAAGATAACTTTTATTTAATGTTTTGTTTATTCATTTATTTAATTATATGTTTTAATTTTTCACTCATTCATTTGTCTGTTCATTCATTCATTCATTTATCCATTCAGGACAAGTTCTTACTGACTGCCTACTATGAGCAAGACAGTTTAAGTGTGAGAGATAAATGAATGGAGACTTGGTTTCCATTCACAAAAGGCTTAGTCCCTGTGACAATGCAAATACAGACTAGTTACGATACGATGTAATTACTGATAAAGATTTGATTTGAGGAGTACCACCCATGATGGCAGGCAGGACAGGCTTCCCAGAGGAGGTGATTTTCAAAATTGAGACCTCAGAAAGAAAAAAAGATTTTGTGAAGACAACCTCGATAAGGTGGAAAGTATAAAGGTGTGAAGGGAGGATGGTGTGATGGGTGGGCAGAGTCAGGCTGGGAGGAGGGCGATAGGGCAGTAGTAGGATATACAGGGAGAATAGTTAGGTCATCACTGCAGTGGCTGAGACAAAATGAAGGCCAGACCTAGGTTCATGGAGAGAAGGCTGGCCGTGAGGAGAAACGATTTGAAACTGAAGAGCAGAACCAAAATGACTTAGCAATTAGTTAATTGAATGAAATGGCTAAGAGCAAAAAGTGCTCAGTTCCACTTCTCCCTAGTGATGTGGCCTTGGGCACAGTGCCTGGCCTGTGAGTTCCCAGTTTTCTCATTTAGAAAATGGGAAGTAATAATAACTGATTCATACAGTTGCTGAGAGCTTTGAAAGTGCTCACTGTGAAAGCCCCCGTCACAGGGCCCTTGTACAAATAGATTAGCCACGGATATTAATTTACCACCCACTTCCTTCTCTGCTCAGCTCACACTGAAGGGCTTGATGCAGACTTTACCCTCCGTATTTGGGTTTGTGGCTCTGCAGGGCAGCACACCTCCTAAATCACATCTGTGGAGTTTTCCTGAGGATGCTCTAGGCTGGACGGACCATGTTTGGGGTTGCGTGGCAGTTTCTGTGTTCCTTAACTCCCTGAGAAAGCGACTTGAGCTCCTAGCAGGAATCTAGAAGTTCGTGAGTGAGGTCTGATAGTGGAGATCCTGCTCTGCGGCCCCGCCCTTCAGCAGACACTGTCTTATTCCACATCTCTGTGACACAGCAGTGGGAGTGGGACCCTCTGCGCCCTACATGCCTGCATGGCTCTGTCTCTCTTCTACTCCAGAAGAAGACAAATGAAGGATTCTGGGAGTTCTTTCAGCATCTTCAGAAAAGGGTGCTTAATTCAGGTGTTGAGATCTCAAATACAACTTTAAGAATCACTATTTCAAAGTAATGGGTCTCCATGTGGCTTTTCTTTACCCTTGGTGCTTTACTGTATGTCCCTGTCCCTTTGTCTCCCCTGCCCTCTGCTTCTATCCCTGCTTGAACTTTCTCATCCCCTGTGCTCCCCCTCCTTACTTTCATATTACCCATGTTCTACTAACTCCCCTCCCTTAACACATTCTCCTCAATAGTCTTACTCTGGCTGCCTAGCTTCAACAGCTGCTTTGAGTTAAACACATAAGGTAAAGGCTGAAATCCAGGGTCCACACACGAGAGAGTACACGTGGCATTCTCTCTGGGTTTCCACCCTAGAAAGGACTGAGGGTCCTTACCACTCCCCAATGAACTCTTGGCAACTGATGGAATCCAGGGTAGGGAGGGACAGCTGTCATTTAGGGTAGTGTTGTGTACAAAATGGCAAGCTCATCAGACTTCCCAATGGCCACACACATAGTTTGGTTCAATCAAAGTTCCAAAACAAAACTGAAAGGCATGAATGTGAGAAAATGACCTGGAAGGAGGGGAAGGGGATGAGAGAGGTGGAGGGAGGTAAGAGGGGGTTGGGGTAAGAGCAAACAGAATGCACTATATGTGTGCATGGAAGAGTCAATGGGTAAGCAAGGATCACTGTGCCAGCTCGCTTTCCCACATTGCTTCCTCCTGGGTGTCCTGGCTTGATGACATGGTAGCATTAAAGACAGCAACACTTGAGGAGAGATGAGCAACCCCAAAGAGAGAGGAACAGACCTTGGAAAAAGTGGTTGACTAAAGAGTGTCTTCCTGGAGAGATGTTGATTGAAAGCCCTGCAGTCTACAGAGGCCAAGATAATTAAGGATGTAATCTCTTTCATAGACTAAATGTTCCCTTCATTTCTGGCTAGCATGTGTTGGGGGTAATTGCTAAGACTCACTAGTAACTTAAGGTACTCTCATGCACAAATAATAATCAGTGAGTCCTATTGCCTGTGGTCTCCATACCTGATCAGCATTTATGTGTCTTTCCCCTCCCCCACGGCCCAAAGCAGATTTGAAAGTTTGCCTCTGCCAACCTGCTCCTGTTGTTTGGCAGATGATATCTGCTGACTGCTCTGATCCTGAGTGCCTGGGAACCCTATTAAGTCACACTGAAGCAAATCTTTAATGAAACCGTCAGCTAGGCTTCTCAGCCCTTGTACCCTCTTCTGTAATGGAGCTTGGTCTAATGCTGTGAAATGATGTGCTAAAACTTTAAGAGGAATTGAATTCTCTCAAAGAACCTCTCAGTGGAGGGCCACTTGGGTCTCCTGAATGGTGTCTCTTTGGTGGGGAACATCTGGGACATTTGCCTCTTCCCAGCAAGTTTCTGGGCTTCAGGATGGGGAAATGATAATGACGGGAAGGTGGGTGGAGAGTGGTAGCAGGCCTCACTCAGCACACAGTCCCCAGATGTCACCAACCTAAGTCTGTGATGCTGTAGGAGATAAGTCATTTAGGGTAGTGGTTGAAGCTAAGTGATACTCAGTATCAAGATAATCCATGAACAATTAGCTTTTAACTGTCTTCTAATAAGGGCCAAGAGAGCAGACCTATAGTCTGCCATACACAGGTAACCCCTTAGATACTCATCTCAGACACATATTCATTTCTACCCAATGTTCCTCTAAGGTCATGAACTTATTCCTTTAATTTTTAAAAAAAATTTATATGCATAGGTATTTTGTCTGTATACATGTCTGTGTACAGCTTGCATGCCACAGAGACCAGAAGAGGGAATTAGATCCCCTGGAACTGGAGTTATAGGTGTGGTGTTGGAAATGAAACAAGGGTCTTCTGGAAGAGCAGCAAGTGCTCTTAACTGCTGAACCATCTCTCCAGCCCCTGAATTTAGTCTTACCGCTAACAATTCATTTTTACCCATGGCTCTTTAATACATGTCTATATTTTTAAAGCACGTTGTTAGCAGCAGCTACAGAATCAAACAAGGTCTCCCTGAAATGGCAGTGTATAAACCAGATGCAAACACAACTGCTACACCAGACACTGGGAGCCAGAGCTCTGCCCAGAAAACTCTGACCTTCATCTGACCCCTGGAAACTACACCTTCCTTGGGACCACTGGGGAAGCAGACAACTCGCAGCAACACAGCTCAGATCCCACTGACACACACTGGGTCTCCTTCTGCATGCTCACTGTGAGGTAGGTCAATCAGAGCTAGTATTTTATAGGGAATAACGGGTTTAGAGATGCTATGTCTCACAGGCGGGAGCCAGTGGTTCTGGGACTTAAATCCAGCCCAATGCTAAATATCTGGTTTGATAATCTATTAATTTTACCTATGTACTTCACTTTGCTCACTTCCCCAACCCCTGCCCCTGCCCTCTCATGGTCGAATGTCAGAGAACAACTCATGAAGGAGAAAGGAAGGCTGACAGATACACCATCCTCCAGACAGACTCTTCCACAGGTGCTAAGTGAGTCACTTCTCATTCTAGACCTGACATGCTAACCACGGGTCTGATGAGCTGGGTCCGAATGAGATCTGCTCTCAGCCTCTGTTCACCTTCAGTGATCAGAATTTCAATTTCTTAATAATTTTTGTCACTGCCTGGCTGTGTCTAAATATTTAGGCAGATCTGTGCGAGTCGTTTTGTCTGTTTGATGTGCCACATATATTTATGTATTCCGATTGTCAGTCAGTAAGCAAACCATGCCATAGGAAGCAGATGTGATCTGACAGTTGCCAAATGCGGTTCTCACTTTCTCCAGCATTCCTTGTACCTATCAAAAAACAGGACTGGATTCTGCCTTAGGAGTGTTGGTCCTGGAGCACTTTATTCCCTGAAAGTCAACCCCACACTCATGTCCAGTGAAATAGCCACACCTTCAACTCTTTCCCTGAAGTCTTGATTTCATATTCTTAGCCCATGTCCAAGTTCAAGTCAAGAACTTCATTTCATCTGACATATAAACCATGATCAGAAGCAATGGAATTTATACATTCAGACTTATATTAACTCCTGTCCAAAACAGTGCTTTCAGAATGTTCTAACATGGTGCCTGCTGCAATCTCTTAACTCTTACAAAGTAGAGGAGACTGGGTTTTCTTGAATTCTTCTCCTTTGCCTCCTATGTTAACTCCACCAAATCATTCTTGAGAGCATGTTTGGAGGCTCCAGCAGGAGCTACAGGTACTTTTATACCCTTGACTGAAGACTAGGTTTCCTCTTTTCCGGGAAGGTCGAAGCTTTGAGAGGGATACGGATGGAGTGATGAGGGAGGAAGAGGAAGAAGAAGAGGAAGCCAACCAGATCAGCCGAATCAACCCTGATGATCAATGGGGCGACAGATATTGAAGCCAGATCACCCTCACATCCACCACTAAGTCCTTCTAGTTAAATGGTTTTGTTATCTTCTGTCTGTCTTCCCTTTTGAACTCCAATCCCTGCGGTACTAGTTCGTTCATTCCCTCCCTATTCTGAGCAGGCAACTGCAGCAGATTTGGTGGACATTTCAACAGTAGGACTGACTAGTCACTTTCTCTCCTGATTTGTTCTCTTTAATGCCTCTCCAACTTAACTTTCGTAAGGCTAAGTTCATATGAAGGCCTTGCTCAGCCTGTCCCAATCTATCTCATCAGCTCTCTTCAGTCATACAGTGCTCCATCTCCCTACCTCCTCTATCCACTCAGAAATTCCTTTTTAATAAAATACATCTTCTAGCCTCCCCTGCTCTGCTCTTCCTGTGGTTGTCTACCAAGATAATGTTGAGCCTCGTTGTTCCTCACCTGCTGTACTGAGGTGACTGCAGATGACAGCAGTCATCTGAGGCTTCACTCGGCTTCATGGTCTCCAATTCATCTTCATGTGTTTTTCCTACTATAATAATATATTTGTTATTGCAACTTTATATTCATACAAAGTGTTGTTCTTCTCCTCATCTATCCCTCTTCTTATTTACTTATTACTTAGAAACTTGCATTACTATATATAGAACTTTATTATATATGTGTATATACATAAATATATGTGTGTATATATATATATATTATACATACATATGTATTTAATATATTTGTATATTTGCTTTGAGACAGAATCTCACTAATTAGCACTGGATGACCTGTAACTCACTATGTAGATCAGGCTAGCCTTGAGCTTACGAAGATCAGCCTGCTTCAGCTTCCTGAGTGCTGGGTTAAAGGTGTGTGCTACACATCCCATTTACATGGCTTTAAAGTTCTATTGCAATCAGAAAAAATTGGAGAAGAAATAACTTTGTAATAACTTAATCCTCCCATCCAAGAACATGGTATATCTTTTTATTTGTCTGTAGTCATTTATATTTTTTAACAAAGTTTTGAACTTTTCTCTATGAATTCTTCCCTCCCCAAGTTAACTGTTAGATACCTTATTTCTTTGTTGCTATCATATATACTATCGTGATTTACATTTCCTTTTTAGCTGCCTTTTGCTGCCACAGAGGATTCTATCTTGTAGTCTTCCGATTTTGGATCCTGAGCTATACATGCTTCATAAAAGGAGCTTTATGAAGCAGCCAGTATTTTAAATGTTTCTGAAATAGCTTTGATATACTAGCTACTATTCATTCCCTAAAAGTTTGGTAAAAAGCACTTGTGGTGGTTTGACTATGCTTGGCCTAGGAAGTGGCACAATTAGAAGGTATAGCCTTGTTGGAGTAGGTATGGTCTTGTTGGAAGTGTGTCATTGTTGGGGGTTGGTTTTGAGACCCTCATCCTAGCCTTGTGGGAGCCAGTCCTCATTTGACTTCGGAACAAGATATAGAACTCTCAGTTCCTCCAGTGCCATGCCTGCCTGGATGATAATGGACTGAACCTCTGAAACTGTAAGCCAGCCCCAATGAAATATTGTTCTTTATAAGAGTTGCTTAGGTCATGATGTCTCTTCACAGCAGTAAAACCCTAGCTAAGACAGTATTTGAAGAGTATTCATGTGTTTAGGTAGAAGTGTTTGTGTGTGTGTGTGTGTGTGTGTGTGTGTGTGTGTATTTGTGTGTGTGTTGTATGCAGATGACCTGCTGTCATTCTATACTTCAATCTGAGACAGAGTCTCTCACTCTGGAGCTGAGGGTGGTGGTCAGCAAGCCCCAGTGATCATCCTTCTGTCTCTGTCCCTCACAACACAGGTTACAGGTACACATGGTCTGGCCCGGATTTTTATGTATGTGCTTAGAATCCAAACACAGGTCTTTATGCTTACACAGCAAGCATTTGTACCCAGGACTCCCTGTCCTCAGCAATTAACTAGAGACTGCTTGATAGATAGTTTACTTTATAATAGTTTGTTCAAGCCAGATATAGTGGCACATGCCTTTAATCTCAGCACTCAGGAGGTGGAGAGAGGGGGAATTCTGCGAGTTCGAGGCCAGCCTGGTCTACATAGTGTGATTCCAGAGAGCCTGAGCTATATAGTGAGACCTTGAAAAACAAAACAAAGTTTATTCAAATTTCCTATCCTTTCATGCCTTCTTAGATTTTCCTGAGAAGACACTCTCCATTTCATCTAGGATATTAAGCTTGTTAGGGTAATTCTTCATTGCCTGTGAAATCTGTGTGCAGCTTTACTTATTTTCCTCTTTATTCTATGCTGTTTTTTTCTTAGAAACTTCTTATTACCACCCTCACCCCAGATTTATAACTATCAGAAAGTTAAAAAAAAAAAGAGAGAGAGATTTTCTTCTATGTTGTATTTCACTTTCTAAGTTGATTTAATGCGAGTCTTGTCCACAGGGTGTTTCCGGGAGCATATTTGTCTTTTGAGAACTCTGCAGCCCTGGAAGCATGTTTGTCTTCTGAGAACTCTGAAGGCTGTTTACTGACGCCTCATGCTTACTGGGGTATCTGAGATATCAGACATCCTTTACACTTTACTCTATGGGAAAATGCTCCACTGACTTCACCTCAGTAGCACAACTGAGAATTCTGATGTCCCACTCATAGTACTTGCTAAGGTATTGTTTTCTGTATGATTTTAGAATTGCCTTTTGAAATGTGAAAATATTGTCTTATATTTTACATCCTAAACTATACTTTCCTTTCTTCCTTCTTTCCTTTTCCTTCTTTCTGTTTGGTTTCGGACCCCCAGGGTCAAGGGACTGAAGTGCATGTTTTACATAACAAAGCAGACCTGGCCTCCAGATTCTCCCAGCATCCCTCTGTCCCTACCTGGCATACCCTGCTCCCAACCCTGAACTTTCCAGCCCAGGGACTGGGCTGCCCTTACCGTAGAAGCTCCTCCATATATAATCTAGATGTGTTGTGCCCCACCTCCTCCTTCTTTCTTCACCCTGCCCCCACCCCTTTGCCCCAAGGATTGAGGCCCAGGGAACTCGCCTGAGAGCAGCTTCCCAATAAACCTGCCTTAATCTAATCTAAGCTGGTTTGAATTGGCTCCTTCACCTATGCCTCTCCTCCTTGTGCTTCTTTAGCATTGTATTGGCCTTTTCTTCTAAAATATTTTCTATTTCAGTCAAACACATTGCTGTTCAGGGAACTTTGGGTTATTATTTATCCATACATTATCCCCCATCTCTATTGCAATACATTTCTTGCCTTTACCTAAAATCTAAAAGAAAAACAGTTGTTCCTTTTGTTTGCTGGCTGTGTGTCTGGGCTAACTTCAAAGAGGCACACTCAGCTGGCTGTTTCAGCTCAAGGGACCGGAGCTCATCTGCGCAGCTGGGGACTAACTTCCTGTGAGGGCTTTCTTCCTTAAGGAGACTAGAATAGGCTTCACAGGGTAAGAGAAGTGCTTGGCACAAGTGCTTGCAAAGAATGTGCTTGCTTCATATAGACCAGTATCAAACTTACTGATTGGGTAAGGTAGATCACATGATCACATCTCATTATCCCAAAGCACATCTGCCAGGTTTTTTTTGTTTTGTTTTGTTTTTAAAGAACCTTAGTGTGTATAACAATAATCAAAGAAAAAGAAGTCTATCAATTTGAGAGTGGGGGTCATGGACGAATTGGAAAAGGGAAAGGAAGAAGTGATGTAATTAAGTTTAAAAACATAAAAATGGGGAGAAAAGAAAGAGGAATGGTACCTTTCTTACTTTAGTTTATGTGTATGGGTGTTTTGCCTGCACATATGTCTGCACACCATGTACATGTCTGGTACCTAAGAAAGGCACAAAAGGGCTTCCAAATCCCTGGACCTGGAATTGTAGATGGTTGTTAACAACCTACGTGGGTGCTAGGAATGGAACCTGGGAGCTCTGGAAGTTTGTAATGGCTGAGCCATCTCTCCAGGCCCAGGCACATATGCTTAACACATTTGTGTGCACAGTATGGTTGTTGTTCTCCCATGCATCGGAACCAGGTGAATGATGGAATGGCAGTCAGTGTGAGGGGACAGACTGTGGGCTTGGGCTTGTGGACTATTTATTCAGATGCTGATTTTTGTACCAAGACACCTGTTTACAGATGATGGCAGAGGTTGGTCAAGTGTCCCAGTTTCAATGTTAGGTAAACATTGTTTTCCATGATATCTGGGAGAGGGTCCCAGGTGAGAGGGGAGAGAAAAAGAGCGAGAGCAAGAGAGAGAGAGAGAGGAGAGAGAGAGAGAGAGAGAGAGAGAGAGAGAGAGAGAGAGAGAGAGAGAGAAGCAGAAAGAGAAGAAAGGGTTGGAGACCCAGACAGATTCGCCTTGAGGATAAACATTGTGGTGGTTTGTATATGCTTGGCCTAGGGAGTGGCACTATTTGGAGACATGGCCTTGTTGGAGGAAGTACGTCTGTTGTGTTTTATGAAAAAGAAAAAAAGCCAGGGATATGTTTGGTGTAGGTGAGATATGGTGTGGGGGAAGGGTGCCTCTGTGGGCCCATACTGAGGCATTCCTTCCCCCTGAGGTACCAGTCACAGGATGGTATAGTATAGAATAGAATTTATTTAGGGCATGGGGAGGGGAATTGAGGGGGTAGTAGAGACAAAGAAAGGAGAGAGAGAGAGAGAGAGAGAGAGAGAGAGAGAGAGAGAGAGAGAGAGAAAGAGAATAGATAGAGGCTGGCCATGAACACCTGCGGGGTGCGGGGGGGGGGGGGAGGTGATAGGGAGAGAAGGGACAGAGAGGGAAGAGAGGAAGGGAGTGAGTATAGGAGTAAGCAGCCCCTTTTATAGAGTCAGGCACATCTGGCTGTTGCCAGGTAACTGTGGGGCAGAGCCTAGAAGGAATGCTAACAATGTCACTGTGAGCGTGACTTTAGGACCTTCATCTAGTGTTGTGGAAACCAATCTTCTAGCTATCTTCAGAACAAGAGGTGGAACTCTCAGCTCCTCCAACTCCATGTCTGCTGGGATGCTGCCATGCTCCCACCTCAATGATAATGGACTGAACCTGTGAACATGTTAGCCAGTCGCAACTAAATGTTATCCATATGAGTTATCTTGGTCATGGTGTCTGTTCACAGCAGCAAAACCCTAACCAAGACACACATGGAGCAGAGCAAGCCAGAACAAGACTCAGATGGCAAGTTAATAGGGCATTTATCTGGGTAATAACAGCCTGGTTGGGTTAGGCTAGCTCAAAACCTGCCCGGCATAGTGCCAGTAGCCTGTTAATAAAAATACTAGGTCTCTATCTTTTAGTTGGGAATGGGCTTAAGTGGGCATAGAAAACCCTGCAGATATCTGGAAGCAAAAGTGGCCATAGCACCCCTCACCCAAATACTACTATAGGACTGTGTCTTGTGACAGGCGTGGATTGTGGGCATCCAGAGTTAGCCCACCACATCTTCCTCTGTACCACGTTCCTTCCCTCCGGAGGCTTCTGTAGCATGGATGGTAAATTCACTCCCGATTTCCTTCATTTTGTTTCTTCCTAATGCCTCTGGAGACAGCCTCATTATTTGTTTACAAATTCAAATTTGTACCTATTCTGTAATTTCTCTCCTCAATTATGTTCTGTAAGTAAACTGTTATTTTTACTTGGTCTTTTAAATTTTTATTGTATTTACTTAGCATTACCAATAGCCTATCATCTTTTTATAGTGCATGTTATGCTTAATTTGATTTTTAAAATGTATCCTTTCTAATGTGGGCAATTAAGTTTATTATCTTTCTTTGTTTAACTGTTGGTTTTGTTTTTTTCTTTATTTTCTTCTCCCTCCTAGATGTCAACTATACGGCGGGATAACAGGCTCAGAGGGGAGAAACCTAAGCTGACTTATTTGTGTCTATTTGATAACTTTGAGGAGAATGTGCAAATACTCTAGGGCCAGAACTAGATGGATCAGAGCCTGTCTGACTGTCCCAATGGCTGCCTCTTTAAAGGACAGCCCTGCCTTCGTAAGGTAAGTCCCATACTTCTAACCTCAGTACTGGTGAGGGTTTAGAAACTATGTTTGGAATTTTACAAGTCTCCACAGGTGTTTGAACACCTGGCAGCTGTAGAACCTGTAGAAGGTGGGGCCTGTTAGAGGAAGTAGGTCATCGGGGGCGGGTCTTTGGGGTGTCATTACCCCTGGCTCTTTCCTGTCACACTTTTTCCTCTTGGTCTGGCTACTTTCCAAGGAGCTCCCACATGCTCCCACCCCCTGGCACCACTCTGCTCGACTTCCCTGCCATGACGAACTGCGTCTGGCTGAAACACTGAGCCAAAACCAACCGGCTCTGCCTCTTGGTGACTAATGGAGCAGGCGATGCATGATCCACAGGGGCACTTTCTGTGGACAAAATAATTATGTAATTTGACTCTCCTCTGAAGGGGAATTGATATCTTGCCAACCTTCACTGCTTTTTGGAGCCTTGTCTCGGCTGGGTCTGTTCCGTTTGCTACCTCTGTGGACTTTTAAAGTTGGGGGTAAATTAGCTATGGCTAGAGTCTCTCACCCTTCTCACTACACTCTTTCCTTCTGTTTCTGTCCATTCAGTTGTCACTAAGGTGATTTTACTTAGAGGCTGGGCCATTCCTTGAACTGTTGAAGTTTGTGGGGAATGTCTTGATCCCTGGTTGCCTTGACAGTGCCATCTGTTGATGATTTTGGCTTTTTTCATTAACTTCCTGCCTGTGTCTCTGCTTGCTGGGGGTGGGGTGGGGGCAGGAGGGAAATAAAGTGAATAAGTACAAATCATTATATGTTTGTTTCCAAACCCATAGACTGCATAGTACCTAGAGTGAATCATCGGCCAAGGGCTTTGCCTGGTGATGATGGATCAAATAGACTCACATGTTGAACTGAAACAAATGCACCAATCTGGTGTGGGTATTCATACGGAGAGACTGAGCTTGGAGTTGGTGGTACATAGAAGCCCCTGCTTGAATCTCCAAGGGCTCTACCATGTGTCCTCTTCTTGCCCAGCCTGTGTGTCACTTTATGTACAGCCCTCTCCCTAGAGAATAGTAGAGGCTCCTTTCCACCCCTCCTTTTGCTTCAGACCTGACCCAGAATGCCCCTGGCCTTCTCTGACCTATCCAAACCTTCCATCTAGCAGGGACAGTGCGGATGTTTCCTTCCCTCTGCATCCACACTTTTCTCATCAACTAGAAACGATGACATTTATGGATCACCTGTATCCCAGTGCCAGGCATTGCCGAGCATGCTGATTGGTTACTATCCTGATTCACCCCCCTACAGCAGCCCAGGGCAGTGTTACTATCCCATCCCATTTTCCAGATAAGAAAACAAAACCTTTCCCCCCTGCAGTGTTATGATCAAGCCCAGGACCTGCTAAGCAAGCACTTTTTATTTCTAGCCGAAGGGGGTGGCGGGGTTGGGGGGGGAGCTGGGGCAAAATATAGTACATCTACAGCAACAGTGTGCATCTCTGTCTTCTGAGACTCTCTCCTCAATCATTTGTAACTGGCCTCTGGAGCTGACTCCCTAACATTACTGATGCAGATTATTCCAGACATCTTCTCTTTCTTTTCTTTCTGGTTTTAAAGATGCTTGCCCCTCAACATTTTAAAATTTAAAAATTAAAAAAAAAAGCTTTGCCTGTGTTTTATATAAAATCAGCATATATCACTCCATTCTTCTTTCTAGATAGGGCTCTCCATGTAGCCCAGTCTGGCCTCTATCTCACACTCCTGCCTCAGCCTCCTGCCTCAGCCTCCCTAGCCTGCTCCCGAGTGCTGAGATTACAGACCTGTGCCACCTCTATCTGACTTGATTCTTAAAAGTCATTAGCTGCAGAACCAGGAGCAATCCTGAGTGGCTTTGTCTTCTAGCTACCCTTGAAATTGCTTGGTGTCCTTTGCCGTCTGGAAACTCCCTTTACTGCAATTAACTCAGAACCACGCTCAGTGGGTGCTGTAAAGGCTCACTCACAGAAGGACAGACAGAATAGGCTCCTTTGCAGATGGCTTTTAATAGTAGTCACAAGGGCCTGGGAGGCAGAGAAAAGATCTACTCTCCTCTACTGTCACTTAGTTCTAGGTGACTTTGGGGTTCAGTGGGATTAAAAATTAACCTCTTGTCTCTAGCTTCCAAGGAGGCCAGAGGTATTTGTCAGAGTCTTCAGATCACCTCCTGGGGAGGGAGGTTTAGAGGAGAAAAGAGACAGCATCTATCAATTTCTTAGTGGTTCTTGCTGAAGTCAGAACACATACACACACACACACACACACACACACACATTTGCACATTTGCGGGGGTTGGGGGTTGGGGGGTGGGGAATGAGGGCAGGGACCGGAGAGAGCCGGCCCTCTGCTCACCGCTCACCCAGCAGGATGCAGAAAATTCAGCTGGCTTCTTTTTATAGTTTCAATCATCCCTGGTAATGAAGATTCTGCAATTAGAACTCAGCTGGCAGTTCTATTGGGGATGTGTGCGCAGACTAGGATCCTGGGTCTGCAGGGAGCAGGCCTGTCTGTCAGGATGACTTGAAGGCACCCTAGAACAAGGAGTACTAAGTGAGGACAGAGCTATTTTTGCAGGTCACTTCCTAGCTGTCATCACACCTCGGATAAAGGTCCACTTGGGTATTACAACTTTTACATTTTATTTAAGCCACATCCGTTTGCAGCTGTCTGTCAAGATGGAGAGAAACATTATTAACAGAAGGTTAATAAATCTTTTATCGAGGCACCCCAAAACTTGGAATTTAGGATGATTTCACTGGGCCTTGATTAGAATTTTCTTAGTCAGTCTGTGAAGAGGGAATTTGTGGAAAGGTATTCTAAGAGGATTGTTACCTAGTTTAGAGGGTGAACTGCGGGTCAGTCAGTGAGACAGCTCATTGAGTGAAGGCACTCGCTGCCAAGCCTGATGACCTGAGTTCTGTCACAGGGATCCACGTGGTGAATGGAAAAAATTGACTTCCCCAAGTCATCCTCTGATCTCCACATGCTCTCTGCAGCACACTTAAACATGTAAACTGAGTTTTCAAGACAGTAATCTTTTAAAATACGTAAGCAGAATGAAAGACAAACTTTTATTGAACACATACTATGTGCTAGTCCTAAGCTAAATCATTTGTATATTCATAATCCACATCCTACTTAGCTTATTAGGTGGCACTTCTATAAGCTCTGTTAAATAGGTAAAGAAGATCACATTGCTAAGAAGTGGCAGGTCCCAACATTGAAGCCAGTCAACTCTGAATCAACCACTCCTTCTCTGAAGTATGTGGCAATAAACTGGTTCTAGCCAACTCATCTATTTACAAAACAACTCTGGCTGCTGAGGCATGGCATTGCTGTTAGCAACCGGAGCTATCATCACTGCTTTTTAAAGTACCTTTGCCATAAAGGATGGAGAGCATTTGTTCCCTGATGAATTATTAAGTGTCTTTCTCATGCTCCTGACGCCTCTATTGGATTTAAAGCTCTTGCTAAAACTCCTACACTCTGACAACCAAAATTATATGATTGAAACAGAAAAGACATCTGCTCAAATTGACGTTTCCATCCTGGCAAACCTATCTCAAGCACCACAGGCTGCCATTTGAGTTCCATGTCTGAATGCTCCTCTCCTCCTCAGCTGTGAACTCTGGGGTCACAAGGAAGCTGCAAACCTCTAGGTATGGGCAGTAGAGACTGCAGGGAAACAGAAAGAGGGACAAAAGTCACTGCCTGTCGATGCTCTTTGCTCTTGAATCTAACAATCAATGCTACACTTCTTAGAGGAGGGGGGTCACAGGGATAAGCCCGCTCATGGAAATGTGAACTAACTCACATTTAGGATTGTGTCTTAGGATTGTTGTTTCATAAATGTTCAAGGTTCCGGAGAGTGGGATGTTGCTGTGGCAAACATGACCTTGCTGTTTTGGGGGGAACTGTGGACATGTTTGGAACTTGGACCTGGAAAAGCCATGGAGCTTGGAGGTTGGAGAGCTGTTCTGTGAGAGCTTGGAAGGTGACTGAGAGAAACACACGTGGTGGAGGCCTGGCTTGTGACATTTGAGAATGACCTCAAAGACTCTATCATGTGATGTGTTTTCAATTAGCAGTCTTGAAAGTGAGACATATTGCTGATTAGCTGGGGCTGAAACATCAGCTGTGATTAATAAGAGGCCAGTATTACTGAGGTAAAAATCTGAGATGTGTTTGCCTCAAGGCCAGCACACCGAATCTGGCGGTCAAGCTTGTCTGTACAGGAAGCTGTCTGTACAGGAAACTCACAGCGGAGCGTGGCAAACGTGCAGCTCCCACATGCAACTGGTTTTAATCTCTCGAAGGAGTCATGAGAGCAGCTGAAGGTTCACACTCTGTTCTGGGGTAGAGACCCTGAAGGCAGGCCTGGTGAGGCCATTGGTGGATGTGCAGCTTCGGCTGCAGTAGGACCTCGGGATATTGACATGTGGTATCTGCCAAGGACAGCAGTGGCAAGAGTTTGAGCCTACAAGACAAGCTGTAGGTGATAAGGATGGCAGAGCCACTAAGATGGCTTCTCAAGCTCTTTTGAGCCCAGAGGATCATAAATAAGTCTCAGATATTGGACACTGAGGAATTTGGGGTTGTTTCATGACAAGGTCTCACTATGTAACCCTGGCTGTCCTGGGACTCACTATGTAGATTAAACTGGCCTTGAACTCATAGAGATTCTTCTGCCTCTGCCTCTCCAGTGCTAAGATTAAAAGCATGTGCCACTGTGACCAACCCTCAACACTGAGCTTTTTACACTGTGGACTTTGTTTTTGCTTAAGTGTGGTTTATTTTTTGGCCTGGTGTAATAGTCAGGGTTCTCTAGAGTGACAGAACTTATAGAATGAATCATGTACATCTATATGAATGAGTGAGATTTAGTAAATGATTTACAGACTGTAGTCCAGCTAATCCAACAATGGTTGGCTGTGAATGGAAAGTCCAAGAAAATCTAGGCTACTCAATCCATGAGCCTGGATGTCTCAGCTGGTCTTCTGTATATGCTGGAATCCCAAAGACATAGGCTCCAATGCCAGGGAAGGAATGAATATGCTAGCAAGGCAAGGGCAAGCAGGCAAAGAGCAAAAGCTTCCTCTTCCCTTGTCCTTATACAAGCTTCCAGCAGAGGGTGTGGCCCAGATTAAAAGAGTGGCTCCACCTCACACCAGTCAGAATGGCTAAGATTCAAAACACAGGTGACAGCAGATGTTGGCGAGGATGCGGAGAAAGAGGAACACTCCTCCATTGTTGGTGGGATTGCAAGCTGGTACAACCACTATGGAAAGCAGTCTGGCGATACCTCAGAAAATTGAACATAGTGTTACCTGAGGACCCAGCTATACCCTCCTGGGCATATACCCAGAAGATATTTCAACATCCAACAGGGCCACATGCTCCACTATGTTCATAGCAGCCTTATTTATAATAGCCAGAAGCTGGAAAGAACCCAGATGTCCTTCAACAGAAGAATAGATACAGAAAATGTGGTACATTTACACAATGGAGTACTACTCAGCTATTAAAAACAATGAGCTCATGAAATTCTTAGGCAAATGGATGGAGCTAGAAAATATCATCCTGAGTGAGATGACCCAATCACAAAAGAACACACATGGTATGCACTCACTGATAAGCAGATATTAGCCCAAAAGCACACAATACCTAAGACGCAACGCATAAACCTCATGAAACTCAAGAAGAAGGAGGAAGACCAAAGTGAGGGTGCTTTTGTCCTTTTTAGAACGAGTATCAAAAGATTCTACCAGAGCTCCCAGGATCTAAACCTCCAGCCTAAGAACAGACAGGGGCAAGCTGTCCTCTGAGAGGCTCTAACCAGCAACTAATTCAGACAGATACAGACATCCAGAGCCATACAGTGGATGGAGCTTGAGGACTCTTATAGAAGAATAGGCGGAAGGATTGTGGGCCCTAAGGGGATAGGAACTGCACAGGAAGATCAACAGAGTAAACCAACCTGAACCCTTGGAGCTCTCAGAGACTGAATCACCAACCGTGGAGCATACCTAGTCTACACAGATCTAGCTCCATGGGCTGGACCTAGGCCTCCCTGCACATATGTTGTAAATGTGCAGCTTGGTTTTCATGTAGGTCTCAAACATCTGGAGTGGGGGCTATCCCAAAACATGCAGCCTGTATATGGGGTATGGTCTAGCTGGGTGCCTCATCTGGCGTCAATGGGAGAGGAAGCACCTAGACTCTCAGAGACTTAAAGTGGCAGGGTGGGGGATACAGGAGGAGGGGGTACTCAGAAAAGAAGAGATGGGGAAGGATTGTGGGAGGGGGTGACTGGGACAGGTTATAAAGTGAATAAGCAAAAAAAAAATAAATAAATAAAAGTAAAAAAAAAAAAAAAAAAGAGTGGCTCCTTCCTCCACCTCAAGATCTGTATCAAAGACATTTCTTCCTAACTCAAAGAGTCAGATTAGATGAGGTCTTCCTACTTTAAATACAGCAGCAGCAGCAACAACAAAAACAACAACATTCCTCATAGGTGTGCCCGCCATTATTGGATTTGGATTTTCCTTCTAGATGTGACAACCAAGAAGAGCCATCATGCCTGGCTCTTCCCTTTTGAAGTAAAGTATGTTACATGGTTTTGATGTCCATAGAAGATTACAGTTAAGAGATCTGAGGTTTTTAAAGCATTGGGATTTTTAAAGATTTGGGAAATCTTTGAAACTGGTTATACTATGAAATAAATAAATATGAAACTTAGAGGACAAGGCTATGGTTTATAAGAGTCTTTTAAAAGACGTATTTATCCATTTATGTACAAGTAGGTGTGTCTGCATGTTATGGTTTTGAAAGTGAAATGTTTGTGTGTCAAGCAGACAAGGGACGACTTGTGACGGTTGCTTTTAATGTCAGTTTGCTATGGTCCCCTGAGTGTGGACCCTCACATGAAGAATTGTCCTGACATCATTAAGTGATGTGGGAAGAGCCACACTGATTGTGGGCAGCACCGACTGCTAACAGCCCAGATAAAAGAGCCTGGCAGAAGGGAGACTGTTGCCTCTAGCCCCTCAGCCTTCCCTCCAGCTCAGAGTGGATTTACCCTGCTGGCTGCTGCAGATTCCTCCGCTGATATCAGAGCCGCATTTCCAGCGTCCTCCACGCACTGAGGACAAGCAGCTCGCCAGCAACCTTCCAGGTTTTTTTTTTTTTTTTTTTTTTTTTTAAACCCAACAAAAATATATAATTTATAGTCCAGTATCCCTCATGAATATACATACAAAAATTCTCAATGAAGTAGTTGCAAACTGATACAAGAGATATAAAAAAATAATATTCCATGAACAACCTTCCAGGTTTTTGGCACCAGATTGGCACTGCCCAGCGACTTAGCCTTGTGGACTGAACAACTACCTGGCTATGAGCCTTCCCCGGGTGAGACTGCCGCTCTGAGATGGTTCTGACTGCTGAGGTACCCAGTCACGCGGACTGATCGACTACTGGGATCTAATATTGTAGAACCCCATTCTCAGGGCTGATGACGCAGCTGTAAAGTGCTTCCCTGGCATGTGCAGGACCGTGGGCTCAATCCTCAGCTCGGCAATAAAATAAGATAGACCAGAACTAGAGCGATGGCTCAGCAATTAAGAGCAAGCACTTGCAGAGAGCTGGGAGTTAGGATTCCATCACCCAGGTCAGTTGGCTCAACAATGGCTTACTCTAACTCCAGGAGATCGGAACCTCAGACCTCTACAGGTACTGAAGGGGTACATTCACATGTACCCCCTCATACACATAATAAAATAAAATAAATCTTAAGAAAATGAGCCCCTGTCTTCTGGTAGCCTAAGCTGATAAAACATTCATGATGTGAAGTTGAGGCTGAAGAGATGCCTCAGCAGTTGAGAATACTCCTTACTTAACTCTTGGAGGGACTGGACTTTGGGTCTCGACACCCTTATTGGGTAATTTACAACTGCCTTTAACTTTAGGTCCAGGGATGAGACACCTTTCTCTGTAGATGTGCACACACACACACACTGATACACACATATCCACAAATAAAAATAAAATAGATTGTAGAAAAAAATTAAAACACAAAGCTTTGCTTATGCTTGTAGTTATAACAATACAATTTCATGATAGTACTAACTACTAATATAAGTATTGGGGTGTTTCCCTTTTAATAGTGGGCTGGTGTATCAGTATCTACTCCTGAAGTAAGAAACCTTGGGTACCTTGTCTCTCTTTTTTAAGATTTATTTATTTATATATGTGAGTACACCGTCACTGTCTTCAGACACACCAGAAGAGGGCATCAGATCGCAACAGATGGTTGCAAGCCACCATGTGGTTGCTGGGAATTGAACTCAGGACCCTGGAAGAGCAGTCAGTATTTTTAACTGCTGAGCCATCTCTCTCTCTCTCTCTCTCTCTCTCTCTCTCTTCTCTCACACACACACACACACACACACACACACACACCATTTTACAGATGAGAAAAACAGTTTTAAAAAGCTTTAGGCTGAATTTTGGGTTTTGCAGAAAAGTGACTGTTAAAACAGAAAGATGTTTCTAAATGTAACTAACTCATCCCCCACCTCCATCAAACAGATCATCAAGAACAAATCTCCCTTCTCCAGTTTCTCCAGTTGATTTAGCCCTGGAGGGAGTCTCCCTAGCATGTGTCAGTCTTACTATATTCAGTAGACAGGAAATGCAGACTACAAGGCAATTTTCATTCAAGTAAATCTGTGGAGGAAGAAATCTATATTAACAGGAATCACCAATTAAACTCCAAGGACAGCTATCCAAAGCCATCTTTCATGACCATCTGCTGTTTTTGAATGTTGAGTGCCAATGCTCACTGCCATTTGTGTGGGCAATTGAGAACTGCCTGTCCGCAGTCAATGCATGATCAATATTGGCATGTGCAATATGCAGAAGTTGGGGCAACATGATATGTCTGCTGGCTTCACAGACATATCTGATAACTATGGAGAACTTGCTTGAGTTTCAGGCCTGGGCTGGTCATAGCAGCGACTGGAATCTGACCCATGCTAGGGAGTCAGAGTTGTGAGGCTTCCTGTGGAGAAGTCAGTCAAAGGAGCAAGAATCAAATCAAACAGCGGTGCAAAGGGTGTGGCTGGCAGAGAGAAGCAGAAGACAAGTTGTGCAGCTGCTGGCCCATCCAGCTGCTTTTGGGAGGTTAGACAGCGAGGCACTGCTGGATGGCACGGCCTTGTGGCAGGGCTTGAAGGTAGGCAAACATTCACAGAGCTGGGTGTCAGATCACATTTGTTTACCGGGCTGGGACACTGGTGTTCAGGGCACAGTCTGCACAATTATGCAAAGTTTCCCTGGGGTCAAAGTTTAGAGTGTGGGAAGATCCTCTGAAAGATCATTTGGGGACTTTAGGAAAATGTTATGGAAACAAAATTCAGAACATCGTGTACAAGCACTAAAATACATAGGAAGGAATATGTCTTAACTAGAGTTTGTATTGTTGTGATGAAACACCATGACCACAAGCAAGCTGGGAGGGGGAGAGGTTTATTTGGCTTACATTTCCCCATTGTAGCTTATCATTGAAGGAAGCCAGGACAGGAACTCAAGCAGGGCAGAAACTTGGAGGCAGGAGCTGATGCAGAGGCCATGGACAGGAGCTACTTACTGGCCTGCTCATCATGACTTCCTCAGCCTGCTTTCTTACAGAACCCAGGCCCCCAGCCCACAATGGGCCGGGCCCTCCACTATCAGTCACTAATTAAGAAAATGCCCTACAGGCTTGCCTGCAGCCTGATCTTACAGAGTCATTTTCACAGTTGGGGAGGGATCCTCTCTGATGACTTCAGCTTGTGTCAAGTTGATAGAAAACTATCCCAGCACAGAATAGCAAGTAACAGCACCTTATTCCCCAAAGCAATCACTGCTGAATAAGCTAGACTGGAAGTATAGCATAACATTTATACACAATATTTATATTAATAGCAAATATATATTTATAAATGATTTTGTACTTAGTTGTGGGTGTACTTTTTTGGGATACTTTATTGGGTTCTATTATCTACCTCCCTTCCAACCCTTATTCCACCCCAAACCCTTCCAACCCCATACCACTAGGTAGGAGAGAAAGGTTAGAAAAGAATGGGGCATAGACCTCTTTAGACTACTCATTGCTGATTAGGGCGTTGAATCCAACAGTTCAGTAATCCAGTAATTCAGCCATGCAGCAATGCAGCAATCCAGCAATAGCAAAAGCACAGCAGGGAGAACAGCAGGAGGAGCCACAGTAGACCCTCTGGAGGCTCTTGAATTCATATCCTCTTGAGTCCCCAGAATTCCAAACATAAACTACCTGCAGCTGTCAAAAATCATACCCTACCCAGAGCGGGAGACAATCATAGTGGCTGTGGACAATCTGAAGTGTTCCCATACCCCACATCTGGGATTAAAACAAAAACATATTCATATACATAACTGAGTTTTTAAAAGAAACCAAAATCCTCACTACATTTTCCTAAAGTAAATTTCCATTGTGCATACTTTCAAAGAAAATTTAGTAGAACTTTGGCTCAAACCCAGAGCCTCACACAGTCTAGCACTGATCTATAGATTTGAGCATCTTCCATTTTTCACTTAACATCCGTTTCTGCCGTGCTGGAGACTGAAGCCAGGGCCTGAAGCGTGCTATACAAGGGCCCTACTACTGAGCCACACTTCCAGCCTTTACTTAATAGAATCTGAAGCATTTTCATATCCACATACATTACTTAACCACCTTTTCAATTTTTTCCTTTAATTTCTTTTTTTTTTTTATATATATATTTTATTTGTTCGGTTTTTAGATAAGGTCTCACTTTGTAGCCCTGGCTGGCCTGTAACTCCCTATGTAGACCAGGCTGGTCTCAAACTCATAGAGATCCTCCTGCCTCTGCCTCCTAAGTGCTGGAAAGTCATGAACCACCAAATAGTGGCTGTTTTTCTGTATTAGATAATTATGAGAAATCCAGTCCCAATGATGTCCTCCAGCTTATTCCAGTTGCTCTTGCTGAGTGTTCGTCTTGCCCCCCCACCCCGCAATGTCACACTACTTTGCTTCTTCCACAGCCTTTCTACACACCACTTGGAGTGTTGGCCGAGCAAGAAGAGTGAATGAAATCCCAGTACTGTGCCCACATTGGGTTGCTCACTGCAAGCTAGAAGCCGTACAGGGGATGTTGACCTAGCTGGCCTCTTGCCTCAACAGAGAGGGCTGATGTTGAATGGGGGGTGGGGATAGTGCCATGGGCAATGCATTGGGTAGTGTGTGTCTTGTAGCTCCGTTTCTGAAGAAAGCCCTAGAGTGGTACATGACATCACCCTCCCATGCCCCCGACCCCTACTTGCAGCCTAGGCCACAACCTAGAGAAAGGCTTTACTCTACAGCCTTAGATTCAGACTCAGAAACTCGAACTTTGATTGGCAGCTATGAATCCAGATCCACTTGGCAAACTTATTTCTAAGAGAAAAGGTCCTTAGAGAATTTCTCTGGCTTGGTGGTTACCATCCATTCCAGTGCTTCTAGGCTGTTGAAAATGGCTCACTGGGCTGAGTTACGCTGAATTATGTGTGGCTCTGCTTTCAGATTTCTTAAAGTGAGAAATTGAGGAAGAAGTTACATTAATGACCTTCTTTCTTCCTGAAGGTTCAATCAAATGATAGGAGAGCAATCTGCATAGTAATTAAAACCCCCTTCCAAGTGAGTTCCCATGCCTCATCGGAGAAGAGCATAGAAGTTGTATCTATAATGAAACTCAGACCCGTCACCTCTAAATCATGGGGAGGTTAATTCAGGCTGTGCAGTCACAATCAGAAGGAACATGATATATGGCAATGGTCATGGGGACAGGCTCACATTGTTCCCGACAGTGGAGGGTAATGGGAAATAAGCTGTCACTTGAGACAAGGCTTATGCTGGCAGCTGCCTCCATCGGGGACAGCTTGGCAAGTCCCATGATCACTCGAGTTATGAATGAGCATCTTGCCTTCTCTTGGTGTCAGAGCACAAAATACACTGTACAAAGTTCTTGCCTTAAATCCTCAAATCAAAAGATTTTATGACTAATGGCACTGACAGGTCATACTTTGGAGGTAGTCAGAAGGAGATGTACATATCCCTGACCTTTTAGGACTACCTGCTCGTAGACTCCCATAGACGTCTGTTAGTTGTAGGTGATACTTGGCAGGGCAGTGTCGGAAGAGGGGATGGGGTGGGTGGGAGGGCTAATCTTATGACTAGTGTGGCATTCCTCACGTTCTTACTGTCCCAGGGAACCATATGAAGTCTTTATTTTCTGAGATAAAATACCATTTATTTACCCTTTAAAGATCAAATAAATCTCATTTACTCTTTAGGGCACTGATGTTAACCAAAGAGTTACAACTTGAAATCTCTTACTGGCCAGTATCAAGCAGGATCCTGGGCTTCCAACTGGTTTCCCAGGAGTCCTCTATGTTCTCTCCCTTGCTGAGTTACTCCCAGTTCCACCTGACACCAGCAAACCAGTGAGGCCCTGGTCATCAGACTTGCGTTTTGTCCAGCTCAGGTCTTCAGAGCAGAAGTAAGCTTTGCTCCTTTTTGTTTACCCCTGACAGAGTTCCAGTCCTGACAAGATCTCAGAGAACAGTGTCCTTCCCAGAGCCCCAACACAACTCTTATCTTTTTAAGCTTAATTCTGCTTTTAGGCATGTAACTTGTAACTTACATCTGCGGGTCCAGGGCGGGGCTTAGGATGGGTTGTGAGGTAGGCCTGTATGGAAGTCCCCACTTACTGAGAGGCAGTGAATGACCACAAGTCATTCTGCATGATCTGAGACACCTGCAGCATTAAGTATTGATATGGTGTGACAATGCTGGATTTATTACCCCTCCTATCCACTGTGTGTGTGTGTGTGTGTGTGTGTTGTGAGTTGTATGTATGATGTATATGTGTTGGAACACTCATTTCCACCGCTTTTCCTTAGATTTTTTTTTTTTTTTGAGGGGAGAGGGTGTGGTAGTTTGAATTAAAATGGCTCCCATAGGCTAATAGAGAGTGTTACTATTTGAAGGGATTAAGATGTGTGGCCTTGATGAAGTGGATGTGGCCTGTTGGAGGAAGTATGTCACTAGGGGTGGGCTTTGATGTTTCAAAAGCTCAAGCCAGGTTCTCCCCCCTGCTTCCTCTTGCTAGATCTGAAGATCCAGATAGGTCTTCTCATAGAACTCTTTCAGCTACCTCTCCAGCCCTGTGCTCCTGTGTCTACCTGTTATACCATGTTTCCTATCATGATGACAATGGGTTAACCTTCTGTGCCATAAGCTAGCCCCAGTTAAATGTTTTCCTTAAAAGAGTTGCTATGGTCATGATGTTTCTTCATGGCAATACAATATTGACTAAGACAATTTTCTCCCAAACTGTTGTATGATGTATGACTTTCCCGTGGCTGCAATAACAAATGACCATACATTTGGTGACACAAAGCAGTAGCAAGTTATTCCTGATGTTCAAAAACCAGATGAATGAAATATGTACTGCTGGGCCAAAATTAAGTTGTCAGCATGGGTTCTGTCCCTCCAAAAGTTCTAAGGAAGATTCCAGAATCTATCCCAGCATAGCCTGGTCATAGCTGTGACAAAATATGGATGAAAAGCAACTTGGAGGAGGAAAGGTTGACTTGGCTTACACTTCCTCATCATATCCCTCTATCATGAAGGGATATCAAGTCAGGACAGAAGTTCAAGGCTGGAACCCAGAGACAGGAACTGAAGGAGAGACCAGGAGAAATAAAGCTTACATTTCCAGCACCACCTGCCCAAGACCAACACTGCCCACAGTACACTGAGCCCGCCAACAACCCTTCTATCTAGCAGCTTCCAGTGGCTACTGGAAACCCTTTGCTTGTGACTACCATTGCTATACACTTGGAGGTAAGCATCTTCATATTTCTCTGATACGTTTGTATGCTATTGTCTCTGCTCTGTGTGTATGCCCACTCTTCCTCTGCCTCTCCATCATAGGAATACATGTAATTGTGTTTGGGCTCTACCTAAATAATCCAGAATGATCTCCTCATTTCAAGATCATCAGTTTAATAACATCTCCAAGGCCTTATTCTAAGTAAGATAACATTTCAGATTCTAGGGATTAGGCTCTGATCCTTTGGGAAATGCTATTCATGCTATTAAAAATGCTTCTACATAAATATATTTTAGGTCATTCATGCACAATACCTTGTTTTTTGTAAACACTTCTTCAATTGGATATAACCTTCATTGGGATGAGCCCCAGAGCTCCAAAAGATATTCTTGTGTAAATTTATTAAACAGGTGTCTCACACCATATTTCCAACCAGGAGGAAAGCAACGCATTTATTTAATGAAGGCTTTTCCTAAAATCTTCCTCATTAAATTGTCATTAAATATCTACCTACCAGAACCCTGAAAGGAGAAACAGTCAGGAAATGCAGGACTAGTCAACAAGTGGGACAGCAGTTGGGGCGAAGCTTTGGAGAAATACTCGAGAACAATGGTTCACATTCCTTCTGCTCACCTATTTCCTAAATCATAGTGACACAACTATGGAAGGTATGGACACAGGAGCCTCTGCTTACAGCAGCCCTGTGGGATAGTACATGACTAAAACCAGCTACTGGACATTCCAGCTACTTCTCCAGGGCTAATCAGAGTTTCAATGTTTCTTTCCAGTCTATCACAGCTTCTGAACCTCCAGGCTTTTCTGTGTAATTGCTAGCTTTCAAGTCAATAGAACATAGTCTTACAGAACTTAGTCTCCCTTAGGAGGAAGTACTGGCTTTTGCCGTTGGTAGGTAACATTTTCAAGAAGAATCTGAAGGTTGGCATGGAAGAAAGAAACTATGTAGATTCAGAAGATTAAGCTGAACAAGACTGCAGAGTTACTGATAACTGGGGTCAGGGAAGATTATCAGGCAGAGGAGGACAGGAGAATAATATCAGCTGAAGACACAGTGCTTTGTTAACAAAGACAGCTGTTCAGACTGCGGGACAAAGGCTTAAGCAGCTAAGCAGGGAGGACTATTGTCTGTTCTTCAGTGTCAAGTATAATTACCATCTATGCTAAAAAGACTCTCATGTAATGCTTTCTCCACCTTCCAACTGGAAGGAAGGCCTTCTCTCCCTTGACACACATTGTGACTCCTGTAGACTCCAGAACAGAAGCAGGTGAGAGGTGGTTGACCAGTACTCCCGTTGGGCTCCAGGCTGCTTTCAAACATAACTGTTCTATATTCTTGAATTCAGATTGTACTGTTCTCTGCACTTCCTTCCCATCAATGCAATCAAAATATCAAGTTCTTCTTTTCTTGCAAAACTCTGCCATCTCTTAGATGGTGTTCATATGGCCACCTGTGTTAGAACTCATAATGTCATTAGTTCTATTCTTATCAAAGTCACCTATAATTTAGTTATTAAATCCATAGAGCCTTCTCAGTCTATACCCTCCTTTCTGTATTTCTGGTAGTTGACCCTGGTGACAGTTTCACCCACAGAAATCTCATTACCTGCTCTCTGTATATCTTCCATCCTTTGTAATGCTTGTTTTTCATCTCAGTCATGAGTTTTCATTCCGTACATCTTACTAATCCTTTGATGTTCTCTCCTGAAAGTTCTCCATTGTCTTTGGATTATCTCATTCACTTCTGGGATTTCAACTACTATCATATCAAGACACTGGTGAGTCCCAAATATTTGATCGTAGCCCAGCTTTCCAATTCCCTAGCCCTTTTATGCAGCTGTTTGATGCACATCTCCACCATCTATTCTTCCACACCTCCATTTTAACCCAGTTAAACTGACTTGCTATCATTCCAAGAGCTTGTACTTCTGGCATCCTTACTAATTTACACATAATTTATGTTTTATATACTCTATATTATTGAACTCATTCATTAACATGCTGACTATGTATATAAATTCTTTATTGTTATTACTGATACAATTATGAGCACTCGGTATCCTCTCTGTTATTAAAATAATTTTTGTTGAAATGTAAAATACAAAGTCACAAATACTAACTGCATGGGTCAATGAATTAACTTTGCCATTATCCCCATCTAGAAACACAGAACTTAGCCTCCCAAAGGCCTGCCTTGTGTGCTTTTTCCTCCCTTCCTTCTTAAACATATTGCACTTTATTTGTGAGTTTTACCTGTTTTCCAGTTTTATAAAAATGGCATCAGAGAGTCCATATTGTTTTACTTAATGTTTGCTTGTCCAATAACCCTGCCAATACTTCATTCTCTTTTATTATTAAATAGAAGTCCATTCTGTAAGTGTCACTAATGAACATTTAGACTCTTACTAGTTTAGGAATACCACAGGTGCTGCTTGAATATTCTAGTACATATTTTTTGGTTCATATACCTCTGCAAATGTCTGTCTGCTTTGTGTCTGTCATTTTAAATGCTTAAATGACTCATCAAGTCTGTGAATCACACAAGCATATTAGATAGCAAAAGAAAAAAAATTACAAAAGCTCTTGGTAGATTGTAGTAATTAACTAAAATGAATGTAGTTAAATTTAACATTGGTAAAAATAAGGATTTTCCATTTTGCTTTAACAAACCTATTATTGCACATGATATTTGCCAGTTAAAATGGAATAATAATACAGGAGAGGTTATCTTGAATAAAAATCAATCTCTAAATCCACTTGGGACAATGCTCCAGTCTTATAGATGCTACTGTGGAGTTCAACTGGCAGTGGAAGGTCCCTGGCTGCTGACACTGGGGAGGGTGGGAAGGGCAGCAGAGTGTGGTACAGAGAGACTAATATCATATGGGAAATGCTTTGCTAGGAAGATGGGAAGGGCTGAATGGAATTGTTGAAAGGCCTGGAGGTGATGAGTTGTACAGATCCTTTCCAGGCCTGCAGCTCCTTTGAGAAGAACTTATGTGGGAGCAAGTCATTTGCCCAGTAAAGAAGGACAGACTAGACAGAGTGATCATAGAGGTGGAGGCTCCTATAACTGGCACTCTGCACAACTACATAAGTCTTCCTTCCAGTGATGCATCTTGAGAGGGTTTCTGGGACATTGTTTAGCCATAATGATCTTAACCTATGAACTTAAATTTTGCTATGTGGGCTAATCCATTTTTATTGTCATCTTGACACAACCTTGAGTCACCTGGGAAAAAGGAACCTTAATTGAGAAATTGTCCAGATTAGATTTACCTCTAGCCAGGCCTGTAAGGAATTGTCTTAACTGATAATTGATGTAAGGCCCAGCCTACTATTGGTGGCACCATCCCTACACAGGTAGGTCTGGACTATATTAAAAAAGCTAGCAAGCTTGAACCTGGTGACCAAGTCAGCAAACAGTGTTTCTCTGTGGTTTTCTGGTTTAGTTCCTGCCCCAGCTTCCCTCAGTGATGGACTGTGACCTTGAGGTTGTAAGGTCAAATAATCCCATTCTTCCCAAGTTGCTTTTAGTGAGAGTGTTTTATCACAGCAACACTATGAGACTAGAAAACTGTGCATTTTTCTAACTAAATTTCTCTTTTTACAAGTTAGGCCAAGAGAGTATGTAATGTTCATCAAGACATCATTTGCCCCATTTAGCAAATAGCAGTACCAGTTCTGGGTTTAGGCTGATGATATCTTTCAACAGATGGCTTTCAATCCTCCCTCTTTCTTCCAGGGCTCTGTAATATTGTAAATATTTTTTTTAACATTTATTTTTTAATTTGTGTATGTGTGTAGGTATGTGCATGGGAAACCAGAGGCATTCTGTCCCCCTGGAGTTGGAGTTACAGGTGTTTCGTGCCACCTTAGGGAGGTGCTGGGACCTGAGTTCTGGTCCTCTGCAAGCACAATATTTACTCTTAATCACTGAGCCATCTCTCCAGCTCCGGACTGTGTCACTCTGAGCGTAAGCAGTGCTATTCTTCTTCCCACTGCATGCACTTCCGTATCTGTGTGAACATATGACTTGTCAGGGCATGAGTGAAATGCAGAGGGCATAAAAAAAGCCCTTCAAGTATAGCTAACACTTTGTAAAACAAACTCCTGTATAGTCTTCAGTGTCAACAAATGAAACATTACAATAGTTCCCAAAGCTCCTTCCAGAGCTTAGTCCTGTTTTTCCCGGGAAGGAAATGTTCTCTTAATTTTTATGGCACTAATTCCTTACTCTTCTTCACAAGGTTAGTCCAAAAACTGCTTAGTTTTTAACCTCTTAAAGTTACATATAAATTATACAATACAGAATATATTCCATATTATTTGATTTTTATAAAGATTTTATGTATATACATGGTGGTTTTGCACGCATATATGTCTATGTACCACATGTGTGCCTGATGCCTGCAGAAGCCAGAAGACATTAGATCCCTTGGAACTGGAGTACAGATGGTTATAAAGCACCCAGTGACTGCTAGGAATTGAACTTAGATCCTCTGAAAGAACACCCAGTATTCTTAACAACTGAGCAACCTTTCCAGCTCTTCCCCCTACACTTTAAGAAAGATGGTGATGATGATGATATGATGGAAGAGGAGGAGGAGGAGACGGAGTTTGAAACAAGGTCTTGATGGGCGTGTTAGCACACGCCTTTAATCCCAGCACCTGGGAGGCAGAGGCAGGGATTTCTGAGTTCGAGGCCAGCCTGGTCTACAGAGTGATTTCCAGAACAGCCAGGGCTATACAGAGAAACCCTGTCTCAAAAACAAACAAAAAGAAAGAAAGAAAGAAAGAAAGAAAGGAAGAAGAAAGGAAAAGGAAGAAAAGGAAAAGAAGAAAGAAAGGAAAGAAAGAAAGAAAGGAAAGGAAAGGAAAGGAAAGGAAAGGAAAGGAAAGGAAAGAAGGAAAGGAAAAGAAAGAAAGAAAAGAAAAGAAAAGAAAAAAAAGAAAAGAAAAGAAAAGAAAAGAAACAAGATCTCGCTATGTAGCCCTATTTGACCTGGAGTGCTACATAGACCAAGCCAGCCTGGAACTCATAGAGTTCAACCTGCCTCTGCCTCCTGAGTGCTGGTATTAAAACTTGTATGACCATACCCAGTTTAGATTAGATTTTACTTATGTGCATGTGTATCTATGTGAATGCTTGCCACATGTATATGAGTGCCCATCAAAGTGATCAGAAGAGGATGTTGGAGCCTCTGGAGCTAAACTCACAGGAGGTTGTGAGCCACATCTATCCTGACATGGATGCTGGGAACTGACGCCAGGCCTTTGGTGACTACGGTGGTACACACTGGTAGGATATACTGAAGACTTGGAGGCAGGATGCTAGGGTGTTAAACTTTAAAATAACCATTTTGTATATAGTATTTAAGAGCTGTTTCTTAGTCCAAATTTTGTAAAACTAGGTGGCTTTGTTAGCTATTGGGAGCTTGGCTCTTTGTCTTCTCTCCTGCATTTATGATAGCTTGTAACAGATTTTAAACTGTATTTTGTTTAGTTTTGAATCAGCACATTATCTAATCAGTCAATCAATCAAGCTATTATTTAATTATCTACATACATATATGCATACATAAATATAGCATGACCTTTCGATGTGTGTATACAGTGTAAAATACTTATAAGAAGTTAATTAGCTATCTCAAATATTGTTTTGGATTGGAGTGTTTAGAATCTGCTCTATTAATAAATTTTAAGTGTGATGAATTACCATCCATTAGGTTGTCTGACTGCTATAGAGCATTAGAAATCATCCGTTCTATTCAAGGACAGCCCCATACCCATCAACCTCTTCTTATCTGTGCTCTCTACCCCCAGACTCTGGGAACTGTTAAAAAGTAATCACTACTATCTGCTATAGCACACTATACATCTATAAAACCAAGTTTCCTCATGTGAGAACCCATGCTGTTTTCTTCTTCTTCTTTTTTTTTTTTTTTTTAATATCCCTTATTTTTTTACTGGATATTTTCTTTATTTACATTTCAATTGTTTTCCCCTTTCCAGGTCTCCCCTTCAGAAACCCCCTATCCCATCCCCCCTCCCCATTCCTCTATGAGGGTATTCCTCCCCCACCCACCCACCCCTGTCTTCCTGCCCTGGCATTCCCCTACATTGGGGCATCGAGCACCCTCAGACCCAAGGGCTGTTCCTCCCACTGATGTTCAACAAGGCCGGAGCCACGGGTCCCTCCATGTGTACTCTTTGGTTTGTGGTCCAGTCCCCAGGAGCTCGGGAGGTGTGTGTGTGTGGGGGGGGGTTGTCTGGCCAATTGACACTGTTGCTCCCCTATGTGGCTCCATGCTGTTTTCTTAAAGATTGATTTTAATTTTTTTTTAAATTATGTGTCTGTGTGGAGGAATGTACACATGAGTATGAGTGCCCCAGGCTAAAGGAGGACGTCGGAACCTCTGAAGCAAAAGTTCTCAATCTGTGAGTCACCGTGCTTTTTGGGGCTCAAACAACCCTTTCACAGGTGTCACCTAAGAGTATTAGAAAACACAGATTGCATTAAGATTCATAACAGTAGCAAAATTACAGTTATGAAGTAGCAACAAGAATAATTTTATGGCTGGGGTCACCACAATATGAGGGACTGTGTTGATGGGTCATAGCATTAGGAAGGTTGAGAGCCACTGCTCTGGTGTGAGAGTTACAGGTGGTGTGAACCACAAGTCTGAGATCAGACTCAATTTTTTCCCAAGGAGCCAATATATGCTCTTAACCTCAGACATTTCTTCAACCTCACATAATGTCTTCAAATTAGGATTTCATCCTTCTTATAGTGAAGTAATAGTTCATTGTATATAGTAACCACATTGTCTTTATTCATTTATCTGATAGTTACTTAAGTTGATGAAAGGGTCTGGTTTGAGGCTAATTAGGATGGAACTCTCTCAAAGCCTTAGAAAGCAAAGTGACCAACACACTAAGAGGAAGTGAAAGAGCTTAAGAGACTAGATTAGCTCGAGCTGCAGTTCTCAACATCTGCGTTGCAACCCTGTTAGGAATCGTGTATCAAAAATCCTGCATAACAGATGTTTACATTATGATTCATACCAGTAGCAGACTTACAGTTATGAAGTTCCTCACCACAACATGAAGAACTGTATTAAAAAGTCACAGCTTAGGAAGATTGAGGAATCTCAATCAATGTAGGAAGGGGAATCAACGTTTGATCTTAAGAACTAGACTTTAAAACCCACACTTTCAGCCACCATCGCTTCTCCAACAAGTAAGGCCCGTCAGAGACTTCCTCCAGGACTCTGATGATAAGATGATTCCTGTCTAGTGAGGAAGATGGGATGCTCTGAGCCAATGGCCTCATGGGATAGCAGAAACATCCAGTAGTCGAACTTGAAGCTGCCTTGACACGAAGAAGCAGAGGGATACAAGTGAGGGTCTACAGTGGCCCACTTAGTAGCTCACATACCTTCTCATTCCATTATGCTTTCCAATAAATATTCTCCACTTTCTATTCTGCCTAGGCTAACTGAGTTGTTCTCCCCTTGCACCCAGGGCCCAGAATGTACTGGGCAAATGCTTGCCACTGAGCCATCACTTCTTGTCCTAAACTGACTCTTTGACACTTGTCAGAATAGTCTTAACTGATTTGGAGGGTAGTGGTGTCTCACAAAGATGTCAACATTTATGAAAGCATCAAGTTTGTAGCTATAGGCTGCGTTTTCCTGACTGTATTTGATGTGTGTGTAAATGAGAATGACGACTGTTGGGAAAGTGCCATGGTGGACTTAAATGAGCTTGTCATCCTTCATCAAATACTGCTGCATCTTAGGAAAGTCTTTCTAGGGAACCAGATGCCCTGTATCTCCTCTTCTAAACCAAGCTGCTGGGTTTTTTTACCAACTGACCCCGTATGTCAAAATCAGGTGCTTTGCTCATGAATCCCTGACTCTCACAAATACATATAAAAGTTATACTTCTTCTTTACAAGTTTTTTTACAAGTCATCACCGGCAAACTTGCTGGAAGTTACAGGTAAAGAACAGCCTTCCAACCTCCTTCTTTTGGGTGAGTGTCTGAAAATGAAGGGTTGAGCTTGTAGGTGCCCACCCATTTAATCTTTCCTTTCCCACAGAATAGCTGGGCCTTACTTTGTTGTTACACTGAGTGTCTCCGCCCCATTGTTTCCA